>MNCI01018064.1:120898-137462 GCA_015680685.1 Gnetum montanum | reverse complement strand
TCAAGGGTGCTAGCAATGATGGTCATGATCTAGGGCACAAGATTTGAGGCGATGTCAGTGCTATGTTTGGAGTTTCCAATCAAGAAAGCGACAAAGACATGGCAGTGGACTATAGCGGTGAAGGCGTCGATGGCGATGCTGTTGGTGTAGTACTGCTACAGGTTGTCACCAAGTGAGAGCGAAAGCATGTCAATGCCATCAGACAGAGTGGCATACATGGCCGCAAGGATGTCGAAGCTATAGTAGCCACAATCCCACCAAACATTGTAGATGGCGATCTGTGCAAGCCATGCCATGCCACAGATAGTGTCATTGGCATAGCTGAGCATGTTGATGTTGACCATGGCATTGCCAGTGATTGTTGATGACGTGTGCATGTTGTGGCCCTTGATGTTAAGCGAGGATGCAGCAAGGGTCGACTAGCCTATTACCTTATTGCTACCTTGGTTGAAAAAGCACATGTTGATGAGCTTGTTATTGCAGTTGAAGCATGGGCCACCATCATAGGTGCCTTTTCAATGCTCTAACAGAGCTCCAAAGCTGGCGTCATCAAAGGTAATTCGGTTGGGCTAGGTGGCCTATAGCAGCAATTGCAGACGAAGATAGACATAGAATAGAAATGGAATTCTCATTCTCATTCTCATTCCCATTCTGCATTTGGTTGCATTTTACCTTTTTATGTGTGTAGCAGGAATACGAAAAGGTATGGCTCTTTGGTTCACATTCTACACAATGGGAATACGAAAAGGTGTGGCTCTTCAATTCATGTTTTTTCCCATTTCGTGGGATCTTATGTAGTGCATAATGTGGATGGTGTTACTTGGAGGACGAAAAATCCACTCCCCCTTCCCCCTATCCTACGAAACGAGTTGACCTCTCAACCAAAATGACAATATGGTTTTAAAAACAAAAACAAAAAGGTGATGATCATACAATCATCATGCCAAACTATGTAATAGGCAATATATAGAATGGAATAAAACACTTTTGTTTCTATTTTAAGTTGGTATAATGTACTATATTATGCTCATGTATTTATATTTGTTTATTTTAAATGGTGAACTCACCACAGTGGAAAGCAAAGACACTAAAAGTTTGTGTCGCCTGGTATGCAACGAGGCACTCTGAGGGTCATAATGCGAGACGAACTATTTACATCTATGCTAATTTTACATAGGCATTCACATATCTTATGCTAAAAGTTATGTACTTTTGACTAGACGTTTAAATACTCAAGAAGCCAAAGTTTGGCCTAAAAAAAATGGGTTTGGCCAAATTACAATAAATTTAAGTTACAAATCATATATGTGAGGTAATGGCAAGAATTGTAGTGATTTGGCCAGCCTTGGCCCCTTGCTAGGCATCGGCCTTTGCTACTTCTCGTTTAACAGCCTCTTTAGCACTAGTTTCTGAATCTCTAGCTACCATAGCACTTGTAAATACATTCACACCAACTCGCTCTCCGGCACAGCCCCCTTGTTTTTTCCTTTCAAAACTACCCATCTTCCTCCCCAGTTTTATGAGCTCTTTTATTCTCCCTTCGTTTATACGAATCCATTTTGTAGCTGCATTTGCTCCAGCTTCTACACCAGCATTTCTGCCTATCATTCTTGCTAGCTGCCGCATTTTTCTTAACATCATGATGTTAATGCTTTCTCAGCCTTTTCAAATTAGTCTACATGCAAAAGGCAACAATATCAAAATCAAGTCAAACAGATTTTGTATTAAAACAGAAATTTTACAAATGCAAGATTGCATTGCATGGTTACCTATCAAATCCTAGCTGGGGCTGGGGGTTGTTAAGGTGAGCTACAAGCTGGAGAAGAAAAATAATAACCAAAACCTTAATAGAGCCCAATGTTGCAAGATGACCCCCTAGTCACCTGCAATAAGACAAAAGCTTATCATACCCCCAGGGCGACAACTAAAAAAAGAAACCAATACAACTAACTCAAAATTTAGAAAAAGGTAATATTATTGATAAAGCCTAGTTCTCGACACTGAAGTTGAACATTACTAGCAATAGAGCATTTCATATCGTAGTCAAATTCATTGTAGTTTGTGTTTTGATACCAAGCATCTAGGCGACATTTCCAAATAAAGAAGATAATCTCATATAAGAGGATTTTCCAGGCTTGTTGAAGGTGACACTTAACACAATCATCTTGAAAGATACATTGAGGAAAACCAATAGAATGGTTAGGAAGGAAAACTTGGAGAGATTGACACCATTTCCAAATGTTTTGAGAGAATGAGCAATCCCAAAAGACATGTTGAAAAGAGTCATCCGCTTTACAAATGGGGCATTTAGGATGATCAATTCCTAAAAAAAGAAGCCTATGTTTGATGGGAAGACCTTGATGAACCAAGGACCAAAAAACAAAACGGTGCTTAGGTTGGGCCTTGGAAGTCCAAATCCAACGAAAAATAGTTTTCCATTGGTGGTCCTCAAGATGTAAACTCTAGCATTTATTTAGAGTGGAGAATTGAAAAACTTGCGCATGAAACCAAGATTTGGCTTTAGAGATGCGTAAAGAGCGAAGAGGGGAACCATCAGGCCAAAACCAATCATCATACCAAGGAGTATTAGTATGCAGTTTATGCATAACAAAGTTGAAAAGAACTTGCTCTATGTGTTGGTAAATGATAATATCTTGTCTTTGAAACCCCCATTTAACTTTCACATGTATCCAAGAGAGGGTAGGAGAATCATTTCCAACAGTATATAATTGATCAATATGGTGGAGATTGTGGTCAGCAAAACGATTGGCCCTATGAGAAAATTCATCATAAAGAAAACCTCCATTTTTTTTAAATATAGGGGACCACCAGATCAAGTGAGTCGACATAGATTGCAGGCTTATCTGGGAAGGTTTCCATTGCAACAAACCTCTAAGTTGGCTCCAACACCGCCAAATTTTCTTGAACTAGAAAGGACCTTTGATCTTCTGAGAGTCTTTACTAATGATACAATTTCTCCAATGAGTATTTTGCCATCTATGGTGAATACCAAGACAAGAGATATTATGCCTAAAAAGGATCTTCCAAGCTTCATCTCCTTCAATACACCGAGTCACCCATTTGGAGGCCAAGAGAATACTCTGGTGCTCAATAGAGGCAAGGCCTAAGCCCCCTTGTTCTTTACTTAAAGTGCAAGTGTCCCAAGCTACTTGATGAAAAGCTTTGTGATCATACTTATCCTCCCAAAGGAAATTCCTAAGAATGTTGTTAATGCATTGAAAGGAAGATTTGGAAGGAGCCATAAAGGAAGAGTAATAGACATGAGTGGAGCTCAAAATATGATTAACTATAATAAATATACCTATAAGAGATAAGGGTTTAGAAGCCCATTTCAAAGCTTTATGTTTCACCTTTTCCACCACATTGTTCCATATGGTAGTGGGAGTAGCAAATAAAGTAATAGGGATGCCTAAGAGGGTGAAATTATCAATAGGAGATAGCCACTTGATATCAAAATGATAAGTCCAAGGAGGCCTAGGAGAGAAGCTAGATCAGATGGCTTGCGTTTTGTTCCAATTAATCTTAGCTCCTGAGGCTCTACAGTAGATATCTATGTAGTGCAAGGCAGTGTTAAAATTATTATGGTCCTCAATCAAAGTGATAAAAGTATCATTTGCAAACTGGTTGTAAACAATATCCTATCCTTGTTGTGGAAGAGAGATACCTCTTAGCCACATAGATTCATTATGAAATCTAAGAACAGCTCCAAGAGCATCAGCAGCTAGGATGAAAAGATAAGGAGCTAAAGGGCACCCTTGTCGAACTGATTTTTTAAACTCAATGACCTTAGAGAAGGATCCATTAATGCAAATGACTGAAGAGGCCTCTGACAAAACAAGATCCATATGTCTCTCAAAAACATTACCTAAGTTATGGTGTTTGACTATACTTTTTAAAAAGGACCAATCAAGCATGTCATAAGCTTTAGAAAAATCGAGCTTAAGAAGAATGGTGTTTTGATTAGTGGAAGAAGCCCAGTGCAAGCCCTCAATAGCAATAACAACGTTGTCTAAAATATACCTACCTTGAACAAAACTGGTTTGCTCCTTGCTTATAAGATGAGGAAGAAAAGGTTTAAGTTTATTAGTTATAGCTTTGGAAACTATTTTATAGATAACATTTAAAAGAGTGATAGGGTGCCAATTACTTATGCTCATACAATCTCCTGACTTGGGGAGAAGCTTAATAATACTAGCATTAATCTGCTTACTAAAGGATCCTTCCCTAAGAGCTTCCTTATACACACTATAGACAATGTCTTGAAGAGTAGGCTAGAATTTCTTAAAAATTCTGTGGGAAGGCCATCCATACCAAGGGCTTTACCATCATGGAGTTGTTAAAGAGCATTATCAAGATCCTGTTTGAAAAGAAGAGAAGCATCATCAAATATGGAGCAATTAAAAGGAGTAATAGCTCCTAAGCAAGTGTTAACTGCAATGGGGTCAATCGCCTCTTTTCGAAAAGTTCGAGAGTAGAACTCAAAGAAGGCCTGTAAAATATCATCCTTGGAGGTGAAGATATTATCTTCGACTTGAATAGCTAGAATTTTATGGGATAGGTTCCCCCCTTTAAGGAGACAAAAAAAGCCATTAGTAGCCTGATCACCCATGCGAAGCCAAGAGAGAGGAACATGGAGGTGAGCACCTCTAGCTTCATAGTGATCCATTATATGTAGGTTCTCCTTGGCAAGTTTCAAATGACTAAAGTGAGCCTCAGTAGCTTCATCTTTATTAATGGTATTTTGAAGTAAGGAGATTTCTTTATGAAGGTTCGACTTGTGAGAACTTAGTCATGAAGCTACCAATTTACCTACATGTTTGGAAAACCGTTGGAGATGAGTACAAGCATTAGTCCACCAATCAATCCAACCATCTTCACCAAGGGGTTTAGGATGCAAATTTCATATTTGCATCAATAGAGAGCAAAGGGAGTTACTATGAAGAAAGGTAGTGTTAAAAATATAAAGATCGTTAGAAGATTAGGAGTTCCCAAAGTGGGAAAGAGACCAATGAATAGGATAATGATATGATAAAACCTGTGTATAATCTTCTTGGATAGGGGCACCGTTGGTAGAAGTAAAATGAATAAGAGGATTAGTAGATAGATAAACCCGATCCAACCAAGAAGAGATGTAGGAAGCACCATGTCTAGCATTACTCCAAGTAAACTAGTTAGAAATACTAGAAGAGGAATAGTTTTCATTAGCTTCTTGCAACTTTAATTAACATTTCAACGAGAGCCACTCAGAAAGCTCTCTGTTATCTAAACCACCTTTTTGTCCTCCTAATTTATCCTTTAGATGCTCATTCATGTTAAATTCCCCTGCAATAATCCATTTAACTTTGGGTAAATTGTGCCTGACCCAATAACACAAGAGCTTCCGATCAGTTGAATGACAAGGAGCATAAATAGAGATAATCCCTAAGATCTCATTAGTGTACCATAATCAAACCCAACTACAATGCCCTAAATTATCACAACCGTGATCAAGAACAGGCTCCTGCCACTTATTATGGAGAAAAATTATAGCCCCCCTTTTACCATGTTCATGGTGAGTAGAAACATAAGAACTATTAGGAAAAATGCTCTGGCAGCAAATTTGAAGATTGAATCCTTGGATTTTAACTTCTTCAAGACAAAAAACATCAAAGAAATGTCTCCGAATATAATCTCGAACTATATATCGTCTATGAGGGTCTGAGAGACCCCTAACATTCCATAAATAACACTTCATTGGGTTTTTATAGAAGAAGGAGGATCTTCCTCAATCACCAATGTCTTANCCACCATAAAGCTCAATGTCCAAAGTTACTAGCTAAGCTTGAAGNATGTTTTGATTTTTTAGTTCTTCACTAACTTGTTCTGCTAAAATTCACTCAACTTCAAGCTTAGCTAGTAACTTTGGACATTGAGCTTTATGGTGGTTCAGATCAAGACAGTAGTAACAATGGTTAGGAAGTGTAAGATATGAAATTTTTTGCACAAAAGTCTTTCCTTTCATATTAACTTCCAATGAATTAGGATGTGGCTTTTTGCATATCTATTTTAACACACACTCTTCAAGTTGGTCATGGACAGAAACCTGAAAAGGCTTCCATATCGATGACTTCCCCAACTTGTGCAGCAAGGATATCAACATGAGAAGAAAAATGAGGAGGGAGTCCTAAAAATTCAATCCAAACCGACAAAATACTTTTGCTTACTTTTTCAAGATTGAAATCCTCCTTCCAAGGTTGAAGGACTAAAAAAGATCCATAAACATCCCAAATTGATTGTTGTTTCACGAACTCTGCCATCACCTTATTTTCAAAAGAGAACAGAAAAAAGCCTCTTGTAAGATTGGAAGGTAGGGTTATTCTAATATTACGGGGTTCCCAAAATTTTTTAACCCAATCCTGGAACACCGAGGCAGGAGGATCCTACCAATGAAGAAGCCAACTGTGTAAAGGTAAGTAAATGTTTACATGGTTTGGTTAAAGATGTCTTTAGGGAAATTAAAACATAAAATAGAATCATTAGCATCCATGTTGGTGGAGCTATCAGTAGGCAGTGAGTCAATGTTGGAGGATTCCATTAATTTACGTTTTTTTCCTCCAACATCCAAGCAAGAAGACAAAACAAATTGGGTCATGCAAATCCATTAGGCCTAACCCTAGCCAATTCAGAAAATCAAAATAGAGAAAATTTAAAAAAAAAAAACAAATCACAATGGAACAAACTCACCTGGTGCTTATTGACGTAGGCACTGTAGAAGGGGAAGGGTCCCACGTGCAATGCAGCAAAACCCCGTTCAAGTGCTCAACACAAGGAGCAATCAGAAACCATCGTCGATTCTTCTTTTTCTTATATGAGTCACAGACTCAGCAAAACGTGAGATCAAGATTAGGCGATGTTATGAAGGTGGGCCTTCAGATCTGCCCATCTAAAAGTTTGACCTGAGTCTCTCAAATCACAGTTCTATTGATGTCCAACAGAAATGCTCCGCGGAATCACCGAATCTCTGTTCTGCCCTTCGTCATAGTCCTGCTAGAGCTCAGACCCATGGTAGCACACACGGAAGCCTATCAAATCCTAGCTATACTTATGAACACAACAAGGCTATTATTTATAGTGGAGGTTTGAAACTAGGGTATGTGAATCGGTGGAATAGGAAGAGTAAAAGGTTCTAATTACAAGAAATGGATAGTTAGAACCCAAATTCATAATAATTATGAATGCAAATATTAATATCGATACAGATACACATTAACCATTGTGGTTTGAAACCACGAAGTATAAATCAAACCCTAAAAAGTTGTAAATATAAAAATAATGGAAAAATGAAAAAAAAACTAAGACCCCATTATAAGATATTTTAGAGTACATATTAGGTATTTTTAAATATATGTATTTTTAAGTTTTACATTTAAAAGAACAATGTAAGAGTTCTGGCTTTCTAAGTTGCCCTAGGTTACCCTACCAATCCCAGCCTACCTTGGGGGTGGGTTGGGGTTACCAAGCCAACCAAGCCAAGATTCGTACCACTAAGCTAACACCTCATTATGACTTATGAGTCATAACTTAATAAGTTATGTAATGGAGTGATTTAACTCATAAGTTATGATTTATAAGACAGATCACTCCATTATTAAAAGACTACAAACATATGGTAGGGCATATACCATAAATTACAAATAAATAAAGGTTTCTAGCATAATGCCTAGGGAACTTGGGCAACAAACTTACATTGTTAAGCATAAGCTAAGCTGATGAAGACAATTTAGTGTCAACATCAACTTACTTAATTACATAGAAGAATGAACAAAACTTGGGAAGTATACTTATGATTACATTTACAAGTTTTAATACTAACTTGTTATTTATCTTTCTATTACTAAAGAAAAAACTTACATTGCAACATTTCAAGGTATGATTGAATCCAACAAAAAACTTTTAAAAATCAATGAGAAAAAAAATTATATAAATTTAGTGATTTGTGAAATTCTATGAAATAGAAAGCAAGGCAAGAAAAAGGTCTTAATCTCCATTTTGTATTAGGAAGGAGGAAAAAGAAAATGAAAGCCTAGTTATCTAAATAGTAGTGATAGACAAAATAATGCATATTCAACTACCTAAAAATAAACATGTATTCTAATCTAGGCCTATGAATGATAAATCTAGGCACATTGTTAGATTTAAATACATATATAGTAGATCAATCTATGACCTTGCAACCACTAAAAGGTCATCAAATTTGGGTAAATGAAAACATTATAAGAAAAGAATTTTTCAGAAAAGTATGCAAGATAGAAAAAGGTAAAATAAGTAAGAAAGATTTATGACACTTTTAAATTCAAAAAGTAATGCAATAATTAAGAAAACTAATAATTGAAAAAACTTCATAAAGAATATACAACATATGCTTATTGTGGAGTTTTAAATATTTATGGTGATGAGATATTATCACCTTAAATCCACTGATAACATCACTGAAGAAATAAATAAATAGAGATAAATATGCATTGAATAAAAAAACATTACTGTTATATAAACACACACCTTATGGATAATGGTAAAAACTATTCATGAAACAAACAAAAAATATATGAAACTATGAGTCTATGTAAATGATGTGTGATGTAAAGAAGGTGTGTACATTAAAACAACCAATTACCAGGAAGTGTGGAGAGTCCAAACCACAAGAGTTAAAAGAGCCAACAAAAATCCTTAGGAAGAGGATTGATAAAATCCATCCAATTTTTGGAATTGAGATAAAAGTTCCCAAGTAGAGAATTGATGATAAATATTTAAGAGAAGATCTCTTAAAACTATACAGGGCATACAACAATGATAACCTTGTGAATGTAACAAGAATGATCTATATGGAAACACAATGAATATATGGACATTAAAAAGGATGTAAACTTGATGCATCTATATATATAATAAATGAAATCAAATGGGTAGCTTATGGTATAAATGTTTGTTAATACCATCCTGGTGAGGATAATATTTACATCTTCATAAACATTCAAAAGATGAATTGGTAGCAAATAAAGTAAATTTTTTATATGATAAATCTTTATGTAAGATATTTAACATATTTGGTACTGCTAACATTTAAAAAACTAAAGAACCTTCAAAGTTTTTATTTTAAAAATTATTTATTTTAGTATTTCCTTATAAAAGAAATTTCCTTGATAACCATTTAGGGGTTTGGTTGTTTTAAATCAAAATTTTCTTCATCAACAAGTTACAATTTAAAAGATAAATGAATATAATTAATATATTTGGCTAAAAATAGGATACCAAAAATCATTTTTATTTTTAGCTTTGTTCTACTTTACAACAAGAGAAGCTATTATATATGAACTAGAAAATTTGACATGGAATTTTCCATTTCAATCCCTTGGTATGCATATGATTACCTAGGAATGAAAATTTTATCTTTATAATGACTTTAATGCTAGAATAAGTTTTGATGAGATTTCTATATTCCATAGAATCCCTAAGGCTTCTTGGAATACTAGGAAAGTGCACAATTAAATTAGGATAAATAGTTTAATCACAAAGATAATGGTTTGTTCAAATGAGAATACTCACTAGAACTATTAGTTTTAAATTATATTAGTTCATACTTAAAATTAACTCTACAAATGCCAATCCCAAGCCCAAATAAGAAAGGAGAAGGGTTAGCATTAGGTTAGCAGCTGAGTATAAAGCCTTTCCAACTCTTATGAATGGGTTTCTTTTTCAAATTCATAGAGGAAAATAGCGAAATAGAACTAAGGTACCCAACCCTATTTGATGGGACAAGGCTAGGATGAGGAGGAGGAGGAGGAGTTAACACTTAAAATCAAGTAACTTTACTTTCCTAAGACTATAAACCTACTTTAACATTGGTATTATTCTTTGTAAGTCTACTTTAACATTGATATTCTTCTTTTTACTCTATAAAATATTAGCAAAATCAAATGTTAGTGAAGCATTTGTCAATTGATTAAAGCATGTGGCTTGTGATTTGCAACACACAAGTTAGATTCTAATAAGTATGCAAAAATGAAAGAAGACCAAAAAATAAAAATGGAATTCCACATCCCAAGCTTGACCACGAAGCCAATGAGAACTTTTACATTGGTCTATCAACCAAATTCATACATATTTTTTCCATAAGTAACATGGAATGTTATGAAAACTATAAGATTTGTATTCCCTTGAATAATGACTAACACTACTTGATAAAATATAAATGGTAAAAGAAGAAGTAATAATGATATGTTATTGACACAAAAATGACAACTTTAACCTATGTAACAATTAAAATGATCGCTCTTACAAAGAAGGATTGAAACTTTTACAAACTTTCTAGAATAATAATTTCAACAAGAAAAAATAAAACTCTAATTTAAATCTTTTCTCAAAATAAAAAAGAAAGTATCCCTCCCTACAAGAGAATGACAATGTCTCTTTAAAAAAAAAAACCCCCTTTGAACATGCTCCCTTTACTAGTAACAGGATTTTAGAATGAAGGAAGAATGATGATAATAGCAAAAACATGAAGATCAAAACTCCATTCTCTCATGCTATGTCAAATTTTAAATTTGAAATAAAAATAACAAAAACAAAATATGCAAAACTATAAGAAGACTAAAAAACAAAAATGGAATGACACATCCTAGGGCTAACCAAGGCCTACAATGAGGCACTTTCACATTAGCCTTTCAATTAAATTTATATATAATTATTTCTATGATTGACATGAAATGATAAAAACTATCATATTTGTAACCATAAATTATCATATTCTAAGGCAAGTGATAGCGGACATTTTTAAACATATCTTAAACAAAAGCTACTAATGTAAATGACTTATATGAAGAGATGTGTAAATGGGGAGTGTCATTAGTAGAAATTCCATCTAAACGAAGTTAAATATACTTGTGTAAGTGGTATTGGAAAAGGAATAATGCATCAATAAGGTAGTTATGCTTTTTAAAAAATAATATAAAAAATATCTAAATAATTATGAAGCAAGTTAACAATATTTTTGTCAAGATTTTGATCACTATTCTAGAATCTATGCATGGAAGGTGGACTAAAAAATAAGATACATGTAATTTCTCAAATAGGGTTTAGATGGTATTATTCTACCATAAAGCATATCATCACTTTAAAATATCATATTGATAGAGCAAAAAGTCTACATAAGAAAACGTTTATCTACTTTATAAATTTTTTTAAGACCTATGATTCAATGATTTGAGGCAAGTTATTGAGGTACTTAAAAAATTTAGAAGTTCTACTCATGAACTTTACAAAGAGATATGAAACTTATAACAAGTTGAGAAAGAATTATGTTAAATAGTTTTATTAATGTAAAACAATAGTTATCTCTTCCTCCTAGTTTATTTGAACTTTCTATCAAAAAACCTAAAGAGTAAATACATAAAATACTAACTCAATTGGTAATCACTATTGGAAGTATTCTTGTCAAATCTTCCTTTATGCTAATGATATTGTCTTAATTTCAAATTAAATGGAAGGATTATGATAAATGTTTAAGACTCTTGATAAATTTTGCAAGTATTCAAAATGAAAGTTGATGTTCAGAAGACAAAAATTATGATTTATGGCATATGTAATAATATATATAATTTTACAATAGCAAATGAACAAGTGGACATAACCTCCTCATAAAAAAAATTTAGCCTAGAGTGCCCCTACAATCACAAATTGGACCAATGTATTCCTCAAAGAGTAAGAGGGAATCGACTCTAGTTTAGCATATTGAAATAGAACTCTATCATATGATTGTTCAACCAACTATCATCTTGGCTAAAAGTAAAAAAAAAATTAAGAGGGGGTCAAACATGCATACAAAAGGAGTACGTAGGTGTACAATAATATAACACTCATTGAGAACATCTTCTTTACTATCGTGACTTACCATTTGATCCCAATGACTAGGGCTAATGGTGTTGCAACATTCCATGCATGAGTAGTTGCATTTCTTCAAAGGAAGGTCTAGAATAATGCTATTCATTTCATATTTTATGAAATTAAATGCAAATTCATTGGGCATAACATTGGCAAAAGAATCTTCTCATTTCCATGTCTCATATAAAAGATATGAAAGAGAAAGATCATTAGTAGTCATACTAATGTTGTGGTAAGGAGGGCTTAGCAAGAATCTTTAATTCAATCAAGTCAACACCCATGAAAAAGGTCCAAGATCCAACATTGTAATTCAAAAAGAGTACTTAAGTATCCATCACTTTCATATCGACAACCACACAATAAAAGTAGTAGTAGTCCTATTCATTACATTACACTTATCACCAACTCCTCCTCAAGTTCCATTTAGAGTGATGAGAGCTAGCATAACACTATTTGTGGGGATCTCAACCATCTTCCATTCACAAATATTTGAACTCAACCAAGGAGGACAATCATTCAGTAGGAGTCAGAAACTCTCTTGAATCATATATGCCCATAGAGGATAGCCTAGTCAATTAAGCCAACCTAAACCCTACCATAAGAAAAGTATCATTGCATGAAGTAGGTAGTGGTGATACCACATTTAGCCAATTGAATCTCATGAACTCATATATAGCATCATCAACAGTTTGATTATTCTAATGGAGTGGGTACTCATACCTCTTTACTCCTCTAGTGCTTAAAGCTTCCTTATTCTTCAAGATAATAGCCTTCCTCTCCTTGGAAGATCTACGATCAATAATGGTAGCTCTCAAGTTCTTCATGCTTCTTTTCAAAGTATGCTCATTAGTAGGTCCATGATAGTGAACCAAATATGAAATATTAAATATAAAATTCATGCCAAAAATTATAGGCATTAGTATCTCAAATGAATTATCATTGATTTTGACCTTGATTTTGAAAAGGCCCCATCTTATTAGCTTTTCATTTGGATAAATTCACTTCTTAACCTCTTCTGCTTTAAATGGATCCAAATAAGATCACCAACCTCAAACTTGGGCTTCATTTAACTCTCATTCTTATTTTAAGACATTTCTTCAACCTTTGTCATCAACAAGTTCCTCACTTGAAAAGGCAAATCCTTCATGTCTTGGACAACTATAGTACTAAATTGTGTCTCCTTGTCAAAATGCTTCAAATCATTCAACATTATTGGATTATACCTATAACTTACTTCAAATTTCCTCTTCCCTATGTTGTAATGAAGTACATTATTAAAAGAAAACTCTACATGGGAAAAAAATTTCCAATAATTTGATTGAACATTGCACAAACATCTCAAGATTTTTAACAATGACTTATTCACTATTTTACGATTAGATTAAGGATGATAAATACTTGAGAAATTCAACTCTAGAAAAATCTCAAAAATGGTTGGAAAATTTTGAATTCCTATCACTCACAATGCTTAATGGAATATCATGTAATTTCACAACATGCTGAAAAAATAAATTAACTACATGAGATGCATCACTTGCCTTGTTGCAAAGAATGAAATTTGCCATTTTGGTGAACCTATTAACTGCAATAGAAATAGAATCATTCTCAATTTTTGTTTTGGAAATTCCTTTAATAAAATCCATTAATACACTCTTCAATCATGGCTTAGGAATAGGCAATAATAAATAATAATCATCTACTTTCTTCCTCATTTGAATTTTTGACATGTGAAGTATTTCTTCATAAATTTTGAAATTTTAGTAAACATACCTAGCTAAGAGTTACTCCTCCCAACAAGCTTAAGGGTTTTTTCTCTTCCTATATGGTTTGCCACACCATCACAATTTTTTTCCAAAATAATTTTGGACCTAAACTCATAGTTAGGAAGAGACACCTTTCCATTCTTGATAAGAATACCATTTTGAATATGACACTCCCTCCATTTCTTATCTCTCCAAATTAAAGGTTCTTTCAAATCTTTGCAAACCTTCCCAAAATCACAATCATTAATATAAAAGTAACCAAATCATCCATACCTTCCCACTTCTCATGTACTAAAGTTCACAACATGCATTATTGACAATGCATCAACTACTAAATTTCCATTCCTACTTATATGCTTTAAAATAAAATTAAACTCTTGAAATTATGCTATCCTTTTTATGTATTTGATACACAACTTCTTTTAGAAATTCAAAAATTATAATGCCTTGTGATTAATCAACAAAAATTCTTTGGGTAATAAATAATGTCATCAATGTTTGATGGCTTGGAGAATAGCATACACTTGCTTCTCATAAACATTGTACTTATACCTTGATTCATTAAGGTTTTCATAAAATAAAATAATAGGCCTATCATTTTATGATAAGATCCCATCAATTCCAAGTCCACTTAGATCCACCTCCACTTGAAAAGGCTTTTGGAAATCTAGAATTGCAAGAGTTAGGTCATTTGCAATCTTTGTATTAAATAAGTCAAAAGTCCTTCATATTTCATCATCCCACATAAAGGTTGGATTCTTCATCAAGAGAGGAAACATTAGAATGAAATTCCATGGAAGTTCATTATGAGCCTGCTCTAGAAGCTCTCCAACCCAAGAAAAGAATATATCTTACCAACATTTTTTGGAATTTTTCATTCCCTAATGGTCTTTACCTCAACTACCTCCATCTCCATTTGATTTTTTTTAAAAAAATGTCCTATATATATAATGTATTTCTTCAGGAAATAACACTCCTTTATGTTGATCACAACTTGGGCCTCATCTAACTTTTGGTATGTATGCATTAAATGATCAACATGCTTCTCCTTATTTGAGCTCCATACAATAATGTCATCAAAGAACAAATGTAACATTTTCCAATCAATTTCTTTAAAACACCCTGCATCAATCTCATGAAAGTAGCAATGATGTTTAAACAAACCATCTAGTTCTTTCAAAGTGTTCTTTCATTCATCACTTGATTTAATTATAATTTGATAATATCTACTCTTCAAATGAATTTTGCTTAATACTTTAGCATGTGTAACATCATTAAGAATATCATCCATTTCTTGAATACTGAAATGATACCATACCATAATCTAATTCATCGCCCTTAAGTCAATGCACATCCTCCATTCTTCACTTTATTTCTCTAGAACAAGCACTATTGGAACTACACAAGGAGAGATTGATTCTCTCATCAACACATTGACAAGTGGCTGCTCTACTAGCTTTTGAACTTCTTCCCTCTAATTTGGTGTTATTCTATATTTTTTTTTATTTGGAATGATAGCACCTAAAATGAAATCAATTTGATGTTGAATATTCCTCATTTTTGACAACCCTTTCAATGTTTGTTTGAAGACATTAGGAAATTAACTAGCCAAAACTTTAATTGCTATTGGAAGATTACATTCCTCAACCATATATGAAGAAATTGTTGAAACTATAACAAAACTAATTATCTACCTTTTCATATTTTCTAATGTACTTTCTCTCTCTCCCTAAAGGGAATCAAAGATGTATTCATTGATGACTAATTTTTCACTTGCCCATCTATTATTGGAATTAATTTATGGATTTGATATTCTTTGGCTAATAAGCAAACATTCTCAGCACTGTCAAATTTAGCACCATTATCAAAATTTTAAGGTCTCTCAACTATCACATCAACGAGCGACAGCAGCGACAGCAGCGACGGTAACTATGACGGCTGCTACGGCCGCTACGATAGCCACGACAGCAACTATGGTGGCCGCTACGGATGCGACTATGGCGGCAGCAGGCATGGCAGCATCTATGGTGGCAGCAACCCCGGCCGCGACTCAAGCGGGCGCGACTACAATGCATATGGCGGGGGCAACCTCCGGCACCCCGCCCCCCGCGACGGTGACCCCAACAACGGCTGACACCATGACCCCCATGGGTACGGTCGCCGAGCTTCCTGGGACGGTTGCAATCGCGGCCGCGGTAACCCTGGCGACCACCACGCCGCGCGGGGCCATCGAGGCTCACTCCCGTTCCAACCACACCTTGCGCCTTCGCATCCGTAACCGCCCTACCGACGGCGTGCGTACCATGGAACGGAGCCTCATCGGTCGTTTCATCTCCCGGGGGAGCCGCCCCCGGCTTGACCTGATACGACGCTGGGTCAAGGAGCAGTGGAAACTGGAGGGAGTTACCGTCCGGAGCCTCTCAGAGGACCTGCTCCTCTTCGTCCTCCTCTCCTTGCAAACCCGCGACTCCGTTCTTCTCGGCAGGCCTTGGTTCTATGGGGCCCGGGGTATCGCATTGACCCCCTGGTGCCCCGGTGCCCACAGAGAACTCGATTTGTTCACCCACGCCCCTGTTTGGATCCGGGTGGCCGGTATCCCATGGGAGTTATGGAGCCTTGAGTTCCTACAGGAGGTGGCGGGACATTTCGACGAGTTCATCACCTTCGACAGGGTCACGCGGTCACTAGACAGGTTGGGATTTGCCTGTTTCTGTGTCTGGCGAAACCTGACCACGATCGACCTCGTCCGGGAAGTCGTCTTGGAACTCCCAGGAGGGGAGGAATCCCTCCAAGTTACCTATGAAAACCTAGATGGTTGGGACCAGTCCCTGCACAGCCCGACCCCCCGCACGAACTAGTCGGGG
>MNCI01018064.1:40350-110066 GCA_015680685.1 Gnetum montanum | reverse complement strand
GCTATGATAATTTGAAAAACTCCATTGGAGTTTGTGAGAGAATGTAAAATTTTCCAAGTGGAATCACTTATATATATATATATATATATATATATAATTTAAAATTATTTATGGTTGGCTTGTAAGGCTCCTGCCACGCATACATGCCCGGCCGTTGCAGGATGTGGGAGATGCCGCTGTGAGACTATCTATGCTAGTAGGTTGCACAAATGTTGAGGTTGGGCTAGGGCTAAGGCGAAGGCTATCTGACACCATCATCAACATCAGAGTTGTAAAGAACAGGGAGGTTTCTTTTGAGCAATAGTGAACAATTATGCAATCTGGGATCAAGGCATGTGGATACAGCATGCAAATCGCTCTACATCTAGAGCTTGGTTTGGGTGACACCAAGTAGAACATGTGGCTACGAGATCCAATAATGACCATATAGGCCTAGTGTCAGCTGCATAAGCTGTGGCCAAGTTGTGATTAAATTTCCCACCACTACCATCCTTTGTTGTCGCTTCACACTTGTTTCTCTCTTTCTATCATCTAGTCTTTCCACCTGGTATTACACATTGTCCTCTTTCCATGCCTACTACTGCCATCACTAACACTTTGCCTGCCTTGTCCACACTTGCCATTATCATGCTTGTCGCTACCATCACTTTACTTGCTAGAAATTTCAATAATTCATGGTGGCCAAGAGCACTGTCAATGTCATAGGATCCTGCATCCTCTTACGGCCTTTAACATAATAGAATCCTACCTTCCTTAGCATTTTCAACCACCAATAATTTTTTTGTTGGTTAAATTTTTTCTTTAATTAACAAAAATTTTGAATTAGACATTTGAGGCAAGAAAATTCAAATATAAAAATGTGGAAAATTTTTACTTCCTATTCAAATTAATGGTTTGGTAGCAAGTGAGATAAAAAATCTCTAATTAAACATGTTTGTCCTGGAGTAGTATTGGGATAGGTAATCTCTCAAGAAGTCTTGGTTTTCATGCCTAAAGTTTTGAACCTTAGAAAACATAACTTTTGATTATGGAAGCCTTTTTTAGTAAACAAAGAGTCATTTCTAGATATTTTAATCTTCCAAACATAATGGAAAAGTTATAAATGCCCCATGGAGCTTCAAAAATTAGTTTTTACTCCTTTTCCAACATGATGCCTCAAGACCCTTGAAGGCATTTAGTACAACTCAAGCATATGTTATCCATTTCTAACATATGAATAGTCAGTTCTAATATTTCTTAGTGTCTAAACTCAATGGTGAGGTTATATTGATCATCCTATGACCCAATAATTAGGTGATACCTTAAATTACGTCTTGAGATGTCATAACCTAGACTAACTAACTATGCTTAATAATTTAATTTTTGAGACTAACAAATATGACCTCTTTGGTCATCTTGGACCTTAAAATTAGGTGTTTAAACTTTGCAAATAGTTAGACCCAAGTCACTAACCCCTATTCTATTATTAGTTACACTATTTGAGTTAGTATCTTAAGAGGGGTAAAAGGGTCATTAAAGAGTCTAGGTAATTGATGGATCATTTGATAGGCTGCATTAACAAGCATGCATCAATGTAGCCCCTTCAATGCATCCCCATACATGCATCGATGCATATATGTCAACACAATGTCTAATCTTACTTATATAAATGCATGTACCCATAGCATTTATCCCATGCTAACTTGATAGAGTAGCCAAGTTCTTATAGTTTTCTTCCATTAGAATTAGAATATTTTTTGAATGCCCATAGTAGGACTTCAAGGATTGCATGGATGCTTATACAAACATCCATTTACCTAAACACTTTGATGTCCCAGCAATAAAGACAAGATTCTTGGAATTCCTTGAAGCACTTAAGAATAGTTTAATATTTCCATTCATGAACTTTATTACTTATGCATTTTACATTCATGTTCTTAGTTAATTAATACATTTGATAATAATAATACATAAGTATGACCTCCTTGAATATATCGTTAATGCTTGGTAATCCTAGTGGCATTATTGCTTGGTTCACCCAATAACCTAATACTTAGTAACCTAGTTGATGAGCGGTGAAGGTACCCCTATGCTCAACCATATGAATCATGAAGTGTTCACACATGATTCAATTGAATTTTGTGGAGTCTCTAGTCTTCGATGCACTAGTCTTCTAGGAAGTGAATCTTGCCCTAAGGTCATTCGTTGTCTTCCCGATTACACTTGTGAAGTACAAAGGTATGGTTAAGTGTAATTGAGCCATATGATTTTTGTGATTTTATGTTTTATGTTCTTTGGTGCTTGAAGAGAGAGATAAAGTAATTTAATGACTAATTTGATCTAACTAACTAACTAGTCTCTAGCTAATCCTAACATAAGCATCCAATCCCACTTTCTATACATGTCTTAAACCCACATATCCACTACTGGGTTACCAAGAACTATGATCCTGGGCTTACCAAGTAATAACACTACTAGGATTACCAAGTGAATACATGTTATGCTTGAAGCGATCGTACTTATGTATTTAATCTATCTAGTTTATCTTGCTTAATCACTAGAACAACATTAAATAATTAACTGAAAGCATTAAATGCATGAATAAATATCTAAACTATCCAAAATTTTTCAAGGTTTATCAAGAAGCTCATATTTATTATCATGCACACTGTCATGCTCAGGTACAACAATGCTCGAATAAAGATTCATACACTCAATGACTCCTACTATGGGCACTCAAGAAAAATATTATAACTTTCAAATGTAAAAATTGCAAGAGCTCTGCTACTACGATGAAATGGATACCCATAAACATAGTTGGGAGCTCATATTTATAGTTTTTTTCTCTATGGCTACATCAACAAGGCCTCATCAACATAGTAAACACTATGTCAACGTGGGCCTAAAAATGGGGTGACACCACATAAATCAGGCCTCGTCGATGGGGGCCAGTTGATGAGGTTGCTAAAATGAGGGTCCATCGACATGACACTTTGACACTCATCATACCCCCATGAGTGAATGAAAACTTATCCTCGAGTTCTTTTACAAAATTGAGAAGGTATGGGATTATTGAGTGACTCTTAACAAAACAACTGACTTGACAAAACTATGTACCTAAGTGTATGAATCAAAAAATTACAAAAAATTCTGGTGTTCATGACACAAAATTGAACATCATGACGTGAGTACAAAAATTTGGACAACACATCCTCCAAAGATGTGAAGACGGTGATGAAGATCAAATAGTTCCAGGTGGTGGAGGTTCTTGAGGCTCTAAAGGACCTTCACTAGCTCTAGGCATGTGCGGTAGCTGAGGTGGTTGTGGCTATCTTACTATGGCTACAACCTCCAATGGAAGGTAAAAGGCATCAAGAAGTGCCTTCATCTTCTCCTCCTTACTCCAAGGATCATTCATAGTCCATGCAATATCACCAATGTGGGCTGGAATGGGGACATTCCATAGACAAGGCATGATTAGGAACATCTCCTTTACATTGACAAACCAAGCAACAAACTTTTTTCATTCACTGTTGAACACCCTTACTACATTTTGTAACTCCTGATAGTTGTTCATCCTCTTGGCCAGGTTCTTGGCACTTGATCATTGATTTGTTAAGCATGCCTTCAAAAATTTGAGTTCAATGTTAGCCACTACAAGATTATCCTTAGTGTCCTTGTGTTGCTTAAACTCAACCTCATACAGCAGGTATGAGCTTTCCACCTGTTTCTCTAATTCAGACAACAACCGTTCGGTAGTCAACATGGCCAAATTTGCGTAAGGGAGATTAGCAAGCTCCATGTACTCTATCATCTCCTCAATCTACAACTCCTTTGTGTGGATTTTTGCCTTATTGTAGCCATCTATCCCATTAATGATAGGTTGCAAAACTTCTCTACCTTGTTGGAGTTTCTGGAGTACTTCATTTGCTTTTACCTTCGCCAATTGGATATGTTTTTCATTTACTTCCTTCTATAGATCAACTTACTCTCTATAATGTTCTTTGACTTTCTCAAATTTGAGAGTTTCAAATTTCCAAGAAGCTACCTTAATTACAATCTTCTAACAAATGGCACACACCTTCTCCATGGAGAGATTCCTATTCTCTACTGCCAATATCCTCATTTTTATGTTTTCTCTAGCTAGTTACTCCTTTTGTTGATGGATAAATTTAGTTAACTATTGCTTGTGTGCATCAACATTCCACATGTGATGATTCTCTATGGTCAACTAGACATTCTCTTGGCAAGTCTGATCCAAGGACTTTTAAATCTTGTGTTGTGTGGCCTCTACCAAAGATCTATAAAACATTGTCGTTTCCATTGCATCCTCAACCCCTTTGAGCTTGGTGTGAAGCTATTCCAAAGCATCATCTCTTAGTAGTGCTAGGTTGAGAAATGCAAGATCAATAATCTAGGCCCTTAATTCAGCAATTCCACAACCAAGTGTTCATTAACCTCCCTAGCTATTTCAAGTTGCCCCTCCAATATGATATTTTTGCTCCTTACCTCCAACAGCTCTAACTAAGTTGTAGTGATGTTGTTCAAAAGATCAAAGATAGCTGAAATTAGTTGTCTAGTTCCCACTAGTCGATCCAGTAGTTTCTCATGTTGTGCTCCATTTATTCTACTACTTGTGGTTCCTACGGATATCTACACATCTCTTACTATAGTAATGTCTAGTGTAGATGTCATAGGTGCGTTGAGCATTTTGGCAATCTTGTCAATGACCACTTCTACTATTGTTTTCTACCCCTGGTGCTACATAACAAAAACTATTGCCCCCTCACCCTCCTCCAAGTGCACCAAGAAGGTCATAGAATTCCTAGAGATTTTTAGGAGTGTCTATTATTCTCCAAGAGATACTATGATCTCTTTGGCACTCAGATTCAACCACGCAAGTAGCTACATTCTTTGGGCTAAGATAATGGATCCAAACTCATCCATCAAACTAATTATTCAAGCCACCTCATTAAGGTAACTCATTGTTAGTCTATAGACAAATGGGTCCTTGCCACTCATGCCTACTTGTTGCTCTTGTTCACTCAAGAGCCATTCTTTGTATTCTTGCAACTATTGGATGATTGCAGCAATGTCTAGCATAGTTGTTTGAGTGGCAGGTGGAGGTGGTGATTGCTACTCCTCTTCATGGATAGTTGTGACAAGCATTTTATCCTTCATCATTTCTTCCCAGTTTGTGGTTGAAATAGTTCTAACAATGTCGTTGGTGTAATGGACTATCCCTCCCCTTCAATGGATTTTCCTTATGAGACATGCAAAGGGGAGTGCCTTCCTTCCACGTTCATTTTCTTTAAATTGCTTCTCCATCTCTAGATAGATCACCTATGGAAGGTTGACCAAGAATCTTCCACTCAAAGTAGCAAATGCTTGGGCAGAGAAGGTAATGATTTTGCTGGGCCTCATCATGGGATTAAGGTGAAAGGTCAAAATCTTCTAATTGATCCTCTCTACTAGTGTGAACACACCAAACTCCTTGAAGCTAATACTATAACATTTTTGCATCCATTCTTTATTGATGCCCAGATCTACCTATATTAGGATTTCAATAAGATTTGTCCTTGTTTTGAGCAACCCAAGTGCTACAACAACAGCCTATGCTAAGTAGGACACTGAGATATCCTTGATTTTCACCATTGCTCTAGGTTGCATGTTATTCTAGAATAGAAATGTCTCTCCCATGTACCACTCCATGGTGGAAATGATGATTAGCCACATAGGAGAGGCCTTTAGCTGGTCTTGTACTTCTCTTGGTGCATGCTCCAGGAAAGGGCCAAAATTTAACTCCTAGAGCACCACTTTTTGGACATCCCTTGATTTAATCTAATTTAGGCAAGCCTTTGTTAAGGTCACCTCGAGATTTTCTGGTTGCACTTGCACATCATCCTAAAGGGAGTGTTCTATTGCTATTGCTACTGGTTCTGGAATTTTTTTAATAGATTCCACTTTTGCCTCTTCCTTGAGAGGACCTATGGCATGCGTTGTGAGTGGTTCTTCTTAAGATTGCTCTTGGCCTCTTCCTATTCTAGGCCATTTCTCCCTTGGTTGGGATTGTCTTGCTTTTTATGTGTGCTTTCCCTTTGATGCCATTTGCGATTACAATACATTCATGAATTAGTAGATGTAATGTGTACCTTTAAAGTTTTGAGTACCTTTCTCATTAGTTAGTTACACTTTGGCTAAGGTTTGACCATGAAAGATTCATTATTTTATTGTTATTTTATTAATTATTTATTATGATTGTCATCAGAGCTTGTTCAAAAGGTTTAACTCTTGTAATTTAATATTTAATAGTTGATTTTTTAGTTAAACCTTTATGGGAGTTAGAAAAAATTGTAAAAAAATTTCTACCAAAAATGGTACATTTGTGGCCTCCACAACAAAGAGCTTACCTTTGGTAGCTACAAGGTCAACAAATAGAGTGATTTGAATAAACGATCTAAAAATTTGAAAAACTCCTTTTGGTGTTTGTGAGAAAATGTAAAATTTTCTAAGTGGGGTCATGCCTATTTATACTATTTTTGTCTTATGTCGATGGAGCACCATATATAGGTCAACTCCATCAATGAGGCCCCATATATGGGTTAGCTCTGTCAACAGGGCCTCATATACAAGGTCCATTGATGAAAATTTTCAAACATCAATATCTTAAAAAATATAATTAATTTTTCAATTAAAGTAGGGTCCATGAAATCCTAGAAAAGCCAAGAATCTATTAAAAGCGTTGAAGAGGGTCTTTAAAATCTTAAAAATTGAAAAAGTTGAGGGAAAATATATTTAATGAACAAAATTTTTAAAAGAACACATGGTGTGATGCAGAAGATGGATGTACAAAAGATTCAATTTGAAAGAATGTCAAAGGATAAGGTGCTTAACGAACCCAACCAAGAGATATGCAAGTGGGTCCTCCCCATAGTAGGCACATGCCCTTTTTTCCCTTGCATAACCTCAACCTAAGGAGTTTGTGGGCCCCATAGGTGACTAATGGTCAATGGAAGTTAAGAACCAAAACCCAAAAGATTCTACCTAAGAATTCAAATACGTCAAATTAAGACATAAAATTAAGAACATGGACATTAACAGCAAGGTGAATTATGGTCAAAATAGATGGATGATAGAGAAGGTGGAATGGAATTCCAACTAAGGTCATAAGAAGTTCCTTGTGGAGTTTATGTTTAAAATTACCAAAGAAAATCCATCCTTAGTCTAGACCAAAACCAACCTCTTTCAGTGACTTCGCATCACCACTCCAAGACCAATCCACCCCCTGGAGACATAAGAGTGCTCCCATAAAACAACCATCATTCCATAAAGAGAAGAAAAGAGAAGTAAGAAGTGAGATAGGGCCTTAGTTAAAGGGGACCTTCAGGCATAGGTACATGTCTTAACTAGTGCTTGTAGCCCATTTATTTGTCTAAGGGCTGTGCTTTGAATTTCCATCATGTTTTTTTCTCTTGTTTGTTTTTTCTTTTTTTTTCTTTTTCAAATTTTTTGATGGAAACCACACCATGCAAAAACTCTATTTGACATCCTATAGTCGGTGACATGGAATAGTAAGTAGCTCATGAAAAACACTTAAGCACTCAAGTAAGTAGAAGAGTACAAAGCGTATTGAGTCCCCTTGAATTCACACCCTGTTCAAACCTTTGAGTCTTTCCCAATTCAAAAAACTACCAACATCATAGATTTATTAAAAGTTGATTTAATGAAATGAACCTCAAACTTCCAAAACAAGGAAAACCATAGAGTTTATGGATGGGTGGATGTCATGGATTCACTGCCTATTCCATGAAAAAGAAACCATGATTGAGTCATTGGCACAAGAATTCAAAAATAGAAACCAAACATTAGCAAACCAAAAACATAAAGTACAGACCACCATTAGTAATAGTTACAACACCACTATGTCCTATTGGCAATAAAACACTTTTTATTAGCAAAAATTTGAAAATCACACTCAAAAAATACAAAGTAAAATACATAAGAAAGTGTAAAATATCCAATAAATGTTTAAACATACTAACAATGGTGTAAAACAAAAAATGATGTAGAAATAAGAAAAATTTTAAAAATTAAAAAGTTGTAAAATAAATAAATTGCAAAATCAAAAACATGACAAACATAAAATAGAAAAACTAATCCATATCAATTATTAGCATGGATGACCATCTCCCCCATGACTAAGTTGGAAGGAGGAGATCTAAAAAATTGAACATGGTTGTCCATCTGTTGAGGTATTTGTTGCACTGGCTTGCTTTGGCTCATGGAAAAGATTCACTTGTTAGATGTTGACCAACTACTTTTTATTTGGACTCTTTGGTTTGTATATGATCATTGCTCCAAAAGGAAAGGTTTTATCAATTATGTAAGGTCCTTCCCACAACATTTGAAATTTTGTTTTTTGAGGTACATGTGTGGGATTCCAATAAAGAACCTTAACTCTCGGTTGAAATTTCCCTTTCTATATTCTTTAATCATGTCATTTTTTATTGAATGCCTTATGCACTTCATTCAAAGATAGGGCCACTAATAAGAGATGATCAGCAACCACATTCTTAGTCCCTTTTCCATCTACCATTCTAAGATCGAATTCTTGCAAGATCACAAGCCACCATATGATACAGGGGCTCACCATTAACTTGTTCATCAGGAAGTGGATAGCACTATGGTTTGTATGCACAAATATTCTATAATCAAGTGCATAGTACCTGAACTTTATAAGATCATACACCACTACCATTAATTCTTTCTTAGTTGTGGTGTGATTCAATTGTGCACCCACAATGCTTTGGCTCGTGCAGTGGATGTAATATGGATGTTTCTTATCATCCAACTTCATAAGAATAGCTTCTAATGCATAATTAGATGCATTTTTCATTATGTGGAATGGTCTAGACTAGTTTGGTACCTATAGAATTAGAGTTTCTACAAGTTTATCCTTTAGTAGTTGGAATGCATGTTCGCATTCCTTGGTCCAAACAAATGGAGCATCTTTCTTTGTAAGCTTGATCAATGGCTTTGTAATCCTATAGAAATTCTCTATGAATCATGAGTATTTCTACCAATTGAGCCTAAGGTTTTCTTCCACACATCTTTTCAGCACTTGCTCAAGGTAGTCCAAGGCTTACTCAAATGTAGCCCCATAGGTAGAGAACTCATCCATGAAAACTTCTACCCCACTACCAATTTGCTACTAAAAAATACTAAGGACCAATCATTGAAATGTTGTAGGGGCATTGCATAGACCAAACGACATCTTACAATATGAAAAAGTCCCCCATGAACTCATGAATGTTGTATTGGCCTAATCTTCTAGCACAATTTGGATTTGGTTATAACCACTATAACCATCCAAGATGCCATAATAGAAATGCCCAAAGCTAGTGTCCAACACTTGGTCCACAAATGGCAATGGAAAATGATCTTTAAATGTTGTCATATTCAATAGCATGAAGTTAATGCAAACCCACCCCTTGCAATCTTTCTTTGGCACAATTACGAGTGGACTAACCCACTTACTATCCACAATGGGATGGATGAACCCTGCCTTGAGAAGTTATTCTATTTCCTCTTTGACGATCTATTTTAATTTGGGGTTTAGTTGCCTTTGTAGCTACCTTCTTGGCTTCATGGTTGGGTTGATGTAGATGCAATGCTAGCATATCCTTGGATCAATTCTTGTTAGCTTGAGATATGACCAAGCAAACGATGTTGGCCATTTGTTAACCACCTTTCACAACTTTTCCTTGTGTTCAAGAGTAAGTTTGGCATTGATTATGATCTACTTACCATTATTTAAAAATGCATACTTCATGCTAGCTAGTAGAGTTTTTAATTCTATGGGTTCCTATTTGAAATTATTAGGGATTTCTAACTCTTCCCAATGGTTATTATCATCTTCTTCATCAAATATTTGGTGATGAACTTACTCAAGTTCATCCATGCCTTTAACATAAGCACATGTTAGGCCCTTAGCTGGTTCCATGCATAATGTGCTATCATCAAAATCAGCTGTCAGCCATTAGGTACCCTTCTATTTTGTGGCTACTACATATAGACATCTTTATATATCTGTTTCATTTACATACAAATTACATGCTTTAAGGATTGTACTTTTGATGGACCAGATTTTTTACACGCAATTGCACCTATTATCAATGTATGTGATGCATGGAACATGCTTCTTCTCTAAATGTCCAAATTCATTTTCCTTGGAGATTTCCAAGGGAAGGTCTCTGATGCCCATTTGGGCATCAACCATGCTTAACCAAGCCCTTTCCATAATCATGGGGAAGTCACCTTTGTAATTTTCCACCTTGATCACTAGAAAATCAACAGGATAGGACCATCCACAAATTGTGGTCACAATGTCCTCCACTAATCCCAATGGGACAGTGATTGATTAATCTGCCAATTCTAAATGAATGTTGCTCTTCTTAAGAGGTAGTAGTTTTCAATCCTTATACATGTCATGAAAAATGAGATTAACACTAAAACTAGAATTAAGAAGGGCATTGCATGTTTCATGTTCAATGATCTGTAAGTAAATGAGTGGACTTCCTAGGTCAAAGGGATTACCAGCCTTGGTCCAATTGGAAATAGCATGAGTTAGCATTACATTGTGAATCTGGGGTGTCACTTGGTTTGAAGGGTACTCGAATGTATTTGATGCAAAGGATGAGGATATTGGAGATACAGGGTGACCAATCGAATTAGGTTGTGAGGGTTTGGGAAGATTGTTGGGTCATAAAAATGGGTATTTCCTAAATCGATTGTCTAAACCATTTGGCTGGAAAGTCAATTATGAATGTACAACCCTCATAGCATTTTGTTGTTGTAGTTAGAGAGGAATTTTACCTTGCATGGATGGAATAGGAGGTAACTAGATTAAGGGTGGAGGAAAGTGTGTAGATAGATGTGGAGGGTGGTAAGGATATGGGTTCTCCTCTTTAGTAGATGATGAATGAGTTCAATGGTACTCTAGAGGGTAATGGTGATTTTGGAATGATGCATGGCTGATAGAACTTCTTAGAGAAATAGGTGGCTAAACATAGTACCTGTATGGAGTTGGTTGCCTATAAGGGTACTACTACCTTGGTAGTGGCACTCCCCATGATTGTGGTTAGTGCCACTATTGATACTGGTCATATGGTTGTGATGGAGCTCCACTTGGGTAGTAAGCTTGTTGTTGTTGGTGGAACTTTCTTGGATTGCCTTATGGATAAGATAATCGTCTGGGTGCTTGCCTCCACACTAGTCAAGGATTCAACATGTACACCCTAGACTCTTGTAAGTGTGACACCACAAGGCAACATCCCTTAGGATGTTCATATTGAAAAATGTCACAACCAACATCATCATCAGAGTCTATCTCCACAACTTCTTCTACTACAACAGCTTTTCCCTTACCTCTTTGGTAGGCATGTTTAGCTTCTTTCTGCCTCTTATAGATACGATCACTATGTTACTCTCTAGATTCTTCAACAATCTTCATAGTAGTTCAAAATTTCTCATCCAAAGAGTCCCATAATTTGTTAACCTTTGCTGAAATATCAAAAATAGATTTTTGGATGGGCAATGTTTTCTTGTTCAACATTTCATCAAGTGGTGATTCCTCCTTGTCACAAAACTGAACCTCTCTTTTTCTGATGAAAGGGCCCCTATTATATTCTTTCATACTTTCCCATTTTCATAACTCACCTTCTTATTTTGCAACATGTTCTATCAACCTTTGTATTTGATGAGCTCTTAATTTGGATAATCTCCACTAGGCATAAACCCCAAGAGTTCTTATGGTTTCTGCTTTGAGCCTATCTATGATGTGGTGGATTTGTTCCCTTTAAGAATAACCATGGACATGGCATCGATGTAAAAGAGAATAGTATCTACCCATGGCGGCATCCAAGGGTTCATGCATTTCCTATTTCTAACCTTGGATTTGCCTTCTCAAATTACAAACTTTGGAGTATGTCTAGTATTTATCATTGAATAGCTCAAGCATTGTACTCCAATGGTAGATAGATTCTAGCTCCAAGGACTAGTACTAGCTTTCAACTTTTTTAATGAGTGTCTGAGGAAATAGCTTGAGTTTTTACTAATCATTTTCAATGTTCTATAAGGCACAAGCATTGTGGAAAGCTTGTAGATGTGTCTACGAATCAAAGTTATATCCCCCCTCAGATCTTGGGATATTGTTCATGTCTAAATGCTTGATTTGACTATCCTTCACATGCCTAGTTGGGATCTTAATTTCCTTTACAATGTTAAGCATGCTTTGAGTTACTAATAAAGGCTCATCATCATAATGATTTTTTTGTCGTCAATGATGTCCTCTATTACCCCTTTAATTATTGTGGACATGGTGATTAGTATTATTGCCTCGATGCTCACCTCCATCACAGTTGTTCCTTCTATAGTGTCTTTCAGAATCAAGAGGAAGAAGAAGCAAATGTAGATGAAGAGGGGGAAGAGGAAGGAGAACTACCTCCACCATGAAACCTACCAATTCTTCCATGGCTATCATGGCCACGTTCATTAGATTTCTTATCATTTTGATGCTTTTTTGATCACTTACTTTGATTGCCATCTTTTCTTGAACCTGAATTGTGAATTGTAGATTGCAAATTCAAGGTCACACCCTCATCACCAGTAACAAAGGGTAGAGAATCTTCATGTTGAGAGCCCTCAGAGGTAGTGTTCTCATTTTCATCTTGGTTTAGTAGGAACAAGGGATTAGTGAACCATTTTCCCTTAAAATCCTCATGATGCCTCTCTTTATGTCGATCTCACCTATGTTATGTTTTAGTGGGATAGTATTCTTGGTATTCATAGTCTTCCATAATATATTCTTTTTGAAAATCATGAATTCCTAAATTCTTAAAAGTTTGAAGCAGCATCACAGGCACAAATTGATGGAGGGGGGGGGGGGGCATTACAATGTTGCCCTTCATATCACACCATCGTAGTTACTCATCCTTATGTAGGATGAAGGTGAAGTCTGGTACATACTCAGCAAGATGAGTATATATCGCTTTGCACTCTTGTGGGACTAGCAATTTTGTATCATTTTGCCTATGAGAAGAAGACATTTTGCAAATAATAAAATAGTAGTATGCTTTTGTAGTTATATTATTTGGGAATGATATTGATCTTGAGGTTCATCCAATAATATTAATGATATTCACTAAACCTAGATAGTGCACATTTCAACAAACAGAGCCCATGACAATGGCACCAATGATGAGTAGTGAAGGTACCCCTACACTCAACCATACGAGTCATGAAGAGTTCACGCATGATCCAATCAAATTTCATGGACTCTCTAGCTTTCAATGCACTAGTCTTTTAGAAAGTGAATCTTGTCCTAAGGTCATTCATTGTCTTCCCAATTACACTTATGAAGTACAAAGGAATGGTTAAGTGTAATTGAGCCATATCATTTTTGTCATTTTATGTTTTATGTTCTTTGGTTCTTGAAGAGAGATAAAAGTAATTTAATGACTAATTCAATCTAACTAACTAACTGGTTTCTAGCTAATCCTAACATCAGTATCCAATCCCACTTTTCGTACATGTCCTAAACCCACATATCCACTACTGGGTTACCAAGCGCTATGGTACTAGGCACACCAAGCAATAACGTTATTCGGGTTGGCAAGTGAATACGTGTTACACTTGAAGAGATCATACTTATGTATTTAATCTATCTAGCTTATCTTGCTTAATTAGCTTAATTACTATAACAACATTAAATAATTTACTAAAAGCATTAAATGCATGAATAAATATCTAAACAATCCAGAATGCTGCAAGGTCTATCAAGAGGCTCATCTTTATTGTCATACACACTATCATGCTCAGGTACAATAATGTTAAAATAAAGATCCATACACTTAATGACTCCTTTATGAACACTCAGGAAAAATATTGTAACTTTCAAATGTAAAAACTATAAGACCTTTGCTACTACTATGAAATGGATGCCCATAAACATGATTGGGAGCTCATATTTATAGGTTTTTCTCTAGGGAAGCATCAACATGGCCCCATCAACATAGCAAACGCTACATCGATGCAACAACACCACGTAAATGAGGCCCCATTGATGGAGGCCTGTCAATGAGGCTGCATCAACAAGGGTCCATCAACATGACACTTAGATGCTCATCACCAATAGTGTTTATAACAAATTCAAGATGTGCATGGAAGGTGGGACCAGATGCTCATGTTAGGATAATTAGATTAAGATGTTAGATAACTAATTAATTAATTCATAATTAATCACCTTTGTTTTACACTTAGACTTAATTAATTAAAATATAAAATGAAAATAAAAATCATGTACCTTAGCTTACACTTAACCATACCAATGAACTTGCACATGTGAAGCCAATAAGACAACGATCATGTCCAAAGTCATTATCTTTGTCCATCAGTGCATTTAGGGGCTAAGTCCATGGAATTCAATCTGATCACTGATGCAACGCTTATGATTCATATGGTTAGGTGTAGGGTCTATTTACTTCTCATAATTAGCACCATTATCGGGGACCTTAGCTAGGTGTGCTACATAGGAAAGATAATGAAACCATCTAACAATGTTGTAAAGAAAAATTAACACTAAATCATTAAGAGCCTAATAATAACAAATGCATGCTATTTTTAAGTGATTACTGATATGAATTCTTCTCACAAGGAAGATTCTTCATCACCAATCATAGGCAAATCTAATCAAAGGTAAGAGAATTAGAAAACGCAAGTACCCCAACAGTTCTGGGTTATCTACACCCATCCAAATCCTTACACTCTAGGCTTCACCTTCATCTTACATCAAGAAAAGCAACTATTATGGAGGGACATGAAAGATACCATTGTGTTATCTCTTGATCAATCTGTTCCCATGATGCCAATGAAAAATTTCATGAAGTTTGGCATTGTTGGACTTAATGATGAGTACAAGGTTCAAGATCACCTCTATCAAGATTATCATTCCATAGAGGCCCAATATAAGAAAGATCGATTAATGGAAGCTCAATATGAGGCTTCAAAAGGAAAAAGGTTCCCTAACCACTTATTCTTACAAACACACAAAGAAGACAAGGATCTCTTTTTCGTTGCCACCCAATATACAAATTCCCCTCCTCTCTTTGATGAGAATACCCTTAACCAATAGTCGCAGTCAATAATAGATAATATTAGTGATGGAAAGAACAAGTCCCCAGATCAAGGGGCCTTAAAAGATGGTAATCATAGCCATTCATCTAGAGGTAGAAACAATACCAATCACCAAGAAAGAGATAGACATGATGGCCATGGAAGGGACCAAAAACGAGAAGGTAGTAGGCATCATTCTAGTACTCATTTTCCTTCCTCTTCACTCTCATCATCATCCTCATCATCTTCCTCCAACTCTAAAAGAAGAAGTAGAGGCTAGGATCATAGAAAAAGTAATATAAATCATGATGAAGATGAACTATGAGATTGTGATGATTGTAGGTTCCACCAAGATAATAGGGACTAGGGGCATGAGCAGTAGCCTGGGGATGAACATCATAGGGAATAAAGGCATAGCAGGACTCATCATAGGCATCATGACCATGATAAGGACCAAAGAGACTGTAATGACTATGATGAGCCTCTACTAGCTACAAGAAATATGTTGAATATTTCAGATGTTGTTGGAATTCCCACTACGCACTTGAAAGATAGCTGCATAAAATTGCTAGATATGAATAATATCCCCAAGTTTGAGAGGGGATATAATTTAGATCAAAAAAACCATTTGTAAGCTTTCTATGATGCCTATGCCTTGCAACATGTGGAGAATGAGTGGCAAAAGCTAAAATTGTTCCTAAGGACACTCATAAAGGAAGTAGAAAGTTGGTACTAGTCCTTAGAACTAGAATCTATTTGACAATAAAGTATGATGTTGGGGTTATTCAATGACAAATACCAAACATACTCTAGAGTGTCCAATTTGAGCAGGCAAATCCAAGGGTGGAAATAAGGCACTCATGAGTCCTCGAATGCAGCCATGGGTAGGTACTGCTCTTTATTGCATTGATGCCTAGGCCATGGATACTCTTAATAGGATCAGTTGCACCATATCATAGATGGGCTTAGAATTAAAATAAGGAGAACCCTTGGGGTCTATGTCCAAGGGAGACTTTTTGAGCTAAGGTCCCATTAGATTCAAGGCTCATTAAGCAGATGGCTAAAGAGAAAGGAGAGCTAAAGAAATGGGAAATTACAAAAGAGTACAATAGAGACCCCTCCATCTATAGAAGGAAGGTCTATTTCTGTGAGAATGAGGATGAGACATCACTTGATGAAATGGTGCAAAGAAAAACCTTGCTGATCCTAAAATCTATTACTAAAATCTTAGCTAATGTTGATAACATGTGGGACTTTTTGCATGAGAAGTTTCAAACTACTTTGAAGATTGTAGAGGAACATAGAGATTAAGGAGGTAGTAATTTTGAAAGAAGGAAGAAGAATGAGGTTGAAGGGAAATATCACAAAGATAAGGGCAAGGTTGCAACAATTGAGGAGGTTGTAGATTCAAAATTTGATGATGGTGGATATGACACTTATCAATGCAAACATCCCAAGGGATGTCACCCTATTTTTTCACACTTACAAGAATCTAGGATGTACATTCTAAATCCTAGATTTGAAAAATGGCAATCACCTAAGAGGTTGCCTTATCCACAAGACAATTATCAACAGCAATTCCACCATCAAGCTTACTATCTAAGTGGAGCGTCACCTCAACCTCAAGAATAGTACCAATAGTGATAACATCCATAGTCATGGAGGATGTCACCTCCAATGCAATAGTGCTATTATCACCAATCTTATCATTATGGGTACTAAATTTAGCAACAAATCTCTCCACATGACTCTTCCAATCACACTTCCTTCCCATACCACTACTACCCTTTAGATTACTACAAAGCACCTTCTTCATGAGGGGAATCCCAATTTCCTTTCTATCCTTCTCAACATTTGTCCATTCCTTCATTGCCATCATCAACTCCTCTACCACCTGCTTCATCCATGCAAGGTGTAATACTTGCCCAACCATAGCAAAGAAATGCTATGAGGGCAATGAATTGCCTCCTTAGTTAAGTGGTCCTAAATCCAAGCCTTGCAAGAGGCCATTTCTTAGAACCAACAATCCCACAAAGCCCTCACAAGCACCTATGACTATTAACCGTACTACTTCAACCTCTAAAAGTTCCATCAAGTAGCTTTTAAACCAAAGTGCTCCCTAATTGCACACTATCATGTTGATCCACAGAGTCATAGATTGGATCAAGGTTGGCCATCTTCCCAAGAAGAGATTTTCTCCTAGGTGTCCTCTTGTTTACTTATAGATCACTAGAAATGAACCATGTAAGGTTCCCTTAGATTTAGGTTCTAAAGTTAATCTAATTTTGCAAGAAATGTACAAAGCCTAAAACCTACCTCCACTACAAAGAGCAACATCAAATTGAAACTAGCAAACAAATCCATCATTATTCCTTTAGGATTGATGGAGGACATTGTGACCACCATTTGTGGATGATCTTATATTGTTGATTTCTTAGTGATCCATGTGGAGAATTGCAAAGGAGACTTCCCTATCATCATGGGGAGAGCATGGCTGAGCATAGTTTATGCTAGGTTAGGGATTCAAGACCATTCCTTAGAGATTTCCAAGGAAAATGAATTTGGAAAAATCAAGAAGAAGAGAGTTCCATGCATCACATATAATGACATAAGGTGTCATTTTGTGCAAAGACAATGAAACATCAAAGTTAAATCACTTTAAGCATGTAATTTGTGTGTAGAGATAATAGAAATTCAAAGGTGCCTATACGCAGTAGCCACTAAATAAAAGGTTACCCAATGGTTAACAACAGATAATGAGGCGGATCAACAATATGCATGGAACTAGCTGAAAGCCTCACTAGCTCATATGTGGAAAGAATGGATAAGTTGGAGTAACTTCATCATCAACTCTTTAATGTGAAAAGTGAAATCAATTAGGGAGAGTTGGAAATCCCTAAAACTTTTTAGCAAGAGCCCCTTGAGTTAAAGGCTCTACTAGTAAGAATGGAATATGTATTTCTAAATAATGGTAAGCTGGTTATTATCAATGTCACACTTGCTCCTACATAGAAGAAGAAATTGCTGAAAGTTATGAACAAATGGCCAACAATCTTTGCCTGGTCATATCATGAGCTAACTAAAATTGATCTTAGGATATGCCAACATAAAATCTATACAAAATTCTCTATTAAACAAAGAGGTAGCCACAAAGACACTTGAACTTGAAACTCAAGAAAATCATCAAGGAGAAGATTGAATAACTCCTCAAGATTGGGTTCATTTATCCCATTGCAGATAGAAAGTGGGTTAGCCCACTTGTTATTGTTCTTAAAAAAGGAGGAAAGTGGAGGGTTTGTATAGATTATCAGCTATTGAATATGGCAACTTACAAAGATCACTTTCCATTGTCATTCATGGACCAAGTGTTAGATACCATTACAAGGCATTATTACTATAGCTTTCTTGATGGTTATAGTGGCTATAACCAAATCTAGATTGCATTAGAGGACCAGGCTAAGACAACATTCATAAGTCCTTAGGGGACTTTTTCATATCAAAAAATTCCCTTTGACTTATGCAATGCTCCCACCACATTTCAATACTTGGTCTTAAGCATCTTCTAATAGCATATCAATGGCATGATAAAAGGCTTCATGGATGACTTCTCTACCTATGGGGCTACATTTGAGTAAGCCTTGGATCGCCTCAAGAAAGTGCTTAAAAGATGTATGGAGAGTAACCTAAGGCTCAATTGACAAAAGAGCCACCTCATGGTCCAAGAGGGCATTGTCTTGGGGCATCAGATCTAAAATATAGGGATTGAGGTAGACCAAGAAAAATAAGATTTATCCAAGGAATAAGAAAATAGATAGAAATAAAGGATGTGAGGTCATTCCTTGGCCACATTGGTTACTATAGATGCTTCATTGAAAACTTCTCAAATATTGCCAAGCTATTGGTAGAACTTATGAAGAAAGATGCACTGTTCATCTAGACCAATGAATGCGAAAATGCATTTTAGTAGTTGAAACAAAAACTCATAGAAACTCCAATTCTACAAGAACCAGACTAGTCTAGGCCATTCCACATCATGATGGACACATCAAATTTTTCCTTGGGAGCTATACTTACATATATGGATGATCAAAAACATCCATATGATATCCACTATGCAAGAAGAAGCATTATGGGGGCATAACTCAACTAATCCACCACTGAAAAGGAGCTTATGGCAGCGGTGTATGCATTAGAGAAATTTAGGCACTATGTGCTTGGGTACAAATTTGTTATGCACACTAACCATAATGTCATTCGATTCTTGATAAACCAGCCAACAATGAGCCCCCATATCATACAGTGCTTGGTGATCCTCTAGGAGTTTGACTTAAAAATGGTTAACCAAAAGGGGACTAAGAATGTGGTAGCTAACTACTTGTCTCAATTAACATGGAACAAAAAAGAGGATGAGAGCCCACTATTTGATTAATTTCCTAATGAACTCCTCATTGTTGGTGCTGTTAATTATCAAAATCCCAAAGAAACAAACTAGTACAAGCATAACCTCTTTTATCTACTCACACAATAAGAAACAAAAATTTCTTCATCAAGCCAAATACTCTATAGAAATCAATGGTATTCTCTACGAGAGTTGCACAAACGACCTAGTACAATGGTGTGTCCCTGATGCAGATCAAATTTGAGTCCTCCAAGACACACATGAAGGCCATTGTGGAGGCCACTATGCTAGGAGGTGAACAACCATTAAGATACTCATGGCAAGGTATTATTAGCCTACAATCTTTAGGGACATCCATCACTTCTTCCATTCTTGTGATAGATGCAAACGTGATGAATGGATGACTACACTTATGGAAGGGCCTCAACACTGGATCCAACCATTGGAGCCACTTTCTCTTTGGGGGATTAACTTCATGAGACCCATCAACCCCATGTCAATCAGAAAGGCCTACATCATCATGGCTATTGACTAGTATACCAAATGGGCTGAAGCTATTGTCGTCACCAACTATGTAACATGGGCACTAATTTCAAACAATGGAACACACTTTTCTGATGCCACTTTTGAAAGCTTATGCAACACTTGGGTGTTGAACATAAATTAAGAACTCCATACCATCCCCAAGCCAACAATCAAGTTGAGCTCACCAATAGAAAAATTACCAAAATACTAACATGTAAAGTTAGTAAATATAGGAAGGACTAGAGCAGTAAACTCAATGATGCTCTTTAGGCTTATTGTTGAACATGAAAAATTCCTATTGGTTATTCTCCCTATGATTTAGTATATAGGAAACTTCTAACTTTTCCCATCCAAGTTGAGCTCCGTACACTTTCAACGGCCTATGACTTTGACTTGGACATAAGGCTAACCCAGAGAGAAAGACTGATGAATCTCAACATACTAGACAAGAATAGATTAGTGGCCCTATCATTGAATGAAGTGCACAAGGCACATAACAAAAAATGCCATGACCTTAGAATAGGGAAAGTAAAGTTTCAACTAGAAGATAAGGTGCTCTACTGGAACCCCATGCATATACCTCAACGTACTAAATTCAAAACGCTATGAAAGGGTCCTTACATCATACATTAGCCTTTTTCCTCTAGGGCCATGATGATATACCATCCTGATAGCTAAGTAAGATATTTTTAGTCAACACCCAATAACTTAAACCTTTCCTCAAACTAAAAACAACTAGTGAAAACAATGCCTCAACTGATCGTCAAGCATGCTCAATCTTTTGAATCTCTCCCTTCTAACTAGGTCATGGGAGAGATGGCCAATCTTGTTAACATTTTACAAGTGGCTCCTCAGTTTTTCAACTTTTTTTTTTTACACCATTTTCATACGTTTTCCATTTTCTTGAATATTTTATAATTTCGTTTATATTTTACTTTATTTGAAATGTCTTACATGTCTTTTTCTTCTTTATTGCCATCAAGACTTTGGTGTCAAACATAGCTGCTGATTGATGATGGTTAATTGAATTGTATTATTTAACTTGATTTCTTAATGATTGGATTTCATCATCAAATTTTGACATTAATTAATGGGCCATTGGTTTCTCATGATACCAGACAATGAGCTCACAACATCCACCCATTCCACTAAAAACTCCATAATGTTTATCTTGTTTTGGAGGTGTAAGATCCTTTCTAGTAAAAACTTTAAATGAACTCCTAACCTTGTTGCTCCCCAAACTTGGAACAAATCAAGTGGAATTGACAACGGTATGGCTTCCAAGGGAATTTGTAAACTTTTGTACCTACCTACCATTTCGATTTTTGTGGGTATTCTCATCAATTCCTCATCATTCCTAATGTCAACCACTAATAAGGAGTAATGTCTTTTCATGGTGTGATTCCCATGAAAAAAACATGGGAATTCAAAGCACATCCCTTAGATAAAATAATGGACTACAAGCACTGGTTATGGGGCTGGAAAGACATGTGTCCCATGCTTGAAGGTACCCCTCTAACTAAGGGCCTCTTCATTTCATGCTTCTCTTTTCTTCTCTATTTGGAATGGTGAGAGACTCTTGGTGGTGTCCATAACCTCTAGGGGGTTGAATGGTCTCAATGTATTAATGCAAAGTCACTACAACTAGATGGTCTTGATTCCAACTAAGGATGTTGTGTTTTCAAGATTGTCTTAATCACAAACTCCAAAATGACTTCATGTGACCAAAACTAGGAACTCCATTTCATCCTCTCTCTCCTTATCACTTCACTCCATATACCATCTCATTGCTTGTTTTTATGATTAATCACTATGTTCATTCTAATATGTTCCAATTCTTTGGTAGAATCTTGGGTGATTCAATTTTTAGCAATCCATGGTCATTTATCATCCTTGGGATCCACAAACTCCTTGGTATGAGGGCATGCAAAGGCATTATGGGCATGAGACTATTTTGGAGAGGACCCAATTACATAATCTTTCATTTAGATGGTTAAATTTCCTATCCCTTAGTCATTTTGATCTCTAATATATTGTTTCCACCTTGGAACATCCAATTTTTGCACTCCTTGACACTTCGATCTCCATCCACATCTCTTTTTCCAACATATTCTATGCCCTCTTCAATGCTCTATTGTTAATTTAGGCTTTTTTGGCTTCCTTTGGATACCAATTTCATCACAAAACTCTTTTTCTATCCTTAGTGTTTTACATGTGAAAATTTTTATCTATGGCTACATCGATGAAGGGGGAAAATACTATAAATATGTGACAATAGTTAGACAAATTTTCACATTTGCCTCATAACGCAAGGAGAGATTTTGTAATTTTCAAAGCCTAAAGCCTTCCTAAAGTTGTAACTTCCTAATTGCTTGTCAAAATCAACTCGTTCTTCGACCCTCAAGCTACTAGAGGTGAGCTTTATGTTGTGAAGGCCACTAATGGGCTGCGATATTGCATGGGCTGCAATATCATGTCGACCCCTGCGATATCGCATACGCAATATCGCAGCCTGTCACCTTCTCTATAAATAAGAGACAGCTTTCCCTTGTAAGATCATCTAGATCTAGATCCTTAGCTAAACTTTGGCAGTTTTACCATTCCAGAGATAGAATAATTTCCATGTGCCTGCAATAGGAGTCTCAAAGTGAACGGATCTTTATTCGAGCAATTTGTACCTGAGCACATATTTATGTACGGAAATAAATACGAACTTTTTAATAAACCTTGCAGTGCATGAACTAAGCTAATTAGGATTTAATTAATGTTAAATCTTTAAATGCTTTCTTAGATAATTAATCTCTCTCAACCCTCAACTCCTAGTTAAGTGGATTTAGTACGATCACTTTGAGCATGTGTGCTACGTTTGGTAACCCAGTAATGAATAGCGTTTGGTAATCCCAGTGGTGTTGCACTGGTTCAAGGTGTGTATGGTGAGTGGGAATGGATACTGATGCTAGAATGATTAAATCTTAATTAGTGAAAGTTAGTTACTTAGTCTCTTCACCCTTTCCTCTCTTAGCATAGGCTATAAAAAGATAAAAGTTATAAAAATCATATACCTTAGACTTACTTAACCATACAACCATGACAATACAAGTAAGTCTAGGAAGACAAAGATTGATTAACCTTAAGTGTTCCATAAGGTGCACAAGCACTTAGTTCTTGGAGTTCAACCGGATCGTGCGTGAGATGCTCATATTTGTATGGTTGAGTGTAGGGGTACCTCACCACTCATCATTGGGGCCGTTGCCAGGGACTTAGTTGTTTGTGCGCTACGTAGAACATAGGAAATCATTCACATCGTCGGGAGCTAAAACAAACCCTTAGGGTTAATCAAGAGAAAAATAACATAATGATAAATAGCACATCAAACAAGACTAAAATGTCTTCTTCTCCACACAAAAGCACTTCACCACCTAGGACCAACGCTAGAGATAGTCGATGACATCACGAACATAACCAAAATCTGCTAGTTCCTCAACAATTCAGTGTGGTATATGTTTATCACGATGAATATATACCTGAATTTACCTTTGTCTTCCATCAAGATGAACAACTATGTTGGAGAGACTTGGAGGATAACATAGTGTGCTCCTTCGTGCCCTTGCACGAATAGGCATGTCACAATTATATGTTGAGTACATTGCATGCGATTACAACGCAAGGGACTACCATTCCACAGAAGTGCAACGTCAACGGGACTCACGATAGGAGAGTTATCACACATCGTTGAAGGGCAAAGGACCCCATAATGCTTCACTCGTCATAAGTGAAATTAAGGGTGGTGAACCTATTTTAATAGGTCCTCCACAAAACGATGTTTCCCCTCCTAATGATAATGAGGAGGTGTTGTATCAGAACCTTCGCTCCACGATACACAACCCTAGTTTTGATCCCCACGAACACCAAGTGTTCAATGAGGGAACACAAACACAAGATAAGGACAAGCATTTTGATCGTCATCACGATCGGGGTCGAGATCACCGAAGGGAAGGTAGGAAACATCGTCATGGTCATGGTTCTCCTTCCTATTCCCCTTCATCATCACATTCACCCTCTCCTTCAACATCAAGACATAGTCATAAGGAATCTCATTGTGAGGATAAGGGTAAGCAAAATGAGAAACCTTGACAAGAGAGTCGAGAGCAAGGACGAGGGAATTCTAGGGAATCGAGACATGGAAGAAGAGAAAGTAGGAAACAACATAGGCATCACAAACACCATGAGAGAAATGACCATGAAGAACCCCTACTCGTAACTCGAAGCATGTTAGACATTACAGAGGCCGTTAGAATACCTACAAGGCACCAAAAAGATAGCCATATCAAGAGACTAGACATGAATAATATTCCACAATTTGAGGGGGGATACAACGTTGATCTGCAGAATCACTTATAGGCATTTCATGATACCTATGCCTTGTAGAACATTGAGAATGAGTGGCAAAAATTAAAGTTGTTCCCAAGGACACTCATAAAAGAAGCAGAAAGCTGGTACCAATCCTTGGAGCCGGAATCCATTTGAAGGTGGAGTACAATGTTAGAATTGTTTAACGATAAATACCAAACGTACTCCCAAGTGTCCAACTTGCGAAAGCAGATCCAAGGATGGAAGCAGGGTAATCACAAACCCTTGGATACTGCCATGGGTCAATATTATGCATTGCTACATCATTGCCCAGGCCATGTTTACACACAACGAGATCAACTACGCCATCTCGTAGATGGGCTAAGACATGAAACCAGGAGAACCCTTGGGACATATGCCCAAGGGAGATTATCTGAACTTAGGTCCCATGAGGTTCATAGATTGTTGGAGTAAGTAGCTAAGGAAGAAGGAGAGCTATGTAAGAGAGAAAGAGCGGAAGAGTATAACCACGATCCTTCCCTCCAAAAGAGGGGAGTGAGATTCTATGACGAGGAGGATGAGTCACCACTCGAAGAGTTGGTGAGTAGAAAAACCTTTCCGCTTCATAAATTAATAACAGAAGTGTCAGCTAAGGTAGATTAGATTTGGGACTCCTTAGATAGTAGATTTGAAACCGTTTAAGAATCGTAGAGGAGTCTAAGGAGTGAAGTAGTGACCATGACAAGAAGAAGAAGAGGGATTTGGACCATGCACGTAACAAAGGTAAGGGTAAAATGACTATCACCGAAGAGGTTGTGGATTCCAATACAGATGATGGCGGTGGATGTGAGATATGTCAATATGACCATCCTAAGGGATGTTGCCCAATAATCTCACATCTGCAAGAGTCTAGGGTGTATGCACTTAACCCACAACTTAACAAACGGAAAGCACCCCGATGGTTACCTTATCCACACGATAACCCAAGGCAGTTCCACCAACCATTAATGTATTATCCAAGTGGAACTCTGCCACAACCTATGGAGCAACACCAGTAGTGGCAATACCCATAGTCATGGGGGATGCCACCGCCAAGGCAATAATACCCTTATTGGCAACCGGATCCATATGGCTATTATGTGCAGCAGCCAATCTCTCCAAGTGACTCTATTGGTCACGTGACCCCATAACGTCACTACCAAGCTTGGGAGTACTATAGGACTCCTTCTCCTAGGAGAGACACACCACACTCATACCATCCTTCAAATCCACCCGCGACTCTTACACCAATAGCTCTACTACCACCTGCTCCAGCGATGCAAGGCGAACTCCCCACTCAACCGTAGCAACGCAATGCTACGAGAGCTATAAACCTTCAACCCACTGTTGGTTCTAACAACTGTACAAGGAGAATACTTTTCTTTAGAACCAACAGTCCAAAAAAGCTCTCACAACCACAAGCAGTTGAGCCTCCGAACGTTCCTCCATCAAATAAGGCTTTGAATCTCCCTTCAAACCAACAACAGAGCTCAACACATACGGTTATGTTAACACATACCGTCACTAATTGGATCAAGGTGGGCCACATTCCTAGGAAATTCTCTGATCCTGGAAGTCCCCTAATCTACCTCCAAGTCACTGGGAATGAACCACATAAATCTCTTCTTGACTCAAGTTCCGAAGTCAACTTGATATCACAAGAAATGTATAAAGCCTAGAACCTACCTCCACTAAATAAGAGAAATATTCGCTTAGAGCTGGTTGACCAGTCCATCACTATTCCCTTGGGATTGGTGGAGGACATCATTACCACTATGTGTGGTTGGTCATACCTAGCTAATTTCCTAGTGATACAAGTCAACAATGACAAGAGGGACTTCCCAATAATAATGGGAAGGGCATGGCTAAGTACCGTGAATGCATGCCTAGGAATCCATGATCTTTCCTTGGAAATATCTAAGGAAAACACTTATGGAAAGATCGAGAAGAAGAAGGTTCCATGCATCACATATAGTGATACAAAGGGTGATAATGTACAGGAGCGTTCAACATCTCCTGCATGCAACTGGTGTGCCCAGGAAGTTAACATACAAAAGTGCTTGTATGTAGCAACCACACAACAAGAGAACACCCAGTGGTTGACAGCTAATAAGAGAGCAACCCACCAACATGCATGGAACTAACTGGGGGACCAACTTGCACCCACGAAGAAAGCATAGATGCACTGGAGTAAGAGTGTCGCCAACTTTCAACCCTTAATCTGAAACCACCAATCGAGGGAAGTTGGAAACTCTTAGAAAATCCAAATGAGTACTCTGACAGGAGAATACTAGTCTGTGTGCAACCAACCAACCCTTATCATGAATCTAAAATGGTCTATGCACATAGCACACTTGAGAGAGGACGATCTCGCTCACTATTTTGGATCTCTCCCTTCCAGTTCAGTCATGGGGGAGATGGCCACCTAAGCTAATCATTTGCAACCCTTAGTTTCTTTTTAAGTTTTTGTTTTACACATTTTTCTTTTACAAATTTCTTTAACTTTTCTTGTTTTTTTTTACAACATCATTTATACTTTTTTCATTTCTTTGTGTGTTTGATTATTTTGTTTGATTCGTCATCTAATAAGTGCTCCTGATGGTGGGATGAATTGTATTTCATTGATTGCTAATGTTTGGTTTTTACCTTTAGGTTATGATGTTGATACTAAGATATGGTTCTTTTGATATATCAGGCAATGAGTCCACTTCATCCATACATTCATAAAACTCTCTGCTCTCTCTTGGCTTGGAACTGTACAGTCCCTTTCTCAATAATAAGAACTATCAATGAACCCGTGACTAGGCATTTCTCAAACTAAGGAAGGACTCAAGGATTGAAAAGGGTGTGATTTCAAGGGGATTTGATGCACTTTTGCTGGCCATTCTCTTGAGTTCTTGGATATTTTCTTCTTGAGTTGTCTTACCATTCTAATTTTTCCGCATTATCGGGAAGCTGAGCAAATAAAAATAATAAGTCTTTGCATGGTGTGGTTCTCACGTAAAAAAAACAGTGAGAATCCAAAGCACACCCCTTAAACGAAATAATAATTTGGGCTACAAGCACTAGTTATGGAACTAAAATAAACATGTTCTCTCTAACTAAGGCCTTTCTCACTTCCCACTTTCTCCTCTTTCGTTTTGTCAAAATGGTGGTGGCTCTTTGGTGAAGACATTCTTGTTACTTCAAGTGGATGGATGGGCTGAACGTATTAATGCAAAGTCACTGAATGTGGTTTGTTTGAGGCCGGATTTGGAATGGGATCTACTAAGTCACATTAACCATTAATACATAAGGGGTTGTACACCACCTTGTTCTTGAGACTCCATTCCATTCTCTTCTTACCATCCTTCTTTCCCCATTTATTACCTCATTATTGGTTATATCAGTAGTCCATATCTTGGCGGATGCATTGTTTTCTTTTTGGTAAACTCTTGTGGTTAAGACTTTAACTCTTATCTCCAAATGACATTCTTAGAGCCTACGGACTCTTTGAATGTGGCATTGTTAGGGCATTAAGGGCATGAGCCTGCTTCAGGGAGGACCCACTAACATTCCTATTTGGTGCATCCATTAATTTCTTTCCCTTAAAACATTTACGCAATCACCATTTATTTTGTTCATTTCCATCTTTGACATCCATTTTATCGGCATTGTCATTGTTTCTTTTTCTCCATCTTTCTTATTCTTTATCTTTTTCCATTCTATCACTACCGAAGGTTCGCTCTCAATCATGGGGGTCTTGGTCCAATTGTTTCGATTTTCAATTTTCTCCTAACCCCTACACCTTAGGTAGCCACTAGTATTATATCTCCAGATCTGCATTAGCCATATCACAACTCAGCCAATGGACCTTACACCGAGGCAAGGTATTAACTGCATTGTGATTCATTTACCCTTGCTAATATCAAACTGTGTTGCGTGTGCAGATGGCAATCATACAACAATGGATTGGATCTAGAGGGAACACTTGGAATGGACTAGTGTTGAAGCAGTTATGTAAAGAACGAGATTGATGACATGCTTACAGATGAACAACAAAAGGTGAAATCTTGGCATTGGCAGCAACAAACTTCTTCTTTTCTCTCTCTCTTCTCTCTTCTATCCCAACTATCAAGTAAGGCTAGAACTATCAAGTAAGGCTAGATGTCAAATGTGTATAGTATTCACTCTTGTTGTCGTGAACACTAAATTTTGTCATGTATTGTAATGATGATCCGCTCACATGTTACCCCATTCACCATTAGTATCATTCAAGTCAATAATCCCATACCTTCCCAATATTTTGTAAGGAACTCGAGGACGAGTTTTCATTCATTCATGGGGGTATGATGGGACGCGATATCGCATCGGCCCCTGCGATATTGCGTACGCGATATCGCAACCCATCGCCTTGTCTATAAATAAGAGGCAGCTTTCCCTTGTAAGATCATAGACCCTTAGCTAAACTCTGGCATTTTTACCATTCTAGAGATAGAATAATTTCCATGTGCCTGTAGTAGGACTCAAAGTGAACAGATCTTTATTTGAGCAATTTGTACTTGAGCACACATTTATGTACAGAAATAAGGACAAATTTTCTGATAAACCTTGCAGTGCATAGGCTAAGCTAATTAGGATTTAATTAATGTTAAATGCTTAAATGCTTTCTTAGATAATTAATCTCTCTCAACCCTCAACTCCTAGTTAAGTGCATTCAGTACAACCGCTTCGAGCATGTGTGCTATGCTTGGTAACCCAGGAACGAATAGTGTTTGGTAATCCCAGTCCCGTTGCACTGGTTTAGGGTGTGTACAGCGAGTGGGAATGGATACTGATGCTAGGATGATTAAAGCTTAGTTAGTGAAAGTCAGTTACTTAGTCTCTTCACCCTTTCCTCTCTTAGCATAGGCGATAAAAAGATAAAAGTTATAAAAATCATATACCTCAGACTTACTTAACCATACAACCATGACAATACAAGTAAGTCTAGGAAGACAACGATTGATTAACCTTAAGTGTTCCATAAGGCACGTAAGCACTTAGTCCTTGGAGTTCAACCGGATCGTGCGTGAGAGTCTCGTATTCATATGGTTGAGTGTAGGGGTACCTCACCACTCATCAACCATAAACTAATGGTTTATGACAATAATTTTTTAAAAAAAATTTTAACTTCCTAAGGTTTAACTAATAAAATATTATTAAAATCACCAATCTACACTAAGTTAAGCCTCATCAACAAACTCAAGTAGCTAACTGGATAAAATAATATTAAAATAATCCATTCATCATGATCATAACCAACCTATGTGTAACTTGCCCAAATGAGAAAAGGTATCAAAGGTCTTAATAGTTACACATAAAATACTAATTCTAGATTATGTTTGTGATTTCAAATGGCACCAAAGAGACCATAGGACAAAGGACCATCCCAACCAAAGGAGAAGAAACCAAGAGGAGGAAGGGACCAACAGCCACAATAGCCTTTAGAAGGTGAAGTACAAACACATGCAACAAGACCTCTTTGGGAGGAGCCCAAAGTGGAATCTGTTCATCAAATTCCCATAGTAGAAATAGGCCAGTCAAGGAAAAATGAGGTACCAACACCTAGGCCAAATTTGGAGGTCACATTGACTGAGGCCTATCTTAAACAAATCCTTTCCAAGGAAATCCGAAGTTCTATTTTTCAAGAACCTAAATTTAGTACCTTCTTGCACTTGGCACCAAAGTAGGTCAAGACTTAACTATAGGGGTCTCCCATATGGTCCATCCTCTCTTCTAGTGGGGAGTGGTACATGGGGAAAACCTATCCTTTTTGGAATAACCAACAAGTAGATGTTACTGTTAAAATCAAAGTCATCAACATCTCTTATTCAATTGAGGTCATTGCAGAGGTCCTTGAATTGCCTAACATTGGGACAACATTGGCAAAGATCCCCACACAAGCATATCTAGAAGCAAAAAAGGAATAGATCAAATGATGATATGGGATAAGCCATAAGGAGTACAATGCACTAACCAAGGTAGAGAAAGTTTATTTCAAAATTGCAGGCTACCATCTGAACCCAATGGTGAGGCCTAACAAAGTCACTACCTTCTTCACCTATGCATGTACCACTCTAAGCAATAAATTTCCGATCAACCTCCCTCAACTCATCTTCTTGGAGATTGAAAAGCATTCCAAAGAAAACAAGGGAGGGAGGAAGACACTTCCCTTCATGTGCTTGATTAGAAATATTTGCAGAAGGGAAGTTATAGCTCATTATGCTAATGATACTATCTATCATGCTCCTATCGTTGCTTGGAAAGAGATAATGGACAAAGCACCTGCAAAGCTACTTGAGAAGAAGCAACCACAATGATCACCCATCAAAGAGGCAATGCTAGAGGCTCATGTCACTATTGAGCACATGAGAAAATTGCATGAAAAATTGATGCAATAGTAGCAAGGTGAGCTAGGTGGTGGGGTACCATCAATCTATTGGCCAATGTTGAGCCATCTCAACGAGGTCACCAAAATAATAAGTTGGCTAGAAGAGACTACACCATTTTTTTTACCCCAAGAATGTAGGGGCCCATGGGATCAAATCTAAGTGCTCGAGAACTTACAATGTCTATCCCTAGATAACAAGAGTTCCCAAAAATTTTAAGGAACACTACAACCTTCTTGGTATGCATAGAGGAGGGCAAGAGGACTACCGTCTTGGTGATGTAGCATCCAGGATAGGAAATAGTGGCAGAGGTGATGGCTAACAGAGTGACTAAAGCATTAAATGCTCCTATGGTAGCTATGCTAGACATTACTACATTAAAATATATGCACACTTCTGTAGGAGTGGCAAGAGGGAGGCTAAGCATAACTCAACATGAAGAAGTGTTAAATTGACTAGTGGGGATCGAGCAACCGCTTTCGAAGTGCTTTGATCTCTTGAAGGAAGTCACTACAACCTAATTCAAGCTACTAGAAATAAAGGGTAAGCTCATCATATCAAATGCTCAACTTGAGGTAGCCACTAACAAGAATCAAAGGTTGGTTACTGGGATTGTAGAGCTAAGAGCCTAACTAGTTGATCCTACCATTCTTAGACAAGCCATCACATAGGATGAAGCTTTCCTACAACTTCAAAATTGATTAAAAAAGGTTGAGAATGCCAAGGAGATGGTGATCTTCAATTCATCCTTATCGAGAGCAATTTTGATTCACACCAATAAGGACTTGACATAAGTTCACAAGGAGAACTTAACCTTAACCAAGGACATCCATCGCATGCACAATGTTGAGGAACAAAAAGACCATATGGTTAAATTTGTGAGACAATAGTAGAAGTAGCTCACTAAGGTAAACATGAATCTGAGGAGGTTAGCAATGAAGAACTAAAATTTGTCAATGGAAGAGGTCTGGGAAATTCACAAGAAATGACCATTAAGGTAGCCGCCTAGAAAAACAAAGCCCTAAAATTCAAACGTGTAAAAAATCACTACAGGGACTAGGTAGGGCTCTTTAAGGAGGTAAATGAAAAAGAGATTCAATTGGCCAAGGTGAAGATGAACAAGGCCCTCCAGCAGCTCCAAAAAAGAGGCAATGTATGGTAGCCAATATTTGATAGTTTAAAAGCCAACAAAAAAGCAGAGATATACCTAAAGGAGCTGCAAATTGATAAAATGACAAAGCACATAGAACTTGCCAACCTCCGCTATGTGAACTTGGTGATGTTGACAACTAAAAGGCCAAGGTCAAAGCTAGAGAAGTAGGTGGCCAACTCATACCTCCTCTATGAAGCTGAGTTCAAGCACCACAAGCATACCAAGCAAAAGCTGAAGATAGCTAATGTTGAGCTTGAAGTTCTCAGGATCCGTTTCAAAGATCAATGATCAATTGCTGAGAACCTGGCCAAGAGGATGAAAGACTATCATAAGCTACAAAACCTTGTAAAGATGTTAGATGTAAAATGTAAACAATGCACAAAATGGTTTGTCAACATAAAAGAGTTGTTCTCAGCAATGCCCTATCCGTGGGATGTCCCCATACTAGCCCACATTTTTTTAAGGGAAAGAAAAACCTATTTCTATAGTGGCCATGGCATAGTTGATAATGCATGGCAAAATTAAGAACATCCATAAAAATGAAAAATGGTGGAATAATCAACTAAGAAACGACAAGTAGATAAAGCTTGATCACACCATTCGTGTCAAAAAACCCATCAGTTATGAGAACACCACACTGTGTGTAGACCCACTACTACAATGGTTTTGTGTTTACACCTCTTCCATTTATCCTGATTTTGAGGGGTTTGAGTTAGTATCATGTAGGGATTTCCACCTCCAACATGTGCCTATTCAACATATAAGCTCATTCAAGAAAGATTGGACAGCTGGACAGCTAAAAAGAAAATGGTCTATGGTCTATGGTAGAGTCCCACAATGCACACAAGTACTATCATAGGTCAAGCCTTTATGAAAAAGAAGCAGCTTCAAGGCAATCTTCCATGTAAACATTTAGACATAAAAACTTTGCATTTGGGCAATGACTCTTTTATGGGATTTTTGATACCTAGTGCAAGGCTTGTATAAGCCTCGCATAGCTTATATTAAGCCAAGTGACCTCTTTGTACAACTTGATTTTGAATTTTGGTATTCTATTGGAACCAAGACCTTAATTTTTCAAAGCTCCACCATGTTGGACTTGTTCTTATAATGGTTGGAGCATTATGAAACAAACTATTATTATAAAGATATTTGGCTTGCATTACTTGAATCCATGATTTGTCTCTAGTGTAGAGTTGCCAAATAAGCTTCCCAAGTAATGCAAAATGAATGTGGTGTAAGTGTTGAATTCCCCATCATCCTTCTTAGATTGGATGATAGAGATTATCCCAATTAATTAAGTGGAAACTGTGTTCCTTAACATGAGACCAAAGAAAACATCTTTCTGACTTTTCCAAGTGATTTAGCATTGCTTCTAAAGCTCTATAATAAGATAATAAATAAAGAGGAATCGCCTAAAGCACGAAGTGGAGAAACTGTAGCCTCCTTACTTGATTCAACAATTTCTCTTTTCAAGCCGACAATCTGTGCTTTATTTTCTGAATCACTTCCTCTCAAAAATTAATTGTCATCCATCCAAAGAACAAAGGAATACCCAAATACTTAGCACGTAGTTTGTCTTCTTGACACTAGAGTTTAAAACAAAACTCTTTGAACACATTTGTTGGTGTCCCAAAATTGAAAATCCTACTTTTTAAAAAAATTGATTTGAAATCCTGAAGCTTTGGAAAAAACCTAAAGATACTCAAAAGCATGATTGAGTACAAAAGTAGTTCCCTATAGAAAAATAAAAGTATCATCAACAATTGAGAGTGTGAAATCTGAGCATCCATGAGCTAGGATAATGGCCTTGATATGTTTTTGTATATTGAATTTCCTAATAATGGTACCAAGCCCTTCCATTTCCATAATAAATAAATAAGGAGAAATTGGGTCACCATGGCAAACTTCGTTTCTCGCCAAAAAATTGCCAGTACGCACCTCATTAATTAGCAAAGAAAAACGGGTGCCTTTATAGCATTGCCCCGATTTACGAATCCAGTGTTCTGGAAAACCAAAAACCAATCTATTGTAACAGCATCAAGATATTCCTGAGAGATTTTGTCATAGGCTTTACTAATGTCTAATTTTAGAGCTACACTTGGGATCTTCTAGAGATAAGCTAAATGAAGAAGCTATTGAGTAAGAAGAAATTGATCTAAAATATACTTGTTAAGGACAAAACCAGCTTGCTCCGAAGCAATAATTGATTGGAGAACTTTTTGCACTTGATTAGCCATAAACTTGGAGATGATCTTATAAATAGTATTGCATAAGCTAATTAGCCTAAAATCTTTGATGTTGCTTGCCCTAGCTTTTTTTGACAGAAAGGAAATCTAGGTGATATTGAATTCACTTAAAATAGTTCTCCAAAATTCAAACACCAAATTGGAAATGTCTTTGCCACCAATGTACCAAAAAAAATTTAAAATTCAATTGTAAAACCATCTAAGCGGCTTTGTTATTTGTCATACTTTGGACGGTGTTCCACACTTCATCCACCATCGCGGCCTTATTAAGCATATGAATGTTAGAGGCTATAAGTTTGGCCTCAGCTGCCCCAGGACTTCTTTCAAAGCATCCTAATCTATATTTATTCTTGTGCCCAATAAATCATGATAAAAATTTAAAGCAATATTAGAAATTTAAACCTAATCAAGACTTTGAATGATGGACAGATGCATATTGATGAAAAAACCTGGTTCCAGCATCACCATGAAGAAGCCATTTCATTTTGGCTCTTTGTTTCCAGTACATTGATTCCTATTGCTGAACATTATTATAAGTTTGAACGATGTCCCATTCACACTCTTGGAATTCTTTAGACCAACCGACCACATCCATATCACACTGAAGGTCGTTAATTTGAGTAATTAATGTCTACTTCTAATGATGCCAATTAAGTTGGTGCTGCTTCCTTCAAGCAAGCATAGACTATCAAACACTTTTCAATTTCTAAAGCACTTAAAATTGAACTGTGTCAAAAACTTCTTGTTGTCATTGTTGCTGAATAATTTTCTCCACTGTGGGTACTCTGTTTCAAAAATTCTCCCATCTAAAAATTGATGGTCGGTGTTGATTTTCTGTACTCAACATGGCAGACCAATGATCAGAGCAAGTACGAGGAAGACGATACGCAGAAGCAAAAGGGAATGATTGAAACCAAGATATAGATGCTAGAAAATGATCTAACTCGCACAACACCTGATCAGCAGCCAACCATAGATTGGACCAAGTATAAACTCCACCCAACAAAGGGACATCAATATATGCTAACTTCCTAACTGCCTCCATAAAAGGAGAGTGGCCAGCAACGTTCCAAAGTCCCCCAGATTTCTCAAATGAGCTCAAATAGAGTTAAAATCACCAACAAGTAAGACAGGATCCTTGATGTTTTGAAACGTGGAAGAAAACTTTTTCCAAAAAGTAGGAACGGTCCTGAACTTGAGGTGGCCCATGAATATTGACTAGAATTCAATCTGGGGTACCTACAACCCGAATAGCCAAGGAATTCTTGTTTGACCAGAGCAAGGAAATTGCAAAATCTGATTTCCATATAATCCAAAACCCTCCTGAGCACCCAGAAGAACCGACAAAATAGAAATCACACTAAGGGGAAAGATGCCTAATAGTAGCAACACTCTGAACATCATTCATTTTTGTTTCCTGTAAATAAAAAAAATCCAATTGTGTAGTAGACCACCATGATTTGATGGCTTGTTGGTGAGAGGGTGTATGAAGCCTTCTCACATTCCAGCTAAGAATCTTCATTTTGAAATAAAGGAAGAAGCTCCTCCATGCCATTTATGCAGAGCTCCCAGATAACTCAATGTGACTTGTAACTGTTTGTTTTCATTGGTATTTAAACAATGAGGTTTTTGTCCGACATTTGTAGCTCTAGTAGTTGTAGATGAGAGTTGGACAGAATTTAAAGGAAAAGCCAAGAAAGCAAAAATAGCCATTTGAGGAGGTGTAGAATTGGGAGCCCGAGACACAAATTCTTGTAGCTACTACTCTGCCTAATATTCAATGTTGTATGATCCTGATGTCTCCATCACTTCTTTCAGTATTGCAATAGCAGTTTGAATTGATTCTGTGGAACTTTCAGCAAGTTTTTGGTTGTGAATTTCAAACTGCTCTCGCTATTTTGGACACCAAACCTTGATTCCATGGAACTTCTGGCCAAGAATAGCCTAAAAGTGTCAAGTTCCACCCCACCAACATGAAATTATTACTGTATTCAAGAATTGTTGATTTGTAAAAATACGAGTCCTTCAATGTCGACAATTAAAACCCTTCCTATCCACAAATAGTATTAGACCCCATGGAGAAAAAATCCACCTGAGAATGATAGTGTTCCAAAGATCCAAATCCAATTTAGGGAAAGAAACCCATTTACAAGAGAAACCAAGGAAATGCTCCTTAGACCAACCAAAACATCCAATAGATCATAGATTGAAAAACGAACCCAATAGTTTAAAATAGTCGAGTTCGTGCAGCAAACATGCACAAGCGAGAGCAGAGAAATAATCAAAGAGCCAAACATTGTCATTAATTTGAAAAACCCTGATCTACCAATGCCAAGTTAGTGTCATTCTCTAAACTGCATACCATTCCAAAGTGAGATCCGTCCAACCCACAAACACTCGCTCTTGTAAAAGATTCCTCTCATGACGAAGCTGCCAAGGAAGCTTACCACATATCAAACGCTAACAATCGCCATTAGTGAAATCCTCACTCATGTCTGTACCTTCCATCCAAAAAAAACTTCTAGCTTCTTACCCAAATCTAGAACTCCAAAACTTGCAACAAACAAGTGACAAAACCACCGTCAACACCGAACTAACACTGGGACCGGCAAAACCACTATCGCACCACAATTGCATGCATGCAAGCAGTAGCTGGAGACTTGCAAACGCTGCGCCACCCTCACGATGATCTCAACAGCAGCTAGAATCGCTAAGAGTGTCATCGTCTGCTCAACGAACCCTCAACAACCCCTTTGTACCTCCAAGTCAAAGCCTCAAGTTAAAGAATATTTACTAGCCCACATTGGTTAACCTGCATGGACTATGTACAAACAGTTGCAACAGTTGCCTTCCATCTTTCACCAAAAGCAACAGTTGCAACAAGACAGCCACAACCTCAGCCTCAGCAACCACCGCCAGTTGCGCTGAAGCCTAGTGAAGGTCATTCAGCATCCAAGGAGCCTCCACCTCCTAGCACTATTTGATCTTCTCTTCATCTTTGGTAATCATGGTAATCATAGGATCACTGTGGATCATTTTTGTAAAACGGTTGTCCAAGATACCCATTTCTATCATTTTTGTAAATTTGTATAATTCGGCACTCAAAGTTAGTCTAGTAGTCAATAATTCCATACCTTCCCCATTTTGTAAATAGCTGGATCCTATTTTTGTTCACTTGAGGATGAGTTTTTATTCAGTAGCAAGAGTATGATGGATCATTCGATAAGCTGCATCGACAAGCAACACATGGTGATGCATTGATGCAATGTCTAGTCTTATCTATGTAAATGCACATACCCATTGCATTTATGACACGTTAAGTCAATAAAGTAGCCAAGTTCTTGTAGTTTTCTTCCAATCAGAGTTAAAATATTTTTTGAGTGCTCGCAGTAGGACTTCAAGGGTTGTATGCATCCTTATTCAAACATCAATGTACTTGAACACTTTGATGTGCCAATAATAAATACGAGATTCTTGGAATTCCTTGCAGCACTTAAGAATAGTTTAATATTTCTATTCATGCACTTTATTACTTATGCATTTTACATTCATGTCCTTAGTTAATTAATACATTTAATAATAATAATACATAAGTACAACCACCTCAAACATACCATTAACACTTGGTAATCCTAGTGGTGTTATCGCTTGGTTCACCCAATAACCTAACACTTGGTAACCTAGTAGCATTATAACAAGTTTAGGATGTGTACAGAAGGTGGGCCTAGATGCTTATGTTAGGATAATTAGATTAAGAGATTAGATAACTAATTAGTTAATTTACAATTAATCACCTTTTTTTTACAGTTAGACTTAATTAATTAAAATATAAAATATAAATAAAAATCATGTGCCTTGGCTTACACGTAACCATACTAGTGAACTTGCACATGTGAAGCCAAGAAGACAACGATCACGTCCTAAGTCATTATCTTTGCCCATCGGTGCATTTAGGGGCTAAGTCCATAGAATTCGGCTAGATCGCTAGTGTAACGCTTATGATTCGTATGGTTGGGCATAGAGTTTACTTTCTACTCATTAATAATGTAGTTACTTGTTATTGATCCAACAAATTGATTTTTTGAAGAATTAGTTGATGAACCAAAATGGTCAAGAAGATGTATTTCAATTCAACCTACCACTAAATCATGCAACATAACATCATGGAGAATCATGATCTTGTTCAAACAAGATATAGGATACCCATGATGAGAAATGACCCAAGAGAGAATTTAAAAATAATGATGAAAGTTGCAACATCCTAAACTATGTGGGCATAATGAAACTTGTAAAAAAAATACAATTATATGTTGCAACTTTCATTATTTAGTTTGAATTACATGGGCCTTGTATTGGCACAAGTATTGATACCCATGCATCCTAGCAAAATTACAGGATTTAAATGCTGATGTCTTGTGCCTACGACAAGTCTTGCAATGGGAATTCTTATACCAATTCTAATCCGATTTGAAAAAGTTTGGATAGGAAGGTTGATGAGCAATGGCTATCCCCTACATTCAACCTTACGAATCACAAGCATTCACATGTAAGCTTGTTGAATTTTGTGGATGGAACTAGTGTGGTATCTAGATTGTTAAGCATCAATCATTGGTTGCTATCTTCCCACTTGGACTAGTGGTAGCTTTGTTACGTATGGTTTAGTACAAAGAGGCATATGATTATGATATTATTGGGGCCTTGAACTAAAGTAATCAATACCATAAAGATTAATTATTTAATCTAATTAACAATATAATTAAATTCTAAACTATCCTAAGGGCAATGAGTGTCCATTCTTGGTTTTCCATACACATCCTAAACTCACATATCCATTGCTAGAATTACCAAGTATTATGCTACTGGCCAAACCAAGAAATAACGCTACTAGGATTACCAAGCGAATAAATGTTTAAGTTGAAACTGGTCACGCTTATTCCACTGATTAATTAACTTGCATAGAAATGTAAATATTAAATAATTGCATAGAAAGTAAATTGCATTGAAAGTGTGTTTATTCTAAGTCAAAGTGCTACAATGAATATGAATAAATCTTGATCATATTATCATTCATGAAATGCGTCTAAGTACAATACCACTTGAATAAGATGTCATACAATTGACTCAAATCCATACTCAGGGCATACATTGACTATTTGCTAAGATTACAAAGTAAACGTGTAAGAATTTGGCTACACTATTGACCAAATGGTACAAAATATGTGACAGGTGCTTGCATATTTATAGGCAAATAAGGGCATTGCATTGATGAAAATGCATTAATGCATTTGGCTGCATCGATAAGGATGCATTGATGCAACTAAGTTATAGCAAATGTGATATATCATATATGATATAGCATCTATGATGTCGTAGCCAATTGAGACTCATTGTCGAGGATGCTACAACATAGATGCTGATGAGTCATGTTTTGGTAGGGCTTTAATATTGGAGTTGCATTATTGGATGTTCAATATCAAGGCACAACCTTCAATGTTGAGGACCTGATATCACCTCATCTATGCTAGCCTATAAATACAACACTTGGATGCACGGTTTGCATATATAGAGATTATATAGATTTTTAGAGTATCCATAGAAAAGTTTTATTAGTTTGTTTCCAATGCATGCCCGTAGTATGATGTTAAGTGATTATATGACATCCTTATTCAAGTGTGATGTACTTGGACATGTTACATGTTTGGCAATAAAGATTGAGATTACTTCCATCATTGCAACATCCACTTAGCTTTATTATTGTTAATTACTTAAATGCTTACTATTTTTCTTAGTTAATATTTATCATTTATTGCTCTTTATTATTTTTATTATTGATGAACAATGTTTTTTCTAGCTCCAATATCGGATATTCGATATTGGAGCCTCGATATTGGATACCCAATATCAAGCCCCAAGATGTGATGTCGAATATACGATATCACAAGGTATGTACCAGCCTATAAATATAGTGCTTGGGCACACAATTTCTAGATAGTTTTTGTCATAGCATAGCAGATCTCTTGCAGTTTATTTTCTCTAGAGTTAGAATATTTTCCAAAGTGCCTGTAGCAGGACTCATTAAGTATACGAATATTTATTCAAGCACTATTTTACTTGAGCACAACAATGTGTGCAGCAATAGAGACAAGATTTCTAATCAAAACTTGCAACACCTTAGCTAGCTTAAATATTTCATTCATGCATTTAATGTTTTATGCAATTTCCTTTAATGCTCCCAAGTAATTAAGCTAAAGTAAGCTAGTTCGATAAAATGGAATTAATTAAGCACATAAGTATGATCACTTCGAGCATGTGTATGACACTTGGTAATCCCAACAATGCTTAACGTTTGGTAACCCAGCAGCATTATACATGTTCAAGATGTGCATGAAAAGTGGGATCGAATACTTATGTTAGGATAGTTAGTTATTGACCAACAATTAGATTAATTAAAGTGGCTCATAAATTAAGTTTCAACTTGTTCTTAATCGTAGACAAATAAAATACAAAATAATAAAAATCATGTGCCTCAATTACAACTAACCATATAATTAAGCCCCACAAGTGTAGTTGAGAAGACAACATTTGTCACAATTAGATTTCACATCTTGGAACCAATGTACTTAGGAACTTAAGGTCTATAAAATTCAATTGGATTGCATCTAAATGCTTGTGATTCATATGGTTAGGTGTAGGCATACCTTACTGCTCATCAGTTATTAAGCAAAATGAGTACGACTAATCATGAGTGCCTAAGTGTAATTACTTGGTAACCCAATAGTGTTATCATTTGGTATGCCTAGTAATGGTACACTTTGTAATCCCAGTAGTAGTTGCATGAAGTCCAAGGTATGTATGGAAGGTTAGGAACAAATAGTTATTACACGTAGGCTAGTTTAGACTTTACTTTTCATTGTTAATTAGATTAAATAAATAATTTCTCTATTATCATTAGGAGTAGCATAATGCCATAACAACATTAATTATCATACGCCTCACTCTTAACTAAACCATATGTGACAAAGCTACCACCTATCCAAGTGAGAAGACAGCGATCTAAATGCCACATCTAGTGCCATCCACGGAATTTGACTAGATCATGCGTGAACACTTTTTATTTGTATGGTTGAGCATAAGGGTACTCATCACTCATCATTGGCATCGTTGTTGAGGATGGTGCTAATTATCTAGATTAGTTATATTATACAACATCAGTGTAAATGCATTAATAATTTATCTTTTAGAAAATATTACATCACACACATTATTAACTAACAACAAGGTCTCTTTCATGTGGAAGTAATCATGCATCATATGAAAAGAACATTCATTGGAGAACTAATGAGATATGTATTGAAGAAAATTGGAGTGACCAACCTCATGCAAGGGTTTCATATGTTCATGATCACCCTAACTACACTCAAGGACTACATTCACCTAAGGTAGAAAATCCTAGAGGAGATGGAGTAAGTCTTAGAGCAGGAAGGACCTCAATGCCTAGGACCCACTCAAAACCTAGAAAAGATAAATCAAAGGACCAAAGGGAGAACTATAGAAGCCATGGTAATTCTCCCAGCTCCTCATCTTTCTCTTCCTCTTCAACATCTAGTTCTAACAAAGATGAATATAGGTATAAAGATAAAGCTCCACTATGGATTTGAAATAATAATAGAAATCAAAACCAAGGGCAAAATCAAAGACATCAAAATGTGCATAGACAAAATCGTCACAATCAAATAAATACAAATAGAAATTTCCACCACAACATGTCTAATGATGATGAACCCTTATTGTCCACTAAGAGCATGACATAGATCATAGAGGTAGTTAAAATAGCCCACAAGCATTGCAAGGAAAGTCACATTAAAAGGCTTGATATGAATAACATTTCTAAAATTGCAAGAGGTTATAATTTTTATTCACAACATTATTTACAAGCCTTCCATAATGCCTGCCTCTTACAGAACATCAAAAGTGGGTGGCAAAAGTTTAAGCTCTTTCCTAGGATACTAATAGATAAAGCTGAAGTATGGTATTATTCATTAAAACCAAACTCAATCCATCAGTGGTCGACAATGCTAGAAATTTTCAACAAGAAATACCAAACCTATGCGAGGATGTCCAACCTAAGGAAATGAATCCAAGGATAGAAATAGGAACAACATGAACCCTTGGATATGGCCCTCAATATATACTATTCTCTACTATATAAATGTCTAGGCCATGGTTTCTCTCAAGAAGAGCAAATTTTCCATATCATAGATGGGCTTTGTGGTCAAACAAGAGAGACCCTTGGGATTTATGCCCAAGTTTGGTTATACAAATTAAAAGTCCATCAAATACATAGGCTAATTGAGCATGTGACAAAAGAAGAAGGAGAGTTATGTAAATGAGAGAATGCTGAGAAACATCACTGGGACCCAACTCTTCAAAAGAGGAGGGTCTATATATGATCAGGAAAAAGAGGCAACTCTCGATGATGTGATTTCATAACAAACCTTGTCAATACAAAAGTCTATCAATGAGCTTGAAGCAAGGTTAGATAAGATGTTGGAATGGATAAATGAGAATGTTACAACTTGTTTAGAAACCATAGAGGAGAAAGTAACGTAAAAAGAATCAAGTAATCATAATAAAAGAAGGAAAAAGAACCAAGAAACAATTAGGAACACCTATCAGCAAAAAGGAGAAATGGCTATAGAAAAAGAGGCTATAGACTTAACCACTGAAGAAGATGATGGATGTGACATCTACATATATAACCATCCTAAGGGCTATTGCCCAGTCATATTACATCTACATGAGTATTGGGCTTTTTCATTGAATCCCAAGTTGATACAAAAGCAAATGTTTAGGAACTTACCTTTCTCACAAGGTAATTACAGAAAATTCAATAACCAATTGCACTATCCTAGTGGAACTTCTTACCAGCCTCAACACTATCATCCAACGTAGTGGCAAAACCCATAGTCGGGGGGGAGGCCATCATCAAACTAGCACTACCCCTATTATCAGCCAGACCTATCTAAACACTATGTTCAACAACCTATTTCCCCAAGTAATTCTACTTCCTCTACCTCAAATCACTACTACCACTCTCCCAAATATCATCAACCCATAACATCTTCTATGAGGTTACACCTCACACCTCTCACCCTCCATCATATCCTCAATATTCTCATACTTCCCTCCATCACATGTCACAGCTAGCAACATAGGAAGGTTCAACACCATAACATCAATGAAACAATGCCACTTGTGTTGCAAACATACACAGAAATGATAATGTTAGTAGATCCCCACTACAATCTTAGAAACAGCCTTTCTTTAGGATGATTCCCATGCATAAGAACAACACTCATGGACCTACTAACTCATCCAAACTAGCATAATGCCAATCAAGTGCACCATCCTTCCTTTCACAATCAACGTTCTCCAATCTTATGCAAAAGCCAACATCCATCATTAATCCAACACCTAATAAAAATAATGAATCTAGCATTGTGAAGAAATAGAAGAATCCATGCATCACTAATCATGATAAAGGGTGCAATCACAGGCCAGAAGTTCACAAAGTTTACGCAATTTCTATTCTAACCCACCGTACATTTCAAAACTAAGTATGTGAGCAACAACCTATCTACATAGCCGCCACTAAACTAGAAGACACTAGTGGCTTGAGACTGAGGGTCTAACACTATTTTACAAATGCATGGAGCTTGCTTGCCCACTTATTAATTATTTTCATGGTCAAAAGCTTAGTCATGAGGGGGATGCCCCACCCTAAAATCAAGAATTAATAAGTGTTTTTCATCTTTTTGTTTTACAATTTTTTATCATACTCTCATTTCTTGATACAAATTTTACCCATCCTTTTCAACTTTTTCCACACTTTGTATTTATTTCCTTTGTCGGTAATCTCGATTGTGAATAAAATGACAAGATGTATCCCAACAAGGTGAGGTTTTCTCTATGTTGTCAAAGTCATGAGGGACTAATTATTTGGATAGTAAGGCCACATCATCCATCTAGCCATCCCATTAATAAGTAGTTCTTACCATGGTCATAATGATGTTCTTTTTCCATCATCAAACTAAGAATAAACTCATAATCATTATGCTTGGATAGAAAAGTAAAGAACTAAGTGGGAATGCAAAGGGTGTGACATCAAGGGGATTTGCAAATTCTTTTGGATTGCTTCTGTATGTTCTATTATGTTGCTAAGGTTGTAATTATATCCTTGTAGATCTAACAAAAAATGGAAGTAAGAGTAAAATAAGTCTTTCCTTACCATGTCACTAGAAAGACATGTTACCCATGCCTAAAGGTAGTCCTCTAGTAAGGTTGATACAGATGAAAATAAAATAAAAGGGCATAAAATAAATTTCTAAAGGTGCCATTAGAAAGACATGTTACCCATGCCTGAAGGTTGGTGGCTTCTTAAAAATAAAAAAATAAAGAGAAAAAGAGAGAAAAGTTCCATGAATGAACTCCTTCCTTAGACAAAACACCAAGTGATGCTACTTCTTACAATGGTGGTAGTCTTATGGTTGTCAATCCAAGAGATAATATAATGTGATGTCACTGGAATGTGGTTTGGAATTAGTTTGAATCTTGAAAAGAAGGGCTAATGATTACTTCAATCATTAATAACATAAAAGGATCCATTCTGCCTATGGTAAGACACCTCACGTTCCAATTCTACAATCCTTTCTAAAATCCATCTCATCTCACTATTCGCATGATCATAACTTGTGGTTTTTTGTAACATACAGTTATTATCTCAAATTGGTGGTTCTAATATGTGTGTTTTGCTAAATAGGTATGCATTACATTCAACCACTTCAATGCCTACAGACATTTTTAGGTGTGGTTATACAAGGGCATTAAAGGCTGAATTTTTCTTTGGGAATGATCCACTTGTATAACTATTGTAACTTGTACTTGTCTAACACAACCACATCATCTTGAACCTTCCAAGTGCATAAATGTCAATTTCAAAACCTTCCCTTATCATACAACCTATCCATTCTATATCATGGACTCAATAGCCTTTTCTTACATCTTCCAAAGCTTTCAATTTCTATGATTTTGTTTTCCAACATTACCAATGCCAAATATGTATTCTCACTTACCCCAGAACTTTGAACTCTACATCAAATCTTCCAACCAAACACAAAGCTTCATTTTCCATGCTGAATATTCCCATAAAATGCAATTTTAAAGCCCTAGATATTGAGTGGGAGTTAACATCAACTACCCAATATCAAGTCCACAAAAACCTATAAATAGAACTCTCATCAATTATTGCTAGACTTTTTGCATTTTTCTCTCTCGACTAAGAGCTATGTGCATCCAACTTCCACACACAATATCTAGCCCCATTCTACTCCGATTTTTGTGGTTTTTAAACCTATTTGATCTTGAAGCATTTAATTTTGTCAAGGGGGAGGGGTGCTTATGTGGACAACTTGCACTCATCTTTCGAAATTTGCTATTGCCCGGAAGGTATTATAAGGGTAAGAATGTTGAAAAACTTTAGCTTTTTAATGAACAGTCAGTTGTATGCATGCCAAAACCTTTAATTAACACCCCTAAGGAATCATAACCATCATTATAGGCCATACATAAGGAAAAAGAAGTCAATCATGAAGGGTTATAAAAGAAGTTAATACTTTTTGGGCATTTTTCTTAAAAAAATGTCTAATTCTGTAATCACATGGACTAAGAAGTTAATGAAACTAAGGACATGAGCAAGGTATAAACCTATTGATGATAAACAAAAAACACCTTAGTAATACCAAATCCTTAATTGATTGCAGATGGATCCAAAAAAAAGAAGAATAAGAAGGACCTTTGCAGGGTGCAAGAAAATGTCTGAGAGGTGGCAAAGGCCAACTAGGAGAACAAGGCCCACCAACTATGCATGAATAATAGGAGGTCCAATCATTTAGCATTCATCAAGAGGTCCCTATTACAAGATAGTCGATCTAGGTAGAGGTTGTAGGACTAGAGGCTCAAGTGTAGGGACAACACCTCACATTGTTTTAAGAATGCCTCCAAGCCATCCAAGAGTGATCCTTGTTGACCATGGTCATCATCGAAATGAACTTCGGGCCATTCATGGAATTTGTCCCTGAGGTAGTCAAAACTCATCTTTAGGCATTGCCTTTAAGGCACGTCCCTTTTAAAAATGGTAAATGGTACCTCGGTAAGACATACTAATTTGGATAAATAGTTAGGAAGTTATGGGCTTTGGAAGGTTTTAGGCTCTAAAAATTTGAAAAACTCCCTTGGTATTTATGAGCAAACGTGAAAATTTCTAAGGGGTTGCGCATATTTGTACTATTTTTTCGCTATGTCAATAGGGTCGCATATACAAGGCCTCATATATGCATCAACTCTGATAGGGCCCTGTATACAATGTCCATAGATGAAATTTTCAAACTTGAATATCTTGAAATACAAGGAACTTTTAAATGAATTTGAAGTCCATGGAATCCTAGAAAAGCCAAGAATATGATTAAATTATTGAAGAGGATATTTAAAAGCTTAAAAATTGAAAATTTTAATGGAGAATCTGTGTATATAATAAAATATGTAAAAAACCACATGGTTTGATGTAGAAGATGGGTGTATGAAAGATTCTGTTTGCAAGAATGCTTAAGGATAAGGTGCTTAATGAACCCAACCAAGAGATATGCAAGTGGGTCCTTCCCATAATAGGCACATGCCTTGTTTTCCTTTAAATAACCTCAACCTAAGGATTCTATGGGTCCCATAGGTTAATGGAAGTTAAGGATCAAAACCCAAAAGATTCTACCCAGGAATTCAAGTACATCAAACAAAGATACCGAATCAAGAACATGGACACCAATAGTGAAGTGAGTTATGGGCAACATAGATGAATGATGGAGAAGATGGAATGAAATTCCAAATTGAGGTCATAACAAGTCCCTTGTGCATTTTTGTTTAAATGACTTGAAAAGTTCCATCCTTAGTCCAAACCAAAACCAACCACTTTTAGTGACTTCACATCATCACTCTAAAACCAATCCATCCCTCAAGACACAAGCATGCTTCCACAAAACAACCATCATTCCATAAAAAGAAGAAAAAAGAAGTAGGAAGGGGGGCCTTGGTTAAAGGGGACCTTCAAGCATGGGTAACATGTCTTTTTAGTTCCATAACCAGTGCTTGTAGCCCGTTTATTTGTCTAAGGGATGTTCTTTGAATTTCCATCATGTTTTTTTTCTTTTTATTTTGTTTTTATTTTTTTTATTTTTTTCATCATTTTTTTTCTTTTTGGATGGGAACCACACCATGAAAAGACTTAATTTAACTTCTTGTTATTGGTCGACACAGAATAGTAAGAAGTCTATGAAAACACTTATGCACCCAAGCAAGTAGCAAAGTATAAAGAGTATTGAGTCACCTTGCAGTCACACCCTATGCAAACCTTTGAATCCTTTCCAATTCCAAAAACTACCAAGTTCACAAATTTATTAAAAGTTTATTTAATGAAAGGGACCTCAAACTTTCAAAACAAGGAAAACCATAGAGTTTACGGATGGGTGGATGTCATGGACTTCCTACTTATTTCATGAAAAAGAAAGCATGACTTAGCTATCGGTACAAAAATTTAGAAATAGAAACCAGACATTAGCAAATAAAACATTAAGCACAAACCACCATTAGTAACAGCTACAACACCACTGTGTCCTATTGGCATAAAGCATGTTGATTAACAAAATTAGAAAATCATACTAAAAATAAAGTAAAATATATAAGAAAGTTTAAATACTTAAGAAATATTTAAATGTACTAATGATGGTGTAAAAAATGGTGTAAAATAGGAAAAGGTTTTAAAATCAAAAGGGTGTAAAATAAACAAATTACAAAGATAAAAACTATGTAAAACAAAAAATAGAAAAATTGAGGAGCCATGTAGATGATTAACACAAGTGGCCATCACCCCCACAACTGAGATGGAAGGAGGAGATTCGAAAAATTGAGTGTGTTTGCCCATCCATTAAGGTATTTGTTGTATTGGCTTGCTTTGGCTCATGGAAAGGCTTTATCTGTTGGATGCTGATCAACTACTTTTTGTTTGGTCTTTCAAGTTTGTATTTGATCATGGCCCCAAAATAAAAGGTGTCATCAATTATATAAGGCCCTATCTACAATGTTTGGAATTTGATTTTTTGAGGTACGTGTGTGGGATTCTAGTAGAGAACCTTATCTCTTGGTTGAAATTTCACTTTCCGTATTCTAAGATCATGACATTGTTTGTTGAATGCCTTTTGCACTTCATTCAAAGACAAGGCTGCCAATTGATTTTCATCTAACACATTAAGGTTCATTAGTCTTTCTTTTTGTGCTAGACTTAGGTCAAGATCCAAGTCATAGGCTATTGAGAGTGTATGCAGCTTACATTGGATTGGGAGCATTGGAAGCTTTTCATGCTCTAACTCATAGGAAGAGTAGCCAATAGGGAGTTTCCATGTTGAGCAGTAGGCCCAAAGTCCATCATTGAGTTTTGTGCTCCAGTCTCTCCTATGTTTGCTACTAGTTCTTGTTAGAATCTTTGTAATCTCCCTGTTAGTCACCTCTGCTTGACCATTGGCTTGGAGGTGATAAGGTGTTGTTAATTTATGTTCAACCCCCAAGCATTACATGAGTTTTTGAAAAGTGACACCTGTAAAATGGGTTCCATTCTCAAAAATTAGTGCACATGGCATCCCAAACCTATTCACAACATTTTGTTATACAAATCAAGTAGTAGTGGATGATGTACAATTGACGACGACTACTGCTTCTACCCATTTCGTACAATAGTCAATGACAATAATTATATATCCCTTCCCGTTGAACATGGGTGTGATGGAACCCATGAATTTTATGCCCCATATATCAAAGGGTTCTAATGGTTGAATCCACTATTGAGGACCCTCCATTCGTGTAGTCATCCCACCATCTCATTAATAGTGCTCATAAGATCGAACAAATTAGTGGATGTCCCTAAGGATTGTGGGCCAGTAGTATCCTACCATCAGGATTTTTATGGCCGTGTGTCTCCCAATATAGTGGCCCTTACAAAGACCTTATGAGCATCCTAGAAAATGCATAATTGATCTACATCAGGTACACACCATCAAACCAGGCCATCAACACACACCTTGTAAAGGTGTTCATTGATTTCCATGAAGTGCTTAGCCCGATGAACAAACTATTTTTTCTTTTTGTGGTCCAAATCTTGTAGCATCTCCTAAGCAAGAACTTAAGTGATTTTTCCATCATTTTTTCATTTATTGCAACAACAAAGATAAGTTCATCAAGAAATTGGTTAGAGAGTAGACTCTCCTCTTCTTTGTTATCCCATAGTAACTGAGACAATTGATGTGACGTCCAAAAACGTCAGTGGCTAGAACACCGAGAGGCCACCAGGTGTATAGCCTAACCCTAAATCTATGAGAGGGCCATGCTTGAGAAAATGGAAATAGGATGCCCTAAATGGTCTTGTTGATCAAACAGGGACTTACATGGTGTTAAAATGAGTGTGTGTGAAAAGGGTTTACACTACATTACACACGAGCATTAGGTCTAGGAAAGCTAGAGCATAGCAGAGTGTCATGGCCTAAGAACTGTGTTGTGAACATGCAAATATGTATGAAAAAGTAGGAAAAATACAAGTGTTATGCTAAATTCCAAAGAGAAATTCTTGAGAAATGCAACAGAATTTGAGAATAGCAATGCACCACCCTAAAAGAGGGAGTGTAGCTAATTCACAAAGGTATACACAATGTACAATAGGCGTAGTCGAAGCACAGTCACAGCCTCGATGGTGTCAGGCTGTGAAGTCTAGTGTTCACTGTGTTGGACTATGCCTGCCAGGCTGATAGCCACGGTATACCATTTGATGTTCTACAGGGCTGCAATGGGGATGTAGTGTGCTGTGTGATGTAGTTATGCCTCCTTGCTAGTGTAGTATGCTCTAGGTCTCTTTCACCCATGGAGCTAAGTGCCAAGATGCCAAAGTGCCAAATGCCAAATGGAAGTGCCAACTACCTTAGTGATGAGAAAATGAATCCCAACCTTCCTCTTCTTCCTCTCTGCCCCCTCTTGAAACACTAGGGTGCACGGGTACTTATAGGGCTAGGGTTAGTCCAAAATGCAAATCAGGTGCCACATGGCAGTGCAGTGGGATGGACCATGCTCGTCCCATGTTACATGTGGGACATGGGACAATGGCTGCAATGTTGGACATGGTGCTATGCTACAGTAGAAATGGTTTCTACACTATAGTACACATGGTTGCCACACTACAATAGATGGGTGCTACGTTGCAGTAGACAAGGTTGCTACACTGCAGTAGACATGGTGCTATCCTAAAGTAGACATGGTTGCTATGCTACAGTACATAGGTTTCCTACACTGCAGTAGACATGGTTGCTATGCTGCAGTAGATATGGGTGCTATGCTACAGTAGACAGGGTTGCTACGCTATAGTAAACATGGTGCTATGTTGCAATAGACATGGTTGCTACGCTACAATAGAAATGGTGCTATGCTACGCAGTGTGAGAGGGTGCTACGATGTGCTATGGTACACAATGTAATAGGGTGCTACGCTAAGCAGCGTAATAGGGTGCTATGCTATGCTACGCTACATAGCGTAACAGTGTGACATGTGAATCTACAAAAAGTGCCAGCATTCCAACACTTAGCAAAAATTTTCAAATCTTGCAATTGGAGCTAACTACACTCAACACTTGGAAAAATATGGGCAAAGTGCCACCATTTTGACACTTAGCCATATTTGCATTCATGATGCTGAGACCTGAAATTTTGTGGTGTTTCAATGGCCCCTCTTTGTTGATTTCTGGAGGAGTGACTTGAGAGACGTTGACAAAGAATTACAAAACACCACAGCAGACATGTCACCAACATCACTCATCAACACAAGATCGGATGTCATTTTACCATGCTCAAGAGTGATATGGGAATAAGGGTATGCTGAGGGACAAGGGGTATAGGCAATGCTAGGGAGATGAAATTTAAATGGTGGAAATGAAATGCAAATAGTGGATCATGATGTATGATGCAAATTCAGCACGGTTGACAGTGACCATGGCATGAAGTGGTTTGCCCTTGAAACGTGGACCTCTCGTTGGAGTGCTTATGAGAGTGTAAAGTCAAGCTACAACTAGGCCAATTATGAAGCTACAGCATTGTCAATTTTCTTGGGGATATGCTTTTCCCCATTCTCTCTCTATTGTTTTTGGCTACGAGGAAAACCTCTATTGGGATCAGCTTATTACTGAATACTAGCTGCAAAGGATGGGCCATCAAGTAAAGGGGCTTTTCTTTGATGTAACCACATTGCATCTATAGGACAAGTGTTTCCTCCCCAGTATGAGTTGTGTTACATCCGTTTAGGGCTTTGACTAGCCCACAAAGGCTCCCCATGGGATGAGTTGTGTTATGTCCGTCATGAGTTTAGTAGTTGATGTCAAGAGAATTCCATGTACATCACAATTCATATGCCAGAGGGATTTGAAATCATGAGTATGTGGGAGATGAGAGGATATTGGGATGAAGGAGTGGATGTGCATAGGCTGTAACAGGGATGAGGGGGATGTGCACTCTTGAATGGCTTAAATACTCCAATCATGCACATTAGAGGAATGTGGTGACTAGCTGCTGCAATGAGATGCATCTATGCACAAGAACCTCTGAGGCTTCATTCTGCAAACACAACTACAAGAAGACAAAAAAACCACACAACATGAGATGCAAGTTCAAATGCCAGATGTGAAGATGCTGTAAGTGCTAAATGCAAAGATGTTGTAAATGTGTCAAATTCTGTGCTAGTTGCAAGTGCTCAGGAAGCTAGTGAAAGTGCCCAGGTGATGATGTTGCAGGTCCTCTAAAGGTTGCACTAATGGCAAGTGCTCCAAAAGATCAGCAAGATGGTGGGCGGAAATGATGCTTTGAGTGCCCCCAAGATTTTCACCAATGGAAAGTGCTCAAACAGATTAGTAACATGCCAGTTTAAAGTCCTGGTAGACTATGAACATAGTTTAAGATCCTAGTAGACCATGATGTGCTAGTTTATAGTCTTAGCAAATTGCTAGATGCTAGTTTAATGTCATAGCAGATAGTGGATGTTGTGCCAGTTTAGCATCATGACCCAAGGATGAGATGTTGTGCCAGTTTAACGTCATGACCCAAGGATGAGCTATTGTGCCAATTTAACATCATGACCCAAGGATGAGCTATGCTAGTTTATAGTCATAGCAAACTATCTATGCCAGTTTATAGTCATAGTGGACTAGTGCTTACCTTGCTTGTGTAAGGTGCGATGCTACATGCATAGTCATGTTGTATGCCTACAAGATCCTACAAAAATCAACTAAAAAGAAAACAACATTAAGCAACACCTGTCGTAAATATAGATAAAATGTATGAATGAAAGAAAAGCAATGCAAAAAGTGATAGTTTTAGGTCATTCTAGGTCGTAGGCTAGTTTAACGCCTTTTCGAGCCATGTGTTTTTGTTATTTGTTATTTTTTATTTATTTAATGTATTTTTGATGTTTTTCAAATGCAATGTGTAAGCTAAGTTGATGAATGCATAAACAAAGTAGAAATGCATAAACAAAGCAAAATGTGTGATCTAAGTGAGTAGGTAGAATGTAAATGTGTAGACTAGTACGATGTAAATGAAATTAAAAAATGCATGGCAAGCAAAGGTAAAGGGTAGGCAAGCACCTAGCACATTTTTGGCCAAGGGAAAGTCTTGGTCATGTAGTTTCTTCCTAACTAAGCATGGATTAGGGAGCATGCAAGCCTTAGGATCCTTTGGGAGGCTATTGGCTTCAACCACTCGTTTGGGTGTGTTAGCCTTAGGCACTACATTGGTTGTTGTAGGTGTACCACCAAGAAACTCTTCTTTTGAAACTTGCGCCATGTCTATGCCATGGATAGTCAAAGAGGAGGCATTATCACCATGGATGATAACTTGACCACCTTCGTATGGAAGGTGAATTTCTTGGTGGATGGGAGAGGAAATAGCCCTTAGTTGGGCTAGCCAAGGCCTACCTAGAATCATGTTGAAACCAAGCATCTTCTCTATGATAGTAAAATCTACACTAGTGGGGAATTACTCTCCTTCCATGAAGGCTAAGTTGATTGTACCCCTAACTGTGACACATGATCCGTTGAAGGATTTTAGACACATGGTTTTGGTTGGCCTGATTTCATCCACCAGGCCTAGCTTATCGATGAAGAAGTACAGGACTATGTTTGTTGTTGCACCATCATCGACATGCACTCTGTAGATGGTGCATTGCCCAACACAAATGCTAATGGATAGTGGAGTTGTAGAGAACTTCCCTCGTTCGAGGTTAACTTTGATTACATCATCATGAAAGGATAGAGATGTTAAACCCAATTATTGTGGTGTAGGGGGCAACATCATTGCACGGATCGATGCCTTATCTACAGGGATGTCCTTCGTAACATGAATGGATACCAAGATTCGGTCCAATGCTTGGCAGTGAGTAGATGAGGTCATTACCAGGTCGTCCAAGCTCAACGTTGTGTTCTTTTGCCTAAGCATTTGTTTTACCTAGGTTAGCGTAGCTACGAAGTCCTTGTCATTGGTTGTTGTGTTAGCCTTGATTTTCTCCATGTGGCTTGAGAGACAGATCTCTCGGGGAGGGGACCTAGGCTTAGTTTGCTTGGCCTGCTTGGGGGTAGGGGCCCCAATGATTGGTTGTTTCTTGTTGGACATAGCCTTTACTTCAACAATGGGGGTCATGAGGCACTCATTCATCCTTTTGCATTGCCATTTGGTAGGCCTACCTGCATTGCTAATGGGGTCAACCCTTGAAGGAGGAGGGACCAAGATGTTGCCCATTGTTGGGCTTCGGGTAGGTGAGGGGCCATCACATTGTGGCATCCTTATGAAAAATGGTAGTTTAGGAGTTTTTGTATGACCAAATCGTTGTGGCACCTTGATGGCAAAGGGTTGCTTAGCAATTGTTGTTGTTGCGTCATGCCAGTTTAATGTCTTAGCATATGGTTGCTATGGAACCTTGACCACAAAGGGTGTTGTGGGTGCCCAAGGTGGCACTTTGATAACAAAGGGAGGCTTCTTACTTGAAAAGGCTGCAGGGACCTTTACCTTGTTAGCAGGCACACAAATCACAAAATCTTGTTGCATAGGTTTGGGCTTACCACCTATGCTAATGGAGTTTATGACATAGGAGGCATCGTCTATGTTGGATTGACTTGCCGTGTCAATCACCAATTAGCCTCATTCCATCATTCTTTGCAGGTTCTCCTGCAAAGCACGATAGTTGTCTATACTATGACTAGCCAATTAATGGTAATGACAATATTGGTCCAATTTAAAGTGTTTTGGGAGCGAGGACTCATTTGGTACACTAATGTAAGGTTGCTTGGTAGTTTGCAATACCTATCATGTTTTTGGTGGGTAATCACCGATACATATTTGTGTTGGATTTTCTCAGTTTTCAAGAGTTTCTCTAGTAGTTTAGAGGGTTCCATTGGTAGTGGTGTATACTTTGAGTGGTCCTTGCATTGAAAGTTGGGCCTTAGGATGGCCCCTACTGACATAGGTGAGTTGGCGCTAGAGTTGGTGATTTTGTCAGCTAGGGCCTTGGGCTGCTTAGCTATTGGGCCTTAGTTGGTTACATTTGTGCTTAGCATGTTGGTTTCTGTAGGCCACATAAGCTGGGTCATTGGTAACTTGTGCTACTTCCTCTATGCTTTTTGCTTGGGCAAAGGCTTGGCTAAGAGACTTTGGGGCTAGATAATATAGTTTGGACTTAATGAAGTCATTTACTACACCTTTGAAGATGGCCAATAGATGTGCCTCTACTAGGGGTTCATGCATTTCACTCAATGGAGCATTCCAACATTGGAGGAATTTTGGCATGGGCTCTAGAGGCCCCTACTTAACTTAACTTGCATCAGATGGTCAAGGGTGGCTTTAGGCTTTAGGTTGTACCTGAAGCATGTCACAAACTTGCTTATGAGATCCTCCAAAGAGGAGATTGAGGCCTTGGGTAGCACGTGATACCAGTCTAATGCCTTGTCCATGAGTGACATGGGGAACACGTGCATGATGGCATGTGGCCAGGCTTGAAGTAGGAACTCAGATCAAAATGTGACCAAGTGTGCATTGGGGTCCCATTCACCATTATACTTGGTGAATTATGGCAGCTAGACCCTAGTCAGGAGAGTTAGAGGTGATACTGTAGGACTTATGGTGTCATCTCCATAGAAGTCCATCACTTTGACGGTGTTGGAGGAGGTAGCCTTAAGTCGGTTGATCTTCTCCATCAAGCTTTGAATTAGCTGGAATGCCTGATCCAAGCTTGAGGATGTGCCAACTAGTTGCATTAGCTAGCCTTGTGTCGATTGCATAAAATAGGGTAGAATTGTTGGCTGTGGAATTTGCTAGTTTAACGTCGTAGCGGATGGTTGTTGCCAGTTTAACATCATAGTGAACAGGCATTGCCAATTTAACATCATAGTGAACGGTTGTTGATGTGTTGGCTAAGCGATGCGTGTATTGATCGAAGTAGGCCACACATGAGTGGGTTAGATGGACACTACTGATGCCAACGAGACAGGTGGAACATAGGATACTTGAGATGTCTAGGGCTAGGAGGTGGTCCCTGCATGAGCATAGTGTTGGGAAAATGCATTAGTTGCTTACAGAAGGCTGAACTGCCATGGTCACCATCTCAGAGAGGATGGGTGGACCAAATCGAGGAGGGGTTGTACTAGGGAGTGGTCATTGGAAGACGATGTGGAGGGGGCTCTCATGCTCAAAGTGGGCCTCAAGCTCATTTTTTTCTTCTATGAGGCTTCCTCGTAGGTTGCCCTTGCATCATGCTTGTTTGCACGAATGAATTGGGACAACAACTAATGGTAGGACTCCGTGAGTGGGATTACGTAAAATAAGGAGGGGTTGTACTCCCATCCATTCTGGTGGACTCGTTCATAGTCCTATTTTGCCTCCAAATCAAGGTAATCCACTGGTAATCCTGCTTGGATTTTGGCACAAAAAAATTATATTCTTTGTGGATTAGTATGACATGCTTTTAAATGTGTTAGACACCAATGTGGAAGGTTGATCTAGATTCATATTCATAGATCGAGTTGTGAGAGTTGTAGTTTGCAAAAAATGGCTAACTCTGAAAACTACAGAAAAATGAGTAAGTCTATCAGTAGCAGAAAAATGTATGAAAATGGTTAAGTGTAAAAATATAGAAAAAATGCTTAAGTATGAAAACTGCTGAAAATGGCCAACTCTAGTGCTACACTCACTACGCTAGAGCTTGGTACGCTATAGCTAAAAACTGTGAGGGGACAGGGTATCACTGTAGACAGCATAACATAGTAAACAATGTAACACAGTGGAAAGCATAACGCAGTAGATAGCGTAACACAGTGGACAGCGTAATGTAGTAGATAGAGGCAGCGTAACATAGTAGACAGTTTAGGAACTGCTACACTAACTGGGTCACTACGCTACACATGACATAGGTACTATAATGCAATAGACAGGCAGCATATGACAGTATAGAGTTCAAGGCTTTTTTCCTATAGGGTTCCAGAGGAATCGTTGTGGTGACCAATCTGCACCACCCAGTGTGTAGAAAACCACAGGGATGTCACGTTTGCACTAGCAGGCTACTAGTGATGGGGTACAAACAGCATGTAGGATTCCTCATGATACACAGAAGACACACGGAGGTTCAGGCCCTCCTTCTAGCGCTAAAAACTATGACATTCAAAAACGTTGATGGCTGGAACACCAAGAGGTCACCAAGCATATAGCCTAACCCCAAATCCGTAACAAGGTTGTGCTGGACAAAACAGAAATGGGGTGCCCTGAACGATCTTGTCGATCAAACATGGACTTACATGGTGTTAAAATGTGTGTGTGAAAAGGGTTTACACTACATTATGTGCGGGCATAGGGTTTGGGAAAGCTAGAGCGTAGCAGGGTGTCTTGGCCTGAGAACTATGTCATGAATGTGCAAATATGTATGAAAAAGTAGGAAAAATACAAGTGTTATGCTAAATGCCAAAGAGAAATGCAACAGAATTTGAGAACAGCAGTGCACCGCCCCAAAAGAGGGAGCATAGCTAATTCACAAAGGTATACACAATGTACAATAGGCACAATGGGAGCATAGTCACAACCTTGATGGTGTTAGGCTGTGAAGTTTGGTGCTCATTGTGTTGGACTATGCCTGTCGGATTAATAACCATAGTGTACCATGTGATGTTCTACAAGGCTACAATGGGGATGCAGTATGTCGTGCGATGTAGTTGTGCCTCCCTACCAATGTAGTATGCTCTGGGTCTCATTCACGCATGGAGCTAAGTGCTAAGATGCCAAAGTGCCAAATGCCAAATGGAAGTGCCAATTGCCTTAGTGGTGAGAAAATGAATCCCAACCTTCCTCTTCTTTCTCTTTGCCCCCTCCTAAAACACTAAGGTGCACGGGTACTTATAAGGCTAGGTTTAGTCCAAAATGTGGATTAGGTGCCACGTGGCAGTGTGGTGGGTGAAACCATGTTCATTCCATGTTACGTGCAAGACATGGGACGCTGGCTGCAACATTGGACAGGGTGCTACGCTACAGTAGACATGGTTGCTACACTACAGTAGACATGGTTGCTACACTACAATAGAGATGGGTGCTACACTGTAGTAGACAAGGTTTCTACACTGCAGTAGACATGGTGCTATGCTTCAGTAGACAGGGTTGCTACACTACAGTAGACATGGTGCTACGCTGCAGTAGATAGGGTTGCTACACTACAGTAGACATGATGCTATGTTGCAGTAGACATGGTTGCTACACTGCAGTAGACATGGGTGCTACGCTGCACTAGACATGGTTGCTATACTACAGTAGATATGGGTGCTATCTTATAGTAGATAGGGTTGCTACGCTATAGTAGACATGGTGCTATGCTACGCAGCATGATAGGGTGCTACGCTATGCTATGCTACACAGCGTAATAGCGTAACATGTGAATCTGCGGAAAGTGCCAGCATTCTAACACTTAGAAAAATTTTGCAAATCTGGTAGTTGGAGCTGACTACACTCAACACTTAGAAAAATCTGGGCAAAGTGCCATTATTTTGACAGTTAGCCATATTTGCAGTCGTGAAGCTGAGACCTAAAATTTTGTGGTGTTTCAATTGATCAGCAACAACATTCTTAGTTTTCTTTCGATCTACCATTGTAAGATCAAATTCCTGCAAGATCACCAACCACCATATAATTTGAGGGCTCATCGTTGGCTTATTCATGAGGAAGTGAATGGCACTATGATCAGTGTGTACAAACACATTATATCCAAGCACATAGTGCTTGCACTTTTCCAAAGCATACAACTCCACCATCAGTTCATTTTCCATCATGGTGTAATTCATTTGTGCATCCACAATGCTTTGATTTGCATAGTGAATGTAGTATGGACATTTCTTATCGTCCAACTACATAAGCAGAGCTCCCAAGGCATAGTTAAATGCATCCATCATGATATGGAATGGTCTGGACCATTCAGGTGCTTGTAGAATTGGAGTCTCTATGAGCTTCTATTTGAGGATCTGGAATGAATTTTCACATTCCTTGGTCCAAATGAAGGGAGCATCTTTCATTGTGAGCTTAAAAAAATATTCCTGATCTTAGAGAAATTCTCTATGAATCATCAGTAGTAACCAATGTGTCCAAGAAATGACTAAACATTTTTAACAGTTTCTAGTTGATGGGTGATTCCTTGGGTGACCCTTATCTTTTCGAGGTCTATCTCAATCCCTTCCTATGAAATTCAATGCCCCAACACAATGTTCTCTTAGATCATGAGATGGCTTTTTTTCCAATTGAGCCATAGATTTTTTTTCCACACATCTTTTTAGTACTTACACAAGGCAATCCAAGGCTTACTTGAATGTAGCACCATAACTAGAGAAGTCATCCATGAAGACTTCTACTTTGCCACCTATTTGTTGTTGAAATATACTTAAGACCAAACATTGGAAAGTGGCAGGAGCATTACATAGACCAAAAGGCATCTTGCAATATGCAAATGTCCCCTAAGGACTGGTAAATCTTTTTTTGGCCCAATCTTTTATTGTAATTTAGAGTTGGTTTTAGCCACTATAACCATCCAAAAAACTATAATAGCAATGCTCAAATATGGTGTCCAACACCTAATCAACGAATGGCAGCAAAAAATGATTTTTGAATGTTGCCATGTTTAACAGCTTAAAGTTGATACAAACCTGTCATTTGCCACCTCTCTTTGGCACTATCACAAGTGGGTTAATCCACTCACTATCCACAATGAGGTAGATGTACTTTACCTTAAGGAGTTGCTCAATCTCCTCTTTAACAATTTGCTTTAATTTTGGATTCAACCATCGTTGTGGTTGCCTCCTTGGCTTCATGGATAGATTAGTGTAAATGCAGTGCTAGCATATCTGTGGATCAATTCTAGTGAGTTCTGGATATGACCAAGCAAAGGTTGTTGACCATTTTTTGACAACTTTCAATAGTTTTACTTTCTGCTCAAGAGCAAGTTTGGCATTGAGTATGACTAGATTACCATTTCTTAAGAATGCATATTCTAGGTTAATAAGTAGAGTTTTCAACTCTAGGGAATCTTGTTTAAAATTTTCAAGGATCTCTAGCTCTTCCCAATTAGTATCAACATTTTCATCATCAAAGAGTTGGTGATGAACTTGCTCTAGTTCATCCATCCCTGTGACATAAGTGCATGTCAATCTCTTAGTAGGTTCCATGCATACTATGCTACTATGAAAATTAGTCGTCAACCACTAGGTGCCCTCTTGTTTTATGGATACTATGTACAAACACCTTTGAATATCTACCTCATGTTCACACTACTTGCATGTGGAAATAAATGCTTGTTTCACGGAACTTGTATCATTGTACGCAATGCATGGAACTTGTCTCTTCTCAATTTTTCCAAATGCATTTTTTTAGATATCTCTAGGGAAAGATCTCTTATGTTTATTCTTACATCAACAATGCTTAACCATGCCCTTCCCATAATGATTAGAAAGTCCCCCTTGCAGTTTTCAACCTTGATTACTAGGAAATCGATAGGATAAGACCACCCATAGATAGTGGTCATAATGTCTTCAACTAGTCCCAATGGAATAGTGATGGATTGGTTTGCCAATTCTAATATGATATTGCTCTTCTTAAGAGGTAACAAGTTCTAGGAATTATACATCTCATGAGAAATTAAGTTCACACTAGAACTTGAATTAAGAAAAGCCTTACATGATTCATTTTTAGCAATCTACAGATAGATAAGAGGAGTCCCAGGATCAGCTTATTTTTTGGGAAGGTTGCTAGCTTGAATCCAATTAGAGATAGCATGGATGAACATAATAGTATGGATTTTTTATGGCAATTGGTCTAAAGGGCACCTGATGGAATGGTTTGCAGAGGATGAAGTAGGGGCAAGGTGATTAGTCACCTAAGTATATGAGGGCTTAGTAGGGTTATTGGGTCAAAAGAATGATCATTTACGAGCACAAGGTTCTAAACCCCTCATTTGATGAACCAATTATAGATTGACAACCTTAATAGCATTACGTTACTACGGCTAGGCTGGAAGTTCATCTTGCATAGATGGAGCAAGTGGTAGTTGGGTTGAGGGTTGAGGAACAGGTGTAGAAATATGAGAAGGATAAGGATAAAACATGGCATCCCTTCTGGGATGTGGAGAATTAGTTTTTTAGTATTCGGGATGATGGTAGTAATGTTAGAAAGAAGAAACATGACTAGAAGAGTCATGTGGAGATAAGGGTCACTGAACGTAATACCCATATGGATCTAGTTGCCTATAAGGGTACTACTACCTTAGTGGTAGAATCCCCCATGACTGTGGTTGATGTCACTGTTGATATTTCTTGTATGGTTGTAGTGGAGTTCCACTTAAATAATATTGTTGTGGCTAATGAAACTACTTGGGATTACCTTAAGGGTAAGACAACCTTCTGAGTGCTTGCCTTCTTACTAGTCGTGGATTTAGAGCATACACATCAGATTCTTGTAAGTGTGACCTAATGGGGAAACATCCCTTAAGATGTTCATATTAGCAAATTTCACACCCACTGTCATCATCTAATTCAATTTCTACAACTTCATCTACTATAGCAATCTTTCCCTTATCCCTTTGGTAAGCACGTTCAACTTCTTTTCACCTCCTAAGATTACGATCACTACTTTGCTTTTGTGATTCTTTTGTAATTTTTAGACCAATTTGGAAATTTTCATCCAACAAAATCCACATTTTATCCACCTTAGCCAAAATTTAATACATAGATTTTTAGATCGATAAGGCCTTTCAATTTACCACCTCATCAAGTGGTGATTCCTTCTCACTATTACAAAAGTAAAGCTCCCTCTTTTTGATGGAAGGATCCCTATTATATTCCTTTTCACTTTCATGTTTTTATAACTCTCCTTCTTCTTTTATTACCTACTCAATTAGACTTTGAATCTGATGGGCTCTGAGTTCTTATAGTCTCCCTTGGGCATAAACCCCAAGAGTTCTCCTCGTTTTTTATCTAAGTCCATATATGATATGGTGAAGTTGTTCCTATTAAGAATAACAATGGCCAAGGCATCGATGTATGAGAGAATAGTATCTATCCATAGTGGCATCCAAGGGTTCATAGTTTCCTTGCTTCCATCCTTGGATATGCCTTTTCAGATTAGACACTCTAGAGTATGTCTGATACTTATCGTTAAATAGCTCAAGCATTGTACTCCATCAGTGGATAGATTTTGGTTCCAAGGATTGGTACCAGCATTATGCTTCTTTGATGAGTGTCTTGGGAAATAGATTTAGTTTCTACCAATTTTTTTTAATATTTTGTAAGGCACATGCATCATGAAAAGCTTGAAGATGTGTTTGTGGATCAGAATTATATCCCCCTTTAGATCTAGAAATATTGTTCATATCAAGTCATCTAATCCAACTATCTTTCACATACCTACTTGGAATTTTTATAGGCTATGTAATATTTAGGATGCTTCAAGTTTCCAGAAAAGGCTCATCATCATCATTACTTCATTTTTTTTTATGATGTTCTCTTTTCACCCTTCAATCATTATGGGCTTGGTGATCATAATTATTGTCCCGCTATTCACCTTCATCATAGTTATTCCTTCTATGGCATTAGTCAGAACTAGAAGAGGAAGACAAAGATGCAGATGAAGAGGATAAAGAAGAAGGAGGACTACCACCAACATGGTATCTACCAAGTTCCCTTTGGTTGTGATGGCCACATTTGTTAGTTTTCTTATCATCTTGATGCTTATTTGAGCTCCTTTCTTGACTACCATCTTTACCTAAAATTGGATTATTGATAGTGGATTGCAGATTCAGGGCCACACCCCCATCACCAGTAATAAGGGATGGAGAATTTTCATGTTGAGAGCCCCCATAGGAAGGGTTCTCGTTATTGTCTTGGTTAAGTAGGAACAAAGGATTGGTGAACCATTTTCCCTTCACAAACTCATGGTGCTTCTCTTGATGTCGATCTCTTCAGTATTGTGTTTTAGTGGGATAGTAGTTTTGGTAGTCATAATCATGCACAACATACTTCTCTTAAAGATCTTGGATACCCAACTTCTTAAGAGTTTGAAGTAGCATCATGGGCACAAATTAATCAAGAGGCATTACAATGTTACCTTCCATATCATGCCATCATAGTTATTCATCCTAAGGCAGGATGAAGGTGAAGTCAAGCACATACTCATCTAGATGAGAATCTACCACCTTGCATTCTTAAGGGACTATCGGTTTAGTATCATCACACCTGTAAGAAGAAGAGATTTTGCAATACAAATAAAATATCAGTGTGCTTTAGTGATTGTATTACTTGTGAGAATGATTTTGACCTTAGGCTTCGTCCAATGATGTTAATGATGTTCACTAAACCTAGATAGCACATGTTTCGAACAAAAAGAGTCCACAACAATGGCACTAATGATGATCAGTCAAGGTACCCCCTATGTCCAACCATACGAATCATGAAACATTCACATGCGATCTAATCAAATTCTGCGGACTCTATGTCTTTTGGTACACTAGTTTTCTAAGAAGTGAACTTAGCTTTAATAGTCATTCGTTGTCTTCTTAATTACACTTACAATGCACATGGTATGGTTAAGTGTAATTGAGGCATATGATTTTTATTAATTTTTTTTAGGTTCCTAGTACTTAAAATAGAGAAATGAAATAATTCAATAACTAATTTGATTTAACTAATTAACTAATCTCTAACTAGTCCTAACATGAGCATCCTGTCCCACTTTCTGTACACATCCTAAGCCCACATATCCACTACTAGAGTTATTGAGTGCTATGTTATTGGGCAAACCAAGCAATAACGCTATTGGGATTACCAAGCGAATACATGTTTAAACTCGAAGTGGTCGTACTTATGTGTTTAATCTATTTAGCTTAATTAATTAACTAATCACTTGAAATCTAATTTAGCTTAATTAATTACATGATTAGTAAAAAAAATAAATGCATAAATGAATCATTAATCTATTCCCAATGTTAGAAGGTTTGATCAAAAGGCTCATCTTTATTACTATTCACACTAGTGTGTTTAGGTACAACAATGCTTGAATAAAGATCCATACACTTTTTAATTTCTACTATGGGCACTCAAAGAAATATTCTAACTCTCAAATGATAAAACTACAAGAGCTCTGCTACAACTATTACCAAACCTCCCTAAACATGACTAATGAGCACATATTTATAGACTTTATTCAAGAGCTATGTTGATGGGGCCCCATAGATGCAACAAATGCTATGTCAACATAGCCCTATTGATGGGGCAACACCATGTAGATGGGGCCCCATTGATGCGACACAATGACGATTCATCAACAACCCTCTTCGACATCCCCAATGATGTCATTGCAATTCAATTTGACCTCATAACTACTAAAGGAAGACTAGTCATGGTAGAGATTGCGGCAGAGCATGCAGAAGCAAAGGTACACCAATTACAATAAGAGCTCATTGCCTTAAGGGCCAAAAGAAAATATCCTTCCCAATTCATTACACCTAACTAGTTATAGCAGTTTCATATAAAGCAACTGGGCTAATTGATTAAGCAGAATGAAGCAGCTGAATAGGAAAAAAAGAAAGCAGTTTGGGATGCCTTAGCCACTGAAGCCCAAGCATATGCTCATGTGAAGGCACTTACTGCTACTCAGGAGGAAAACAAGCAGCTTGCTACTAACAATGCAAGGTTGACTACCATCAAGAAGCAAAAAAACATCATGGAGGAGAGCATCCACTAGTTGAGGGAGCAACTAGTGAGGATCAACCAAGACATAAGCAGACTAGCCAGAGAGAATTGAATCTTCTCAATGAAGGAGGTAGGCACTATACATTAGAAGTTTACAATTGAGATAAGCGAGTGGTAGAATGAGGCCAAAAAGCACAAGTTGAAAGAGAATTTCTAGGACCAAATCAGCATGTACAATCAAATCAATGTAAAAGAAATCCATATGGTAAAGGCTTGCATCATTTCCATGTCATCGCAAAACCATGACTAGCAATCCATCTTGGATAACTATGCCCTAGTCCACCAAGTAGATAAGGACCTGTAGATTGAGGATTTAAAGGAGTACATGGTGTTAGCTAACCTTCTTTATGCTAACCTTACCATGTTAATAGTAGGTTGGCCTAGAAATGAATTGGAAGAATAAGTAGTATCCACCTATGCTTTATATGAGAAAGAGTTGGCAAATAAAAAATGATGTTCTATAGAAACTCCACATGGCAAACTTAGAACTAGAAACAATTAAGGCTTGTTACCATGGGCAAAGAGATGTAGCTTCAAACTTGGCCAAGAGAATAACATATTATCAAAAATTAAGAGAAAAGGCCAAGGCTTTTGAGGAGGAATGGAGGTAATTCGTGCCATGGTATGTGAAAACCAATTAGATGTTCTTGTAGCTGTCATGTCCATGGAATGTACCAACTCTAACACACATTGGATCATCAGCCTAGACGATGCATATCCAAGAATGGCGAAGGAGAAATTACAAGCACTCCTAGATCATTACAAATTCCATAAGCTTGGCGAAAAAGGAAAGCGGCCAATGGAAGAGCCACCACCTTTGCAAACTAAATAGCTTTCCCAATTTTGTTATTTTATCATGACATGTTTATTTTTTGTAAAAACACCACTATGGAATGAAATGGTTAGTTGTGTGTCTATTAGAGTCAATCAATAATCCCATACCTTCCCAATATTTTGTAAATAACTTGTTCCTCATTTTTTTTTACTTAAGGACAATTTTTCATTTAGTCGTGGAGGTATGATAAGTCATGTTTTGGTAGGCCTTCAATATCCAATATCAGAGCTGCATTATCGAGTATTCGATATCAAGGCATAACCTTCGATGTCGGGGATCCAGTATTGCCTCATCTATGCTAGCCTATAATACAACACTTGGGTGGAAGATTTGCATATATAGAGATATATAGATTTTTAGAGTAGACATAGAGAAGTTTTTTTAGTTTGTTTCTAGTGCATGTCTGTAGTATGATGTTAAGTGATTATACAACATCCTTATTCGAGTGTGACATACTTGGACATGTTACATGTTCAGCAATAAAGATTAAGATTACTTCCATCATTATAGCATCCACTTAGCTTTATTATTGTTAATTAGTTAAATGCTTACTATTTTCCTTAGTTAATGTTTATCATTTATTGCTCTTTATTATTTTTGTTGTTAAGCAAAATGAGTACAACTAATTGTGATTGCTTAAGTATAATTACTTGATAACCCAGTAGTGTTATCATTTGGTACACCAGTAACGGTACACTTGGTAATCCTAGTGGTAGTTGCATGAAGTCCAAGGCATGTACAAAAGGTTAGAAATGGATTCTCATCACACATAGGCTAGTTTAGACTTTACTTTCCATTGTTAATTAGTTTAAATAATTGATTTCTTTATTATCATTAAGAGTAGCATAAGGTCAAAACAAAATCAAGAATCATATGCCTCACTTTGGACTAAACCATACATGACTAAGCTACCACTAGTTCAAGTGAGAAGATAGCGAACTACAATCAAGACATAAATCTTTAGATGCGACAACTAGTCCCATCCACAGAATTTGACTGGATCATGCATGAATGCTTATGATTTGTATAGTTGAGCGTAGGGGTCCTTACCACTCACCAGATGCAATGTAGCATCTATGATATCTCATTTGACTAATACACCTAATAAAATGATGCTTTATTATATCCCCATAACTCAACAACTTAATATATCATTTTTTCTCAAAGGTGTTTACAAGAAAAAAGGCCCTTTTAGAAGTTCTTCTTTTGAGCCTTACAAATTAGCCTATTGCAAGTTCCGCAACATGAACAATTCTATGATATTTTATAAAGAAGCCAAGTTCAAATTGGTACAAAGGTTTGAATGGAAATAAGAAGATCTCATTTTCAAAATTTTTGAACTTCAAATCATGGAGAAGGAAGAACGATCAAGATTCAAGAAAAGCCACATAGCCTTGGCATTGGTATTTAAAATCCAATCATTAGGAAAATGTGTGTGTATGGTCAATACATTTGATTGTAAAATCAACCTATCTAGATGTTAGAATTTGTTAAGTAACCTACTTAATTAACCAAATAAAGAAAATCTTGAAGAATAAGTTATTCCTAACCTATACCAATCTCAATCCAATGTCATTTATCCTCTATAGAGACTTTAATGCAAATTTTAGAAGTAGTTTTTATCAATTCTTAAAATATGAACATGTAAAAGAACTCATGGAAGAGGAAATCGATTTGAAGAGGATGTTCCCATCAATTCAGCATGTGATTCCATTAGTCAGTGCATATTTCACTTACTTCAAATCCTTAATAGACAAGTCAAATCCCTAAGTTCAAGAACAAATGATGTTGATGAACAGAATTCATCAAGAACCACTATTTATCATTTACACTGCCATGGCTACTAAAGAAGGGTCAACATTATCCTTCATTGAAATTCTTGATGATATGTGGTACAATGCCTGATTCTTCCAAGTTACCAAGCCACTAGAGTTAACTCTTAATGAAGAAGTTGAGAAGCAAGATCAAACCTTGCCATCTCAAACAAGTGCATTCAATCATATACCCCTTATGATGGAACTACAACTACTTTCATTAATCATTAAGGTTGATCAAGATCAGGGAGACTTTTAACCTTAATTTTATTTATAATCTTCTTATTTTCTTTATTTTTTTATTCATAGTTCAATTAGGAATATAAAATATCTTAGGGTAATATAAGTTGGAAATAAGGATTTTCCCTACCTTCACTTAGATAACCAAATATGAGTTGCACTTTGTCTAACCATGATTAGGGCTCATGATTAGTGGTTGGTAGACCTTTAATTTACCTATTATCATTACCTTATAGAATGAGGTAAGTATTGATAAAATAATATTTAATTTTCCACATATTTTTCTTACTTATATTTTGTTTGGAGAATAAGTAGGAGAACATTGGGATATTCAACCTTAAGTTAAAAAAGAAAAATCAAAGTATTGGAGCATTGAAGCATGGAGGGAATACTAGACATGGAAAAAAATTATGAATGTGGACTTGTTCAAGAATGAATAAAATCAAGGAGGGTATATTTTCACATCCTCATTCTCGAATGATGTCATTCCATAACAAGAATTGTGTCTATTCATAACAAGTTTTGTATTACTGTAATAAGACCCAAAAGGGCAAGTTGGAATTAAGACCTAAATAGGTGCATTTTTAATAACAAGCATATCTCTCAAGGTGACCTTTGGGGATTTGACATAAGGTATTTATACCTCTGAGCATTAGAGGTTGTATCAACAAGAAGTTATGGAGTCGATGAATGCAAGTAACAAGTGTTGGATGAAGTAGGACAAGAAGGTGGTTAGCCATCCCTTTTGGCTAGTTACAAGCATAATCATGGTGGCAATGCTAGATTGCTTTTAAGGGATAGATGCCAAAGGAAAATAACCCTCAGAGCATGACCTAGATACATTATTCTATATTAATAAAGCATTCTTTTCATTTTCCTTCTACATTTTCCCTATTATTTACTTTGCACATAATGTTAAATGTAACATAATTTGACATTTACCAAAACATCTGGGAATGGGATGTCACAATTTGTAAGTTGCAACCCATTCAGAGATACTTGCCTAAAATAACCAAAAATAACATACAACTTCAAATGACTCCAAATTTGAATTAAAAACTTCAAATGACTCTGAAGGATAATAAAGGTAGAAAAAGTACAACTTGGAATAAGATGTATTCCTACACCATGACATAACTGAATGTGTTATATAAATGACCTATGAAGATAAGGTGAAATTATTTTGTAATGTATGTATAAATTACATTTGAATATTTAAGTTTATAGGTTTTATTATTTAATAACACGCATACACACATAAATTTAAGAGATTGAAATGTCAAATTAATAAAATTTCAAAGCTAAGTAATTAAAAATACATAGTTGAGAAAATGGATTAATGATGGTACATAGAGAATTATAATATAAATCAAGATACTCATAGGCAATTTAAGAACTCTAAATTTTACGTGTATAGTGCAAGCTAAATATAAACAAACATTATCATTGTCTTGTTTAAAGTAAAATAAGTAACTATCATTTGAAATGATAGGAAAATGCTTATTTTTTTAAGTGTTAAGGTTTAGATTTAAATGTGGTTGTAACCATTTGAAAAGAGATTAGACGTTTACTAATGTACTAGCTTTCTCAAGAACCATTAAGTGTTAGTTGTAGTACCTTTAGGTAATAATGTTAAACTAAAATAATATGTATTTATGAAATGAAATTGAAGCTTCATTATGTCTAAAGATATATCATACAAATTGACTATGCATCAATAGGGAAAACAAAAATAAATCATACAAGCTTTTTGCTATATGAGAAGAAAATTTTTTTAGACTCTTTCAATATTTTTCCAAAGTTCAACACTAAGTCTGCATCCCTAAACAACACGTCCATACAAAATTGATGATAGTCTAAAAAATTTATTTTCTAACTTTCCAAGCTTATAGTCTTAAATCCATGCACTTGTTTTTGAAAGCATAGATAGCCTTCAAACCTCTTGCTATTTTTTCTTTAATGCACTTCCCTTATATGTAATTATTCATATAAATGAGACCCAAATATTGAAAAGAATCTATTATTTGGACATTGGTACCTACAAAATGGAAGTCATAATAAGTATTTCTTGTACCCCCAAAACTGTTTATGTATATATGCATGTTACATCACACTT
>MNCI01018064.1:27058-40177 GCA_015680685.1 Gnetum montanum | reverse complement strand
ATGTCATCATTTTAAGCCTTTAGTTAACAATGGCTACCTACATTCAAAGTATTATATGCATTAATATTAACAATGAGGTGTTAGCCTAGTGGCATGATCTTGGCCTGGTAACCCCAAGTTACAGGTTTGATTTTACTAGGTAGCACTGAGTTATAAACTTCTATAAATCTTCAGATGTACTTGTATTTTAATTATTTTGGGTTCCAACACCCTACATTTTTAAAATTTCATTAATATTCATAAATGTCTATATTTTTATAGGTAAGTTGTCAACTTGAATCATATTTAAGGTATCATTGTGTCACATATTGGGTATACTTATAGTTAAATTATTTTTTATGATAACTTTTGTTTATTTAATGTAAGGAAGGAAAAAATTAAGTTTTGAAGAAGGTGTTCCTATTAGCTTAGTGAAAAGACTCTTGGCCTAGAAAACCTTAGTCATTGTTTTGATGTCAATATATTTAAAGATCTTAATGGACTTAGATGATGTTCTAGTTTCAAATTTGTAAATACATTGAAATAAAGAAATATTCATTTATTTAAAAGCTAGGCTAGTTAAATTTTTAGGTGTTTTTTTTTCACTATCTAATTCTCTTCTCTTCTTTTACATATTAATGTGAAGGTAAAAAATGTGGCTACATAAAAAAAGGTGCTTTAGCTATTACAAAAGATTCAGAATTGGTGAGTGTAGGATAAGTAATGTTTGTTTTCATGGTAGAATATTTGGAATGTGATGAGTGGTAAGGTACCCCTACGCCCAACCATACAAATCACAGGCGTTCACATGCAATCCGGTCGAATTTCGTAGACTATAATTACTAAGTACACTAGAGCTAAATAGTGCATGCATGTTGTTCGTTCGTTGTCGTCCCAGTCCGACTTGTAAAATGTAATTGTATGATTAAGTGTGACTAAGGCATAAGATTTTTATTAGTTTGTGTTTTTATGAAATTACTCACCTAGAACAAGAATAAAAGCAAGAGTGATTAAAAGTAAGAGTGATTAATTGCTAAGTAAACTATAGTCTAGTCTAGCCTAACATAAGTAATCGTTCCCACTTCCCAGACACATCCTAAACATTGTGCAAACACTACTAGGCTATTAAATGCTAATCATTTCTAAGCTACTAAGTGTCACACACATGCTCGAAGGGGTCATGCTTGTATATTTTAATGATTTGCTTGATTGATCAAAATTAATTACTGCATTAATAACATTAATGTAAATTGCATGAAATCACAATATATAAATGCAAAAGAAAGAAAGTCTCAAGTGTTGCAAGGAATGAATCAAAGAATTTGTATTTATTGCCAACACAGTGGTGTGTTCACGTACATCAATGCTTGAATAAAGATCCATTCACACTTAGACCTCCTGCTATGGGCACTTGGAAAATATTCTAACTTTCAAATGGACAAAATGCAAGAGTTTCACTACTTGAATGCCAAAAACTTACTCCCAATTGTGCACATGGGCACTATATTTATAGACCTGACAGTAACCCTTTGATATCGAATGTACAATATCACATCTTGGGTGGAGATATTGCATACTCCATATCATGTACTTAATATCACGGCCACCCCAATATCAGAGCATTGAAAAACACGATTTATCATACCCCCACGACTAAATGAAAACTTGTCCTTGAGTACAAAAGAAGAGGAACAAGTCCTTTACGTAATATATTAGGGGGTGTGGACTTATTTGACTGATATGCAGAGTGACATAGAGAAAATAGACAAATATAGAAGTGCAAGAGCATACAATATTACAATTGTGTACAAAATTGGGTGTTCATGGCAATAGGAAAGAACACCAACAAATCCAAAGGACATCCAGCCCCTCTTCATAATAGAAGAATGAGGGAAAGGTTGAAGAGATCTAGCGGTCATGAATAATCTCCTGCTAGTGATATGGTTGCATCCTCCTTAGTGAAGACAATCCCACTTCTAGTTCATGTTTCCTGCTATAATCACAACAAAACCAAGGATTAGTATATATAGTGTAATAGATAACAAATAAATACCTTGTCTCATCAATGATTTTATCTAGCTAAGTTATGATTGTGATAGGTTGGTTACTTGATATTGTTAGTGGAAAGACTAACAAATGGTTAAGTAAGAGAAGCAATCCATAAAATTTAGAAAAAGCTTAACACAAGGAATACTAGAAAGAGGGTATTCACAATAATAAAAAGGATTTCATTACAAATGGTTGTGAAGATGCATACAATTGGATGACTTAGATGGGGTAAATAAAAATAATTTAATTGTAACAATGTCTAAGGGTAAATAACTTAAATAACTAAACCAAAAGATATACAAGTGGGTCCTCCCCAAAGCAAGCACAGGCCTTTTATGCCCTTGCATAACTTCAAACCAAAGAGTCCGTGGGCTCCATGGATAATTAATGGTTATGAAAAGTTAAGTATAAAAACCCAAAAGTAACTGACTGAGAAACCCAACACATCAAACTAGCACATTGAATCAAAACATGAAACCAGTAGTGAGGTGAGGCATGAAAAGAATAGATGGATGATAGAGAGAGTGGAATGGAATTCCTAATTATGGTCACATGCAATCCCTTGTGGAGTTTGTGATTAAATGACTTGGTACGATCCATCCTCAGTCCATACCAAAACCAATCACTTTTAGTGACTTTGCATCGACATTCTAAGGCTAGTCCATCCCCTGAGACACAAGAATGCTCCCATAAAATAACCACTGTTCCAGATTGGAGTGAAGATAGGAAGTGAGAAAGGGCCTTAGTTAGAGGAGATAAAAAAAGTCTCATAACTAGTGCTTGTAGCCCTTTTATTTGGTCTAAAGGGTATGCTTTGAATTCCCATGTTTGTTTTAATGGGAACCACACCATGCAAAGACCCATACATTTTTCACATTTATTTTTTCCAAGGGGTGTTCTTTGAATCCTCATCTTTTTTTTTTATGATGAGGACCACACCATGCAAGGACTTATTTGACTTCCTATTATAAAATGATGCAAAATGGTGAGAAGCTTACGAGAACACTCTTGCACATAGGAAAATAGAAAAAACCGAAGAATATTGCATCCCTTTGAAGCCACACCTTGTCCAAACCTTTGATTCCTTCCCAATTTCGAAAACTACACAAGTCACCAATTTATTAAGGTTGCATTAATGAAGAAGAGACTGCATGCTTCCAAAATAAGAAAAACCATAGAGTATGTGGATGGGTGGATGATGTGGACTCACTTCCTATTACATGAAAAGAAACCATGTCCCAATCATCAATAACGATATTCAAAGTCAGAAACTAGACATCAACAATCAAATTACAAATGAAACGTACCACCATTGAGTAGTGCATTACCATTGTACCTACCACCTTATTAGCAAAAAAAGTAGAGAAACACATCAAACATAAGTAATCATAACCATAAAAGAAAGTAAAAGAGTAGACAATAGATATTGAATATATTAAAAATGGTGTAAAACAAAAACTAAGAGAAGATTAATAACCTTAAAAATACAAATATGTAAAACAAAGAAGATGGAAACAAAAAGTTGTAAAATCAAAAATGTGTAAAACAAAAAAGTCAAAAGACTAAGGAGCCACAAGAGGTGCTATATGGATGGCCATCTCCCCCATGACTAAGTTGGAAGGGATAGATCCGAAAGATTAATTGTGGTTGTCCATTTGACGAGGTGTTTGTTTAGCTAGTTGGCTTGGGCTCATGGAAAGGTTTTATTTGTTGAATGTTGACTAATTGTTTTTTATTTGGGTTGTCAAGTTTGTATATGATCATGGCCCTAGATGGAAAATTCTCATCAATGATGTAAGGTCCTTCCCACAATGTTTCAAATTTGGTTCGTTGGGGTACATGTGTAGGATTCCAATAGAGAACCTTGTCTCCTAGTTGAAACTTGACTTTTTTTATTTTGAGGTCATGGCATCTCTTGTTCAATGTCTTATGCATTTCGTTGGATGAATGGGCCATTAACCGATTTTCATCTAGCAAGTTGAGACTCATTAATTGTTCTTTCTATGCTAGGCTTAGATTTAGGTTAAGGTCATAGGCTGTAGAGAGTGTACAGAGTTCTGATTAGATGGGTAATGTTGGTAGTTTTCCATACATGAGCTCATAGGGAGAATAACCTATGGGAAGCTTCCATGTGGAGCAATAGGCCTAAAGGGCATCATTTAATTTAGTGCTCCAGTCCCTTTAGTACTTGTTAATGGTATGCATTAAAATTTTTGTAATCTCTCGATTAGTGATCTCATCTTGACCATTAGCTTAGGGGTGATATGGAGCTGTGAGTTTATGCTTAACCCCCAAGCATTCCATCAATTTCCAGAAAGCGGCACCTATAAAATGAGTTCCATTATCAGAAATTAATGCACAAGGTACACTAAACCTATTTATGATGTTTTGTTGTACAAACCGAGCAACAATGCTGGATGTACAGTCGATGATGGCTGCTACTTCTACCCATTTGGTACAATAGTCAACTGCAACTATTATATATGTCTTTCCATTTGATAAAGGTGTGATGGGACCCAGGTTGTATCCATTATTGTGGTCCCTCCATTTGAGCTATCATTTCACCATCCCTTTGGCAACGATCACAAGCATAGAGAAATTGATGTGCATCCCTAAAGATTGTTGGCCAATAATACCCTACCATTAGGATTTTCATGGCCATGTGTCTCCCAGCATAATGGCCTGCACAAGGACCTTCGTGAGCATCCTGGAGAATGTGTAGTTGATCCGTATCAGGAACATACCAATGTACCATGCCATTGGAATAGACTTTGTAAAGGTTTCTATTAATCTCCATAAAATGCTTGACTCGGTGAAGAAAATATTATTTCTTTCTAATGTCCAACCCTTGTGGCAATTCTTGCTTGAGCAAATAAGTGAAGATCATGTCATACTATTTTGGTTCATTGGCCATTTGTGTGTTAATAGCCCCTGCAAGGAGAGATTCATCAGCGAATTGGTTAGATAAAGGGCTTTCTTTCTCCTTGTCATCCCATCTTTGTTGCGATAAGTGATCTGTGACCACATTCTCCACACCTTTTCAATCTACCATTGATGAGTTGTGAGGTACCCCTACACTTAACCATACAAATAAGAGCATGTATGATCCGATCGGACTCTGCAAACGAACTAGTTGTGGTATCTAGATAATCACACATTGATCACAATTCATTGTCTTCCCACCTAGACTAATATTTGCTTTGTCACATATGGTTTAGTCTATAGTGAGGTGAATGATGGAATCCTAACTAATGCTACTCCTAGAGATGATGGAAATTAATCTTGACTTAAGCTAATAGGCAATAAAAAGTGAAATCTAAACTAGTCTAAGTGCGATGAGCATCCGTGTGCATCTTGGACCTCGTGTACTACTTCTAGGATTACCAAGTGCACATTAATTGAGCACTGTTAGATACACTACTAGGTTACCAAGTAGTTACACTTAAATGTTCATGATTTAATCGTACTCATTCCACATTTAACAATAGGAATAGTAAATGATGATAAAGAAATATTAACAAAGAAAATAATAAATAACAATTAACAATTAAAGTAATTAAAGGCCAAGTGAATGCTACAATGATGGAGTAATCTTGATCTTTATTTTCGATCATGTGTGTGTCCAAGTACGTCACACTCGAATAAAGGTTTCATACAATTACAATCATCACACTATGGGCATGCACTGGGAAAAGAATGAAACTAACTGAAAAAAATCATAAAAAGACTCTATCTAAGAATTACCAACTCCCCCTTTTCTATGCGCCTGAATGTGTATTTATAGGCTTACACAGGAATCACGATATTGTGTATTCGACATCATTATCTAGGTTGCGATATCACATACTCGATATTGAGGATCTGATATTGAGGCCTAGTAAACCATGATTCATCATACCCCCACAACTAAATAACAACTCGTCCTTGAGTTAGACAAAATGAGAATAAGCTCAATTGATTACACAATGGATATGTATGGGATTATTAACTAACTACAAATTACTCATGCCACAGTGTGGGATTGAACAAAACAAAATTGGAACACAAACAAAATTACAAAAAGAAAAATTGGTTGGAACTCATGTGGTTCCTGGTGGTGGTGGCTCCTCCATAGGTCGCTTCCCCTTATCTTGTGCTCCAGGTTTTGGAAATGGATGTTTCTAAAGGAGTGTCTGGAGCTTTTCTTCTTCAGTTTAAGGATCGTGTGTCGTCCATACTGATACTCTAATGTTTGATGGAGTCAACACCTCCCATAGGCACTATAGTTGCAGGAATGTTTAATTGGCTTTGACATACCAAGCCAAAAATAATCATTGTTCCTCTTCATAGGCTCTGACTTTGTCCTTGCATTCTTGGTAGTTTGTGAGCCGTTGAACCAAATCCGTTGCGACGTCTTTCTGTTCTTGGTAGTTGGTCTTGACCACCTATAATTCAGAATTTGCTACTTTTAATTTCTGCAATGTTTTCTTATGTTCAGCAAATCCTGTCTCATATTTAGCATTGGTGGTTGCTACCTATTTCTCTAATTTTTTCTTCGAGTGTCCTACTGTCAATATGGCTAAGTTGGCATATCGCAGATTTGCCAACTCCATATATTCTATGAGATCTTGTATCTGCAAGTCTCGGCTTTTTAGTTTGCTTGGTGGGTGAAGGCATGAGTATCCAATATGGGTCACCAATTAGTGTTTTGAGCACTGAATGTGTTAATATGGGCTTTAGCCATATGGATTTCTTTTTCAATCAACTATTTATACATCCCCCCTAACCTCTGAAGTGCTCCTTGAGCTTCTCATGTCACTTGGCTTCATTCTACCACACACTTATTTCAATTATTGTCTTCTAATGGATCGTTCGTACCTCCTCCATTGAGAGGGTTCTATTTTCTCTGGCCAACCGATTCATATCCTAGTTTACCCTTATTAATTTTTCTTGTAATTGATGAAAATTTTCTTCGAGAACATTCTTTTGTTTTTCTACTGTGGTCAACTGGAGATTTTCAGTGACGAGGTGTTTATTTTCTTCTTGAGAGGCCTTGAATGCTTTGGAATATGCATATGTTTGAGCTTGTGCCTTAGAAGCATCCCAATCAGCCTTCTCTTTTTCCTCTACCACTCTTTTGTTCTCTTCCAACTATTTATTCAGCTGCTCTGTCCGGAAGGATTCTAGTTGGTCTATAGGGATGAATTGGGATGGATCCCATTGTGTAGCTTGTAGGGTGACAAGCTTTTCTTGGAGTCTTTTTAACTACTCCCCTACATGTTCAGCCCTGACCTCTACCATCATCAGCTTCCCTTTTATAGTGATGAGATCTGACTGTGTTGCTGTGACATCGTGAGGGATGTTAAACAAGGATGTCATGACTTCTCTTTTCTATAGCAATTGATCTAAAACATCCTCATGATCTACAAGAGTCATTGAGGGATTGGCCAAGTGATGAAGTGCTAAACAGTTGATGCGTTGACTAGGCTACATATACGAGGCCCGGTATACGTGGTCGCGTTGATGCGGCCCCGTTGACGTATCCCTCCATGTGTCGATGTGGCCCCGTTCACGCGAAGCCTATTTTAGCCTATAAATAAGTGGGCTCCCTCCACACTTAGGTACCTTTTTGGTAGTCGTAGTAAAGCTCTTGAAGTTTGTTTCCACGAGAGTTAGAATATTTTCCAAGTGCCCGCAGTAAGTGTAAGAAAGGTATCTGGCTCTTTATTCATGCGCTAATGTACCTAAGCCCGTTGGTGTGAACAGCAATAAAGATGAGTTTTTCAAGCATTCCTTGCAATAATTGGACTTAGTCATTTGATGCATTTAATAGTTTAATATTTCTATGCTTTAATAATTCCTTAAGTTTCCATTGTTATTATTTTAATCACTATCGCTCTTTTATAGTTCGTAGAAACCATAAGTACGACCATCTTGAACATAAACCCAACACTTGGCAACCCAACGACACTTAACATCTGGTAACCTAGTAGTGGTTAGGGGATGCTTAGGATGTGCATGGAAGATGGGATCAGATACTTATGCTAGGAAGAGTTAAGATATAGATTAGGATAATTATAGATTACATAATATTCCATCCCTTACTTTCCATTCCAAGAATTAGACACTAGAAGATAAAGTGAAAAAGCCATAAAAATCATTTACCTCAATCTCACTTAACCATTGCAATCAAAACATCACAAGTGAGGTTGGAAAGATAATGACCATTCTAACACAAGGTTTTGATGATTAGGGTCTGGTGTATGCAAAGTGCTTACAGTCTGCGGAATTCGATCGAGTCACATGTGAACGTCCATGATTCGCATGGTTGGGCGTAGGGGTACCTAGCCGTTCATCATTGGCACCGTTGTCAGGGACTATTACTCTTACATGCATCATTTAACCTTAGCAAAATTATCATTCACATCATTGGAACAGACCCAGGATTGTAAAATCTATGCACGCTAGGCGGACTAAGTAAAAAGTAAGATACACCAATTAGTGGATCATCTAACATCCAACATGTCTTCTTCTCACAGGCGAAATGGATCCAACCCACCAGTGCCATAAGAATATCGGGTGGTATACATGCATCCAGATGAATATGTCCCCAACTTCACCTTCATCCTACATCAGGATGAACATCTGTGCTGGTAGGACATGGAAGCTAATATCATACTACCTCCTAACCAATCGACTCCTGGAATGTTGTTTCACAATCTTTCCAAACTAGGCATTCAGGACTACAGTGTGGAGTACGTCATGGAGGATCATAACTACTGAGACTATCATCCCATTAAGGCCCAATAGGTATGAGACTAGTAGTAGGCATAATAGTATGAACACATGAAGGGGAAAAAATTCAGTAACTCCTTATTCTTGCAAGGGTTGCAGGACAATGGGGAACATATCTTTCATGATTCCCATTCGGCCGAACTTCCTTTGGGATATCAAATCATTCAATCCATCATCCAGAGCAAACAATCAAGTGACTGAGATCCCCAGGAGGATGGGGGATCATGTAGGAGAGGTCATGGCACAAGCAAAGATGGGCAAGAAGATCGAGGCCATCATCAGAGTAGAGGGGGAGATCAACACCAAGGTGGTGGTGATTCCTCTCCCTCTTCTCCATCTTCTTACTCCCCTCTACCTTCATCTAGTTCAAACTTTGATCATAATCGTGGTAGAAAGGAGCGAGGTGATGGTGGTCATAAGGACTGAAGGGAATGGCGTGATGAAGTGCATGACCAATCATGCGAGGCTCATTGTCATGAAAGGAGAGGCAGCCGAAATCATCATAGACATCGTGGCCTTCAATAGGACTATGACTGGAATGAACCATTTTTGGTGACTTGAAGCATGCTCCATATCACCAAGGTAGTTCAGATACCCAGCAGGCACTTGAAAGATAGTTGGATCAAATGCATTGACATGATCAACATTCCCAGATTTGAAGGGGGATACAATTGTAATCCGCAAACTGACCTACAAGCGTTTCATGATTCTTACATCCTACAGAACATCAATAATGATTGGAAAAAACTTAAGACATTCCCTTGCACACTCATCAAAGAATTAGAGAGCTAGTACCGATCTTTGGAACCAGAATCAATCAAAAGATGGCAAATGATGTTGGAGATCTTCAACAATAAGTATCAACCCTACTCTAGAGTGGCAAACCTAAGATGCCAAATCCAAGGGTGGAAGCAAGGTATTCATGAACCCTTGGATGCAGCCATGAGCAAATACTACTCACTATTGCATAGATGCCCTAGTCATGGCTACTCTTAGCGGGCATAGTTTCGCCATATCATTGATGGGCTCTACTTTGAAACTAGAAAGACCCTTGGCGTGTATGCCCAACGACGACTATCAGAACTAAGGGCCCATCAACTACAGCACCTAATTAAGCAAGTGGCTAAAGAATAGAGGAAACTCAGAAAGAAGGAAAGTGTAGAGGAGTTTAATCGAGATCCCTCCATCAGAAAGAGGGAGGTTTGATTTTGTGAAGATGAGGAGGAATCACCACTGGATGCAGCAGTGAACCAAAAAACCTTACCCCTACAAACATTTTCCTCTGAAATATTGGCAAAGGTTAACAAGATGTGGGACTCTTTGGATGAAAAATTTTAAAGTGTTCTCAAGATCATAGAGGAGTCCAGAGAGCAAGGTAATGATCATGATCGGCGTAAGAAGAAGGAAGCTGAACGTGCCCACCATAAAGGTAAGGGCAAAGTTGTTGTAGCAAAATAGGTTGCAAACTCTGACGCAGAGGAAGATGATGAATGTGACATATGCCAATACAAACATCCTAAAGGGTGCTTTCTAATGGTGTCACATCTATAAGAGTCTGGGGTGTATGCGTTGAATCCTCACTTAGCCAAGAGGCAAACACCCTAAAGGTTGCCTTACCCACAAGGCAACCCTAGGCTGTTCCACTAGCAACAAGGATATTATCCAAGTGGAGCGCCAATGCAATTTTATGAATAATTTTAGTAGTGGAAACACCCACAAGCATGCAGGATGCCACCTCCAAGGCAACAGTACCCTTACCAACAGCCAGATCCCTATGGGTACTATGTTCAGCAACCAGTCTCTCCACGAGACTCTTCTAGTTATGCAACCTTTCAGAATTACTACCACCCCCTAGAATATTTTCGACCACAGTCTCCATCACCCAGGGGGAAAGCCCACATCTTTACTATCCTCCATCATCTTCTCCTACCATCCCTACTCAGCAACACCCCACTCAGTTACCACCTGCTCCACCTATGCAAGGGAAAATCTCACCACAGCCATAGCAACGCAATGCTACAAGGGCTATCAACCTACAACCGACTTCTCAACCGAGTGGACCGGAAGTGAAGCCATGGAAACATCCATTTTTTCAGCCCAATAACCTAAGCATACCCTCACACACACCTGTGGCTAGTGCCTTTGAACCTTAGATCGCCTCCACTATTCCACCCTTCGAGCAACCTTCAAACCAAACACTCTCCAACGTACAAACAATCATGCTCACACATGCAGTGACTGACTGGATAAAGATAGGTCATCTTCCCTAGAAATTAACTCATCCGGGAAGCCCCTTCATTTATCTTCAGGTGGTAGGAAATAAGCCATGTAAAGCTCTTTTGGATTTGGGGTCGGGAGTCAACTTGATTTCACATGACATGTACAAGACTTAGAACCTGCCCCTGTTAAAGAAGAGCAACATTTAGCTTGAATTGGTAGACCAATCCATTATTGTTCCCTTGGAATTGGTGGAGGACATTATGACCACCATTTGTGGGTGGTCCTATCCTACTTATTTCCTTATCATCCATGTTGAGAATTGCAAGGGGAACTTTCCAATCATAATGGGAAGAGCCTGGCTGAGCATAGTGGATGCAAGACTAGGACTCTGAGATCTTTCCCTTAAAATTTCAAAGGAAAATCCTTTTAGGAAGATCAAGAAGAAACATGTTCCATGCATTTCATATAGTGAATTCAGGTGCAACTATGTGCAGTAGCTATGGTCTACTAAGCAGACATCAATTCAAGCATGCAATCGGTGTATCGAGGAATCACAACTCCAACAATGCCTGTACGTAGCATCTGCAAATCAAGAAGGCACCCATTGGCTGACTGCCGATCCTGCTAGTAGCACTCTATGCATGGAACCATCTGAGGGGCTTGTACGTGCCTACATAGAAAGCATGGATCATTTGGAAGAGGTTCATCAACAAGTATCCACTGTTGATGACCATGATGATTGCGGAAAGTTGCAAATCCTTGAAAGTTTCAAACAAGAGTCCTTGGAACTCAAACCCTTACCAGCCCACCTAGAGTATGCATTTTTGCATAATGGGAAACCAGTGATTATCAATGCCACCTTGCTCCTAAATAAAAGAGAAAGTTGTTGAAGGTCGTCAACAAATGGGAAGCTATTTTTGCATGGTCATATCTTGAATTAACAAGAGTGGATCCCAGGGTTTGCCAACATCAAATTTATATCGATCCCTCCATGAAGCCACGAAGACAACCACAAAGGCGATTCAACCCCAAATTGAAGCAGGTCATCAAAGATGAAATCGAGCAGTTGCTAAAAGCAGGGTTAATCTACTCTATTGCAGATAGTGAATGGGTCAATCCACTCATTATTGTGCCAAAGAAGGATGGCAAATGGAGGGTCTGTATAGATTTTCGATTACTTAACATGGCTACCTTCAAAGATCACTTCCTGCTCCAATTTGTGGACCAAGTGTTGGATACCATTGTAGGGCATCGTTATTACAACTTTTTGGATGGTTATAGTGGCTATAACCAAATCCAAATTACGTCAGAAAATTAGGCCAAGACAACCTTCACAAGTCCCTGGGGGACTTTCACATACAAAAAGATGCCTTTTGGCCTATGTAATGCACCTGCCACTTTCCAACATCTTGTCCTTAGCATCTTCTAGTAGCAAATTTGCAATGGGGTAGAAGTCTTCATGGATGACTTCTCTACCTATGTAGCCACATTCAATCAAGCCTTGGATTTCCTTGAGCAAGTTCTGAAAAGATGTGTGGAAACTAATCTATGACTCAATTGGTAGAAAATCCACTTAATGGTCCAAGAGCACATTGTGCTAGGGCACCATATTTCACAAACAGGGATTAGCATGGATCTTGAAAAAATTAAGGTCATCCAAGGAATTACCAAGCAACCAAGCACTGTAAAAGATGTTCGGTCATTCCTTGGCCACACTGGTTACTACCAGCGCTTCATCAAAAATTTCTTGAAGATTGCCAATTCATTAGTAGAACTCACAAAGAAAGATGCTCCGTTTGTCTGGACCAAGGAATGTGAATCTGCATTCCAAACGCTTAAACAGAAACTCATAGAGACTCCAGTTCTAGGGGAACTTGATTGGTCCAAGCCCTTCCACATCATGACAGATGCATCCAGTTATGCATTGGGGGTCGTTCTTACACAGTGGGATGAGCAAAAATTCCCATACTATATTCACTATGCAATCCATAGCATTATGCGTGCTTAGCTAAACTACACCACCATCGAAAAGGAGTTGATGGCAGTGGTGTTTGCCTTGGAAAAATTTCAACACTATGTGCTCGGGTACAAGGTGTT
>MNCI01018064.1:2404-26515 GCA_015680685.1 Gnetum montanum | reverse complement strand
TCAGCATCCGTTCCCACTTACCGTACACACCCTGAACTGTGCAACTATGGCTACCAAATGCTAATCATTACCGGGATCACCACACGTAACACACGTGCTCGAAGCTGTCGTACTGAGGCACTTAACTAACTTAAGTGTGACAAGCAGCTGATTCCTTGACTAGCCGTACACATCCGTGAATGCTCGTAATCAAGTCGTACTTGCCCCACGTTCTAGGAGGAAAGGGTGAGAGAATCTACTCGCGATGAGTAGCTGATTCCTTGGCTAGCCGTACACATTCGTCAACGCTTGTAACCAAGTCGTACTCATGTCACGTCACTAGGAAAGTAGTAAATAACATTAATTAAGCCTATCCATGCACTACAAGGTTTATCCACAAAGCTCGTCTTTATTGTCGTACACAACTTGCATTTAGGTACAAAGCTGCTCGAATAAAGAACCGTTCACTTGGGGGACTCCTACTGCGGGCACATGGAAAATATTCTATCTCTGGGGTGATCAATCCACCAGAGCTTCGCTACTTTACACCTAAGATGTCGAATGAGGGGAGTGCTGCCTCTTATTTATAGATATGACGGCGGACCGTGATATCGCACGGAAGGACGTGATATCGCGGTGGACGCAATATCGCGTATGCGATATCGCAGCCTGTGCAATTTGCATCTCATCAACTACGCATCCTCCAAGATGCTCACGAGGGTCCTTGTAGGGGCCACTATGCTAGATGACACACGACCATTAAGATCCTACTTGCAGGATATTACTAGCCTACAATTTTCAAGGACGTACAATGGTTCACCCACTCCTATGAATGATGCCAAAGAGATGGTGGGATGATTGCATGAATGGAGGGACCTCATGCAACACATGGGGGTTACCCATAAATTTACAAGACCTTATCACCCCCAAGCCAACGGGCAGGCCAAAGCCACCAATAGGGAGATCACAAAAATCCTCATTTGAACCATCAGTAAATATAGGAGGGACTGGAGCACCAAACTTAATGATTCTCTCTGGGCCTATCGCTCCACTTGGAAACTTCCTATAGGTTACTCTCCTTATGAGTTAGTGTACGGTAAGCTACCAAAACTCCTAATCCAGGCAGAACTCCAGACACTATCTATAGCTTGTGACTTAGATCTTGACCTACCACTAACACAACGCGAATGACTTATCAACCTAAGTATGCTAGATGAGAATCAATTAGGGGTCCTATCCTCAAATGAGATCCACAAGGCCTACAATAAAAAACGTCATGATCTTAGGATTCGAAAGGTAACATTTAGATGTGGAGATAAGGTACTCTACTGGAACCCCACACACGTACCACAACCTACCAAGTTTCAAACACTATGGAAGGGAGCTTACATTGTCTCCGAAACCTTCCCATCTGGGGCCTTACATATACACAAACCTATCCCTGCGTCAACGTGGCCCCGTTTACGTAGCTGCCTATCCTGGCCTATAAATAAGAGGGCATTCTACCTCATTTAGGCACCTTTTCAATTAGTTGTAGCGAAGCTCTTGTAGTTTGTTCCCACATGAGATAGAATAGTTTCCAAGTGCCCGCAGCAGGTGTAAGAAAAGTGATCGGCTCTTTATTCGAGCGTTGATGTATCTGAGCCCATTGATGTGACGGAAATAAAGATGAACTATTCAAGCATTCCTTGCAGCATTTGGACTTAGCTATTTTATGCATTCAATAGTTTAATATGTTTATGCTTTATTAGTTACTTGTTAATTACTTAAGTTTTTGTTATTATGATTTCAACCGCTATTGTTCATTTGTAGTTCTTAAAGGCCATAAGTACAACCATCTCGAACGTAACTCAAACACTTGGTAAACCCAGTGATGCTTAATGTCTAGTAACCCAGAAGTGTTAGGAGATGCTCAGGACATGCTCGGGAGATGGAACCGAATACTTATGCAAGGAATAGTTAAGACTTAGATTAAGATAATCTTAGATTAATTAATATTCTAGCCTTACTTTCCAAGATAATTAGCCACCCAAAAAGATAATTAAAAAGCTATAAAAATCATTAGCCTTAGTCTCACTTAACCATCATAAACAGAACTTCACAAGTGAGATTAGGATGACAATGACCGTTCTAACCCAAGGTTTCACTGGTTAAAGTCTACAGTATGTTAAGTGCTTACAGTCTATGGATTTCGACCGAGTCGCGCATGAATGCTGGTGATTTGTATGGTTGGGTGTAGGGGTACCTAGCTGCTCATCATTGGCGCCATTGCCAGGGATTGTTAGTCTTACATGCGTCATCTAACTTTAGTGAAAATATCATTCAAGTCATTGGAACAAACCCAGGATAGAAACATTTACGCACACTAGGAAAATTTAAGTAAATAGTAAGGTACAACAATTACATGGACCATCTAATGTCCAACATGTCTTCTCACAGCAGAGAGGTATTCGAACCACCAGTGCCATAAGAATGTCGGGTGGTGTATAAACATCCCGATGAATATGTCTCTAATTTCACATTCATCCTACATCAGGATGAGCATCTGACATGGTGAGACATGGAGGGTAGCATCATGCTACCACCCAACCGATCAGCTCCTGTGATGCTATATCACAATCTGGGCAAATTGGGTATCCAGGACTAGGTGGCAGAGTATGTCATGGAGGACCATGACTATCGGGACTATCATTCCAAGGAGGCTCAATGGGAAAGAGACCAGCAGCAGGTAGAGAGATATGAACAGTAGAAGGGGAAACAATTCAGTAACCCCTTATTTTTGCAAGGTCTGCAAGACGATGGGGATCCCGTCTTTCATGATACCCATTCGATCGAACTTCCCCTGGGGCAGCAGATCCTCCAGTCAATCATTCAGAAAAAACTCCTAAGTGATCACGATCCTTAAGGGGATGGAGGATCATGTAGCAAGGCTGGGCAGGATGATTGAGACTACCATCAGGGTACATGGGAAGATCGACACCAAAGCGGTGGCAATGCCTCTCCTTCTTCTCCGTCCTCTCCCTCTCCTGTGCCTTCATCCGGCACAGGCTCTGAGCATAACGGGGAAAGGCAAGAGTGAAAGGATAATGGTAAACAAGTTCAGAAGGGGCAATGTGAGGAAGCGCGTGACCAACCGCGCGGCACTCACTAACATGAAAGGAGGGGTAGCCAGAATCATCACAAACATCATGGTCCTCAACAGGACTATGATTCAGATGAGCCATTGTTAGCTACTCGAAGCATGCTCCAAATTGCAGAGGTAGTTCAAATTCCCAGTAGGCACATGAAGGATAGCCAGATCAAGTGCGTCAATATGAACAACATCCCTAGATTTGAAGGGGGATACAACTGTGATCCGTAGACCCACCTACAGGCATTCCATGACACCTGCACCCTGCAAAACATTGACAATGATTGGCAAAGGCTGAAGCTGTTCACTCGCACACTCATCAAGGAAGTTAAAAGTTGGTACCGGTCCTTGGAGTTGGAATCAATCAAAAGATGGAGTATGATGCTTGAAATTTTCAATGACAAATATCAAACGTACTCTAGAGTGGCGAATCTGAGACAGCAGATCCAAGGCTGGAAACAAGGAAATCATGAATCCTTGGATGCCACCATGAGCAAGTACTACTCATTATTGCATCAGTGCCCTAGTCATGGTTACTCTCAGTGAGCACAACTTCACCACATCATTGATGGGCTCTGTTTTGAAATGCGAAAAACCCTTGGCATGTACACCAAGGGATGACTGTCAAAGGTAATGGCCCATTAGTTGCAATGCCTCATTAAACAAGTTTCCAAGAAGGAAGGAGAACTTACGAAAAAGGAGAGCATAGAAGAATTCAACCAGGACCCTTCCCTTAGGAAAAGGGAGGTTCGATTTTGTGATGAGGAGGATGAATCACCATTGGAAGCAGTGGTGAATCGAAAGACTTTGCCGTTACAAAAGTTTGCATCTAAAATATCGGCAAAGGTGGATAAGATGTGGGACTCTTTGCATGAGAAATTCTGAAGTGTACTAAAAACTGTAGAAGAGTCCAGAGAACAAGGTAGTGATCGCGATCGGCGTAGGATGAAGGGAGCTGAACGTGCCCAACATAAGGGTAAGGGCAAAGTTGTTGTAGTAGACCAGGTTGCAAACTCTAACACTGAGGAGAATGATGAATGTGGAATATGCCAATATGAACATCCTAAGAGATGTTTTCCTGTGGTGTCACATCTTCAAGAGTCTGGGGTGTATGCCTTGAACCCTCGTTTGGCGTAATGGCAAACACCCCGAAGGTTGCCTTATCCACAAGGTAATTCTAGGTAGTTCCACTAGCAGCAGTAAGGATATTATCCAAGTGAAATGCCCTTGCAACCGTATGAATACTTCCAATAGTGGCAACAATCACAAGCGTGGGGGATGCCACCTCCAAGGTAGCAATACCCTTACAAATAGCCAAATCCTTATGGGTACTATGTTCAGCAACCAGTCTCTCTAAGAGACTCTTCCAATCATGCAACCTTTCCTATTTATTACCACCCCCTGAATATTTTCGACATCAATATCCATCACCCAGGGGGGCAAACCCACATCTCTTCTACCCTCCATCACCTTCTCCTACCACTCCTCCACAAAATCCCACTCAGTTGCCACCTACTCCATCACCTTCTCCTACCACTCCTCCACAACATCCCACTCAGTTGCCACCTACTCCATCAATGCAGGGAGAAATACCACCACAACCACAACAACAAAACGCTACGAGGGCTGTTAACTTACAACCGGCACCTCGGCCGAGTGGACTGGAATCCAAACCATGAAAACGTCCTTTCTTCTGGCCCAATAATCTAAACACACCCTCACCTACGCCTGTGGCCAGTGCCTTCGAACCTACCAATGCCTTCACCATCATACCGCCGGAGTAGCCCTCCAGCCAGTCACACTCCAACGTCCATACGGTCATGCTCACACATGCCGTGACTGACTGGATCAAAGCAGGTCATCTTTCCTAAAAATTGACAGATCCGGGAAGCCCCCTCATTTATCTTCAGGTGGCAGGAAACAAGCCATGCAAAGCTCTTCTAGACTCAAGGTCAAGGGTCAATTTGATCTCTCACGATATGTACAAGAACTAGAACTTGCCCCCGCTAAAGAAGAGCAACATCCGGCTCAAGTTAGCAAACCAGTCCATCACCATTCCCTTAGGATTGGTGGAGGACATTGTGACCACCGTTTGTGGGTGGTCCTATCCTGCTGATTTCCTAGTCATCCGTGTAGAGACCTGCAAGGGGAACTTTCCAATCATCATGGGAAGAGCCTGCCTAAGCATGGTGGATGCACGACTAGGACTCCGAGACCTGTCCTTGGAAATTTCAAAGGAAAATCCTTTCAGGAAGATCAAGAAGAAGCGTGTTCCATGCATCACGTACAGTGATTCAGGGTGCAACTGTGTGCAGCAGTTTTGGTCTGCTACGCAGATATCCATTTAAGCATGCAGTTGGTGTACCGAGGAATCACCTGTTCAATAGTGCCTATACATAGCACCCACTAACCAACATGGCACCCAGTGGCTGACAGCTAACCCTACTAGCAGTGCATTGTGCATGGAACCATCTAAGGGGCTAGTGCAAGCCTACGTTGAAAGCATGATCGAAATGAACGAGGTTCATCAACATGCCTCCACTGTTGATGACCAAGATGACTGGGGGACACTACAAATCTGTGAGAACTTCAAACAAGAGCCCCTAGAGCTAAAGTCTTTACCGGCTCACTTGGAATATGCATTCTTGCAAAACGACAAGCCGGTAATTATTAATGCCGCCCTTGCTCCTGAACAGAAAAAGAGATTGCTAGAGATAGTAAACAAATAGGTTTCTGCATTCACATGATCATATCTTGAGTTGACTAGAGTTGATCCCAGGGTCTGCCAGCACCAGATCTATCTTGACCCTTCCATGAAGCCACAACAACAGCCACAAAGACGGTTGAATCCCAAAATGAAATAGATTGTAAAAGATGAAATCGAACAATTGCTAAAGGAGGGATTCATCTATTCTATCGTTGATAGCGAATGGGTTAGCCCACTCGTTATTATGCCCAATAAAGGTGGCAAGTGGAGGGTCTGTATTAATTTCTAGTTGCTCAATATGGTGACCTTCAAGGACCACTTCCCACTCCCATTTGTGGACTAGGTGTTGGACACCATCGCAGGACACTGTTACTATAGCTTTTTAGATGGTTATAGTGGTTATAACCAAATCTAAATAGCACCAAAGGACCAAGCCAAAACAACATTAACAAGTTCATGGGGGACTTTCGTATATAAGAAGATGCCCTTTGGCCTGTGTAATGCGCCTGCGACATTCCAACACCTTGTCCTAAGCATCTTCCAACAACAAATCGACAATGGTGTAGAAGTCTTCATGGATGACTTCTACACCTATGGGGCCATGTTTGAGCAAGCCTTGGACCGTCTGGAGCAAGTTCAGAAAAGGTGTGTAAACACCAATCTATGGCTCAATTGGCAAAAGAGCCATTTGATGGTTCAAAAAGGAATTGTGCTGGGGCATTGCATTTCACAAACAGGGATCAGTGTAGACCCTGAAAAGATTAGGGTCATCCAAAGAATCACTTGCCAACAAAGTACCATCAAAGATGTTCAGTTCATTCCTTGGACACAATGGTTACTACCGGCGTTTCATTAAGCACTTCTCGAAGATCGCCAGGCTGTTGGTAGAACTTACAAAGAAGGACGCTCCATTCATATGGACCAAGGAATGCAAGTCTGCATTCTAAGCACTGAAACAGAAACTCGTAGAAGCTCCAGTTCTACAAGCACCTGATTGGTCCAAACCCTTTCACATTATGATGGATGCCTCCAACTACACCTTGGGAGTTGTGCTTACATAGTGTGACGATCAAAAACGTCCATATTATATCCATTATGCAAGCCATATCGTTGTGGGTGCTCAGCTAAACTACACCACCACTGAGAAGGAGTTGATGACGATGGTGTTCACCTTGGATAAATTTCGACACTATGTGCTCAGATACGAGGTGTTTATGCACACAGATCATAGTCCTATCCAATTCCTGATGAACAAACCAACGGTAAGCCCCCGCATAATCTGGTGGCTGGTGATTCTTCAGGAGTTTGATCTTACCATGGTAGATTGGAAGGGGACCGAGAATGTGATTACTGACCACTTGTCTTGGTTGTGATGGGATGACCAGAGCAGGAGGAGCCCTTATCCGACCAATTTCCAGATGAACTCCTTTTCACAAGCACCATTGATCCCCAAGTACCCAAGGAATCCCCTTGGTTCAACCGCATCATCACTTACCTCATAACCTAGGAGCTTCCTAAGGAGTGGAACCATCGACAGAAACAACAGTTTCTCCATAAGACCAAACGTTTCATGGAAATCAATAGCCACCTTTACAAGGTGTGCACAGATGGCCTGGTTCGATGGTGTGTCCCTGATGATGATACACTGTACATCCTTCAAGATGCTCATGAGGGCCCTTGTGGGGGCCACTATGCTAGACGCCGCATGGCCATTAAAATCCTGCTTGCAGGGTATTATTCACCTATCATCTTCAAGGACCCATACTAGTTCGCCCACTCCTACGAATGATGCCAGAGGGACGATGAGATGACAGCACGGTTGGAGGGACCTCAACAGTGGATCCAGCCATTGGAGCCCTTCGACATTTGGGGTATTGACTTCATGGGACCCATCAACCCCTTGTCAAACGGAAAGGCATACATCACTGTAGCTGTGGACTACTGTACAAAGTGGGCAGAAGCGGTAGCCGTCATCGACTGTTCTTCCAACACCGTTGCATGATTTTTCCAACAACAAATTATTACCATGTTTGGAATGCTGCGTGCACTCATTTCTGACAATGGGACTCACTTCACGGGTGTCACTTTTTGGAAACTCATGCAATGCCTAGGGGTAGCACATAAATTTACAATACCCTATCACCCCTAAGCCAACGAGCAAGATGAAGTCACCAATAGGGAGATCACCAAGAGCCTTACCTGAACCATTAGCAAATACATGAGGGATTGGAGTACCAAGCTCAACGATGCCCTATGGGCCTATCACTCCACTTGGAAACTTCTTGTAGGGTACTCTCCCTATGAGTTAGTGTACGGAAAGTTTCCAACGCTTCCAATTCAAGAAAAACTTTGAACACTATCCACCGCCAGTGACCTCGACCTTGACATACCGCTAGCACAACATGAACGACTAATTAATTTAAATATGCTAGATGAGAACCTATTAGTGGCCCTGTTTTCAAATGAAATCTACAAGGCCTATAACAAGAGACAACGTGATCTTAGGATTCGAAAGGTCACATTTAGATGTGGAGACAAGGTGTTGTATTGGAACCCCTCACATGTATCCCAACTGACCAAGTTTCAAACACTATGAAAGGGACCTTACATTGTCTCCGAAACCTTCCCATCTGGGGCCTTGCTTATCCACAAACTTGGGGATCCCACCAGAACATAGTTAGTCAACCACCAACAATTAAAACCTTTCCGTGAACTCCACTCAACCAGTGCCACTGCCTCGTCATCACCCGGTCGCCCTTGCTCCATTTTTCGCATCTCCTCCTTTCCACCTAGTCATGGGGGAGACTGTCATCCATGCTGATCCATTTCACTACACCCCTCACCATTTTGTCATTTTTTGTTTTACACTTTTTTTGTTTTACACTTTTTTTTCTTTCACCATCGTTCATACACTTGCACATTTTTTGAACATCCTTTCCTTTTCTTTACTTATTTTTTGTTTTCTTTGTGCCCGTTCCATTTTTCACGTAATTGCTAAGACGTCGTCATATTATCTTCAGGCATCTAGTGCGATCGATTTTCGTACAATGGGTACTATAATAGTCTTCCACGTTATCTAGCTCCAGCCATTGCATGGTCTTTCTTAGATTTTATGTTTTTTTTCATTTCATAAACTCGACAATGAGTCCACGTCATTTACCCATTTACCATTCCATGGTTTTCCTTCTGTTGCAAACATGCAAACCCCTTCACTTAACAACATTTTAATTAATGTGTGACTTGTGTAGTTCCTAGACTTCGGAATGATCCACTGGTTGAATTGGGTGTGACTTCAAGGGGAATGCTTTATTCGTTATTCTGTTCTATTCCATGGGTTGTCGGTGTACCCTTACGGAATTCCTACCACTCCAAGTTTCTCTCTCCACGAAAGCTTCCTAGGCAATTCAACCTTGCATGGTGTGGTCCTCATCAAAAATATTCAAAAACAAATTAAAAAAAACCTGAGGATTCAAAGCACATCCCTTAGTTGAATGCATGTGCACACGCATGGGTCTTTGCATGGTGTGGTTCCCCTTGACAAGAGAAACACAAAAACAAAAAACAAACAATCACTTGGTGGGAATTCAAAGCACACCCCTTAAACCGCCTCTAACTGGCCATAAGCACTAGTTATGGGACTTTCTTGGTCTCCTCTAACTTCATCCCATTTCACTTCCTTCTTCCCACGTTTACTAGAGTGGTGGTTCTCTGTGGGGTTGTTCTTGCTTCGCTGGGGGATGGCCTGGACTTCGTCTATTGCTGTAATGTCACTGACCGAGAATGGTTTTGGGTCTGACCTTAGGAAAGGTTCTACCAGGTCACTTAACCACAATCGCACATGGGGTTTTATGTGGCCAACACTCAAAATTTCCATTCTCTCCTCTCCTTCTGTGTTTACTTTTCTCCGTACTCACCTCACTGCCCTTTTTATATTTTATGGGTGATTTTTGTAAGCTTCTAATGCCTTGGCAGGATCTCTTAGTTTGGAGTTTTAACCGGCCGACACCAATTCTTAGCACTTGGGCCCACGGACCTTGGTGTTGAGGGTATGCAAGGGCTATGAAGGCTATTGCCTGCTCTGGGGAGGAGCCACTTGCGTATTCCTGGTTCCGCTTGTTAAGCCTTCCATACTGTGGATTTCTTTGTTGATTGGTTTTAGTGTCCCATCGTTCAATTTCTTCCTCGTAGAGTTCTTTTTAAGTCTCGTTCTTCAATTTTGTCTCTTTTTTATGCTCCATTACCTTCCTAATGTCCTCAGCCATGACCGAGCCTTTCACGTGCTTCAACCGCTCCAGTTTGGCTTTTCAAATTCATCGTTTCAAGTGTTTTATTGGTTGGTCAATGCTGGTTAACGGGTGTACAAGACTGCGTATACGCGGTTGCATATACGTAGCCCTGTCGACATAGCGCCTAACCCCTATATATACACCTGCTGTGCTTTGTAGGTTTCATCATTTAGAGTCCAAATTGGGGGGATTTTTTACCATTTTTTCTACCTGACCCTTCCCAACGCATCTACATTACATTGCACGTCTGCATCAACCGATCCTTACCCTTTTAAATATTTGGAGGTACGCTCTCAGTCATGGGGGGTGGTGCCTTTGTGTAATTAACTCTAATTAATTAATTAGTTAATTAGTTTGTTAATTACGAAAACTTTGGCCCTAACCCATAAATTAACACTCCAAAAGACTTAACGATGTGCCTGTGCCAATAAAAAAACTTGGTCAAAATGAGAAGGTATATATGGACCATCTTAAGCTACTTATGAATGGTCTAATGGGTAGTTATGTTTGATTGTAGATGGCACCCAAACTGAGGCACCCAAGGGACGAAGGACCGTCACAACCAAGGGACAAGCCCCCCCGCATGGGAAGGGGATGAGGTGTGCAATCGCCAGAGCATGCGGAGGGCTCTCATGAAACTGGGCCCTTCCACGAAAGACCTGACGTTGAATTTGTTCATCAAATTCCCCAAGAGGAGATTCCCAACAAGCAATTGCTCGGGGATGAGACTCCTGGGATAGCACCACGGCTTGAGGTCACTTTGACCCAAGCCTGCCTTAATGCTATCACGTCGCGTGAGATGCAGTGAATGGTCCTTCAAGAGCTAAATTTTGGACCATTCCTCGAGAACGTGCCAGAAGACATGAGGCTCCAACTGCAAAACTCTCCGATGTGGCCAATCATCACAACCAGTGGTGAATGGTACTTAGGAGAAACTTATCTCTTCTGGACAAATCGGCAACCAGGGTCCAGAGTAAGAATCAAAGACATTTATGTCTCTTACTCTTCGGAGGTGATAACGCAGGCTCTGAGGTTACCTGAAACTAGGGCAGATGTGGTAGAAATTCCAAAGTAGGTTGATCCATAGGTAAAGGTGGAATGGACCAAACGGTGCTATGGGGTAGAGTGCAAATAACTCGACTCTCTAATTACGGCAGAGAGAGTGTACTCAAAGATCACGTCTTACCACTTAAACCCAACAGTAAGACCCAGCAAAATCACAGCCTTCTCCGCTCGTGCATGTGCCGCCTTGAGTGGGAAATTCCCCATGAGTCTTTATAGCTGCTATTTCTGGAGATTGAAAAAAGGTTTGCTAAGAACAAACGTGGAAGATGAGCTCTCCCCTTTTCCTGCCTAATCCGAAAGTTGTGCAAATGGGCAACGATAGCACGATATTCCAATGATGTAGTCCAGCATGCCCCAATTGCCTCGTGGCAAGAGATGATGAAAGATAAAAATCCTGCCACCACACAGACAGAGAAGGAGCAGCAACCACCTCCACCACCTGTGCAAACAACGCAGCCAGGCTGGCAAACCACAGCAGAATACATCCGCAAGATCCACGAAATGCTCTTGAGCCAACAAGGGCAATCCAGCATGACTGGTGGAGGAGAAGACCCTTCGGTCTATCATCCTACCATGAGCCACCTGGAGTAAGTGGCTTAATCAGTTAGCTTACTTGAAAGGGCAGGGCCAATATTCTCCACCACTTGAGCACAAGTTCCAACCAGAACAGATCCAAGCATCCGAGATGTATTAACCTCAACCCAACAGTTCTTCCTCGAAATCTCAAGGAATGCTACTACCTTCTCGGTATGCTTGGAAGATGGTGCAAAGGTGACGGTCCTGGTGATGTAGCACCAAGGACAGGAAGTTGCAGCCGAAGTGGTTGTTGACACAATTGCTACAGCTCTCAATGCACCGGCAACACCTGTACCAGCCATTCATGGACTACAAGATGTACAGGTGTCTGCTAGAACTTCGCATAGCCAGATTGATGCAGCCCAACATGAAGAGTTGTTGGACCGACTGTGGGAACCGGGCAACCACTTCCGAATGGCTTTGACCTTCCAAACAACATTACTATAACCCAGTCGGAGCTACTCTCGGCAAGGGGCAAGAGCCTTATTTTGGAAGGGCAACCTAAAGCTACTCAAGTCACTTGTCAATGCTTGGCAACTAAGGTAGCCCAATTAAGAGCCCAGCTTGCTGATCTAGGCATCCTCAACAGCGAAATCACCAGAGATGAAGCTTTTCAATAGCTTCAACTTAAACTTCAAGTCGTTGAGAATGTGCGAGAGACAGCGATCTTCAACAAGTCCTCGATAGATGCTCGAGCATATTACTTAGAAAAAGACTTGGCGGAGGTTCACCAGGACAACATGCGGTTGACCGCGAAGGTTCATTGCCTGCGTAATGTTGGTGCAGAGAATGAACACATGAAAATTTTCAACCACCAATAGTAGGAGAAGCTAGCCAGGGTGAATGCTGACATAAAAATTTTAGCTGCTAAAAATCGAAATATATCAATGGAGGAGGTTCGGGCATTGCGATAGAAGTCTACAATTGAAATTGTCGCTTGAAAAAACGAGGCCTTGAAATTTGAAAAAGTCAAAAATCATTATAGGGACCAAGTAGGATTGCAGAAGTAAGTGAATGAAAAGCATATTCAAGTCACAAAGGCCAAGATGAACCAAGCACTCCAGCAGCTCCGAGAGAGAGGCGATGCATGGCAACCTATCTTTGATGGGTTGAACAACTACAATAAAGTTAAAATCCACCTAAAGGAGGTACAGATTGAGGAGATGATAGAATACATGGAGCTTGCCAACCTCTGATATGCAAACCTAGCTATGCCCATAGCCAGGAGACCACGGTCAGAATTAGAGAAGCAAGTGGCCGCCTCGTATTCCCTATACGAGGGTGAGTTCCAGGCACATAAGGCAACAAAACAAAATCTGGCAACGGTAAACATGGAACTCGAGGTCCTCCACACAAGCTTTGAAGGACAACGTATAGTTGTAGAGGACCTAGGCCATATAATGAATGACTACCAGCAGCTTAAGGCATCAATCCGAGCATTCGACATCGAACGTAAGTAGTTCACAACCTGGTTTGTCAACCTAAAAGAACTCCTTCCGGCGCTACCATGCCCTTGGTAGGTTCCAATTCCAGCACACATTGGAGAAGCTACCTGGATAGTGAATGATCTTAGAAGCAAAGAAGAAAAAATGAGGGCTCTCTTGGAGGCTTTCCAGCTACCTCTAGAAGTTGCAGCTGTTGCGGGGCAACTGTCATCCGTGCTGCCACCAACACATGGTCCAGAGGCTAGAGAAGGTCCATCAAAACCACCACCCCTAGGGACGGTGTGATCGTATCCAGCAATTGTTTGCATCATCCTACACAGCAGAGGCTCTAGGACCAGCGAGGTATTCAATTTTGTCTCTGAATACTACCATTTTTGTAACTTGTCCTCCTCTGTAACTCGGGCACTTGGTCAATTTCATGTTGTGTCATGTGTGTGTCATGTATGTGTTTAAGTTATGTGTGTTGTAAATAAGAATCCATACCTTCCAAATTGTAAAGTAACTCGCAGACGAGTTTTTGCTCAGTCGTGGGGGTACGATGAAGTGTCATTCAGTCAATGCGTCAACTAGGCCACGTATACGCGGTCGCGTCGATGCGGGCCGCCGACGTAGCCTTCCTACGTCGACATGGCCCCGTTTATGCAGTTGCCTATCCCGACCTATAAATAAGAGGGCCTTCTGCCTCATTTAGGCACCTTTTCAGTTAGTTGTATCGAAGCTCTTGCAGTTTGTTCCCACATGAGATAGAATATTTTCCAAGTGCTTGCAGCAAGTGTAAGAAAAGTGATCGACTCTTTATTCAAGGGTTGATGTATCTGAGCCCATTGACATGACGGTAATAAAGATGAACTATTCAAGCATTCCTTGCAGCATTTGGACTTAGCTATTTTATGCATTCAATAGTTTAATATGTTTATGCTTTATTAGTTACTTATTAATTACTTAAGGCTTTGTTATTATGATTTCAACCGCTATTGTTCATAAATGCTATAAGTACGACCATCTTGAACGTAAATCAAACACTTAGTAAACCCAGTGATGCTTAACGTCTGGTAACCCAGAAGTGTTAGGAGATGCTCAGGACGTGCTCAAAAGGTGGAACCAGATACTTATGTTAGGAATAGTTAAGACTTAGATTAAGATAATCTTAGATTAATTAATATTCTAGCCTTACTTTCCAAGATAATTAGCCACCCAAAAAGATAATTAAAGAGCTATAAAAATCATTAGCCTTAGTCTTACTTAACCATCGTAAACAGAATGTCACAAGTAAGATTAGGATGACAATGACCGTTCTAACCCAAGGTTTCACTGGTTAGATTCTACTGTATGTTAAGTGCTTACAGTCTGTAGATTTTGACCAAGTCATGCGTGAACGCTCGTGATTCGTATGGTTGGGCGTAGGGGTACCTAGCCGCTCATTAACAACCTAAGGACAAGCATCCACGAACGGGAAGGAGACGAGGTGTGCAACACCTGGAGCACGTAGAGGGCTCTCATGCAACTAGCCCTCTCCGCGAAGGACCTGATGTGGAATCTATCCATCAGATTCCCGAAGAGGAGATTCCCAACGAGCAATCACAAGGGGATGAGACTCCGGAGATAGCGCCATGACTTAAGATCACCCTGACCCAAGAATGTCTTGACGCTATCAGGCCAAGGGAAGTGCAACGAATGGTCCTGCAAGAGTTAAACTTTGGACCATTTCTCAAGAATGCACCAGAAGATGTGAAGCTTCAATTGCAAAATTCTCCTATGTGGCCAATCATCACATCCAATGGTGAATGGTACTTAGGAGAGACTTATCTCTTCTGGACAAATCGACTACTGGGGTCCAAAGTAAGAATCAAGGACATCTATGTCACTTACTCTGCAAAAGCAATCACGCAAGCTCTGGGGTTGCTAGAGACCGAAGCTAATGCGGTAGAGATCCTGAAGCAAGCACATCTCGAGGTAAAAGGGAAGTGGATCAGGTAGTGCTATGGGATGGATCGCAAAGAGTTCGGCACACTAACCATAGCGGAGAGAGTGTATTTAAAAATTACGTCTTACCACCTGAACCCAACGATGAGACCCAGCAAAATCACTGCCTTCTTTACTCATGCATGTGCCACCTTAAGTGGAAAATTCCCAATGAGCCTTCCACAATTGTTATTCTTGGAAATTGAAAAATGTTTCGCTGAAAATGAACATGGAAGGTGGGCTCTCCCCTTCCCCTACCTAATCAAAAAGTTATGCAAATCGGCAGGGATAGCATAGTATGCCAACGATAAACTCTGGCACACCCCAATTGCCTCATGGTGGGAAATGATGAAAGACAGGACTCCGACCACCACACAAACTGAGGAGGAGCAGCAACCACCTCCACCGCCTGTGTAAACAATTAGGTCAGGTTTGCAAACCATCGTAGAACATATACACAAAATCCGACAATCGCTCTTGGGCCAACAAGAGCAATCTGGAAGGACCGGTGGAGGAGAAGACTCTTCGAACTATCGCCCTGCAATGAGCCATCTTGCACAAGCAGCTTAATTAGTAAGTCTACTAGAAAGAGTAGGGTTGATGTTCTCTATCACCCAAACACAAGTACCCACAAGAACTGATCCTAGTGTTTGGGAAGTAATGATATCCACCTATTAGTTATTTCTTGAAATTTCAAGAAATGCCGCTACTTTCTTAGTACACATGGAAGATGGCGAGGGGGCGATAGTCCTGGTGATGCAACACCAAGCATAAGAGATTACGGTTGAAGTGGTTGCTGACACGATTGCTACAGCCCTTAATGCACTGGTGGCACCTATACCAGACATACATGGACTCGAAGATGTATAGGCATCCGCTAGGACTTCACGTAGCAAGATCGATGCAGCTCAACATGAAGAACTGTTGGACCAACTGGTGGGAATCGGGCAACCACTTTTGGATGTCTTCAACCTTCCAGATAACATCATGGCAACCTAGTCGGAGCTGCTCTCAGTAAGGGGTTAGAGCCTCATCTTGGAAGGGCAACTTGAAGATACTTAAGCCAATTATCAACGCTTAGCAACAGAAGTCGCCCAATTAAGGACCCAACTTGCCGATCCAGCTCTCCTCAACCGTTGATGAAGTGTCATTAAGTCATGCGTCGATTGGGCCGCGTATACGCGGCCACGTCAATGCAAGCCCATCGATGTAGCCTTCCTACGTCGACGTGGCCCCGTTTACACATCCATCTATCTCGGCCTATAAATAAGAGGGCCTTCTACCTCATTTAGGAATCTTTTAGTTAGTTGTAGCGAAGCTCTTGCAGTTTGTTCCGGCATGAGATAGAATATTTTCCAAGTGCCCGCAGCAAGTGTAAGAGAAGTGATCAGCTCTTTATTCGAGTGTTGATGTATCTAAGCCCATTGGCATGACAGCAATAAAGATGAACTATTCAAGCATTCCTTGCAGCATTTGGACTTAGCTATTTTATGCATTCAGTAGTTTAATGTGTTTATGCTTTGTTAATTACTTACCAATTACTTAGGTTTCTGTTATTATTATTCTAATCACTATTGTTCATTCGTAGTCCGTAAAGGCCATAAGTATGACCATCTCAAACGTAAATCAAACACTTGGTAAACCCAGTGATGCTTAACGTTTGGTAACCCAAAAGTGTTAGGAGATGCTTAGAACGTGCTCGGAAGATGGGATCGGATACTTATGCTAGGAATAGTTAGAGTATAAGCTAGGATAATTATAGATTAGATAATAGTGTATTCCTTAATCTTCATACCTTAATTAACCGCCAAAATATATGCAAAAAAGATATAAAAATCATTAGGCTTAATCTTACTTAACCATCGTAATCAGAACTTCAAAAGTGAGATTAGGAGGACAACGACTGTTCTAACCCAGGGTTTTGCTGGTTAAGGTCTAGTGTATGTTAAGTGCTTACAGTCTACAAAATTCGACCAAGTCGTGTGTGAATGCCCATGATTCGCATGGTTGGGAGTAGGGGTACCTAGCCACTCATCATTGGCGCCGTTGCCAGGAACTGTTAAAGTCTTACATGCGTCATCTAACCTTAGCGAAATTATCATTCAAGTCATTGGAACGGACCCAGGATAGAAATATTTACACACGCTAGGCAGATTAAAGTTAGTAGTAAGGTACATCAATTACCTGGACCATATAACGTCCAATATGTCTTCTCGTAGGAGGGAGATATCCACCCCACCGGTGCCACAGAAGTGTTGGGTGGTGTACAAGCATCCCGATGAGTACATCCCTAATTTCACATTCATCCTACATTAAGATGAGCATCTACAATGGCGGGACATGCAGGGCAATATTGTACACCCTCCCGACCGATTGGCTCCTGTGATGCTATTTCACAATCTTGGCAGATTGGGCATCCAGGACCTTGGAGCAGAGTATGTCATGGAGGACCATGACTACCAGGACTATCATCCCACTGAGACTCAATGAGCAAGAGATCAGCAACAAGCGAATAGATATGAACAGCTGAAGAGGAAACAATTTAGTAATCCCTTATTTTTGCAAGGGCTACCATATGATGGGGATCCCATCTTTCATGACACCCATTCAATTGAACTTCCCCTGGGGCAACAAGTCCTCCAATCCATGATTCATTCCAAGCATCTAGGTGGCCAAGATTCCCAAGGGGATGGAGGGTCACATAGCAAGGATGAACAGGACAATCAGGACCATCATCAAGATAGAGGGAAATATCCCTCTCCTTCTTCTCCATCCTCTCACTCTCCTTCTCCTTCATCCAGCTCAAGCTTTGATCATAACCAAGGTAGGAGGAAGCAAAAGGATGGGGGCAAAAAGGTTTGGAAGGATCAGAAGGAAAAACATAAGGAGACGCGCAAACCATCGCGTGATGCTCACCGGCATGAAAGGAGGGATAGCCAGAATCATCACAGACATCATGGTCCCCAACAGGACTATGATTCAAATGAGCCGTTGTTAGCTACTCGGAGTATGCTCCATATCTCTGAGACAGTTCAAATCCCCAGTAGGCACATGAAGGATAACTGGATCAAGCGAGTTGATATGAACAACATCCCCAGATTTGAAGGGGAATACAACTATGATCCGCAAACTCACCTGTAGGCATTCCATGATGCCTGCACCCTACAAAACATTGACAATAATTGGCAGAAGCTAAAGCTATTCCCTCGCACACTCATCAAAGAAGCTAAAAGCTGGTACTGGTCCTTGAAGCCAGAATCAATCAAAAGATGGAGTACGATGCTTGAAATTTTCAATGACAAATATCAAACGTACTCCAGAGTGATGAATCTGAGACGACAGATCCAAGGCTGGAAACAAGGAAATCATGAACCCTTGGATGTAGCCATGAGCAGGTACTACTCATTGTTGCATTGATGTCTTGGTCATGGTTACTCTCAGCGGGCACAGCTTTGCCACATCATTGATGGGCTCTATTTTGAAACACGAAAGACCCTTGGTGAGTACACCCAGGGGCGACTGTCAGAGCTAAGGGCCCATCAATTGCAATGCCTCATTGAACAAATGGCCAAGGAGAAAGGACAACTTAGGAAAAAGGAGAGTGCAGAAGAATTCAACCAAGACCCTTCCCTCACAAAAAGGGAAGTCTATTTTTGTGATGAGGAGGAAGAATCGTCGCTGGAAGTAGTGGTAAACTAAAAGACCTTGCCATTACAAAAGTTCACATCTGAAATTTCAGCAAAGGTGGATAAGATGTGGGACTCTTTGAACAAAAGGGTCTAAAGCATGTTGAAAATTACAGAGGAGTCTAGAGCACAAGGTAATGACCGTGATCGGTGCAGGAAGAAGGAAGGTGAACATGCCCAATATAAAGGAAAGGGCAAGGTTGCTGTAGCAGAGTAGGTTGTAGACTCTGACACTGAGGAGGAAGATGAATGTGGCATATGCCAATATGAACATCCTAAGGGATGTTGTCCTATAGTGTCAAATCTTTAAGAGTCTGGGGTGTACGCATTGAACCCTCACTTGGCACAATAGCAAATACCCCGAAGGTTGCATTATCCACAAGGCAATTCTAGGCGGTTCCACCAGCAACAGCAAGGATACTATCCAAGTGGAGCGCCACCACAATCGTATGAATACTTTCAATAGTGGCAGCATCCACAAACATGGGGGATGCCACCTCCAAGGCAGTAGTACCTTTACAAATAGCCAGATCCATATGGGTACTATGTTCAACAATCGGTCTTTCCAAGGGACTCTTCCAGCCATGTGGCCTTTCAAAGTCATTACCACCCCCTGGAGTATTTTTGTCCTCAATCTCCATCACCCCGGGGGAAAACCCACATCACTTTTATCCTCCATCACCTTCTCCTGCCACTCCTCCACCACATCCCACTCAGCTACCACCTGCTCCTTCAATGTAGGAAGAGAGAACGCCATAGCCGCAGCAACAAAATGCTACGAGGGTTGTTAACTTACAACCGGCACCTCCGCCGAGTGGACCGGAACCCAAGCCATGAAAACGTCCCTTTTCTGGCCTAATAATCTAAACATACCCTCGCATACACCTATGGCCAGTGACTTTGAACCTACAAGCACCTACATTACTCCACCACCAAAGTAGCCCCTAAGCCAATAACAACAACACTCCAATGTCCAAACGGTCATGCTCATGCATGTTGTGACCGACTGAATCAAAGCAGGTCACCTTCCTTGGAAATTGACTGATCCGGGAAGCCCCCTCATTTATCTTCAAGTGGCAGGGAATGAGCCATGCAAAGCTCTTCTCAACTCAAGGTCAGGGATCAATTTGATCTCTCATGATATGTACAAGAATTGGAACCTGCCCCCACTAAAGAAGAGCAACATCCAGCTCGAGTTAGCAGACCAATCCATCACTGTTCCCCTGGGATTAGTGGAGGACATTGTGACCACTATCTATGGGTGGTCCTACCTGTTGGCACATTTGGCCATTCCATGGAATAGTTGGAATATTTTATTAAAAATTGGAACAATCTATGGTTGTAAATTTAGAAGTTAATTTACAGCTTTAGTGTTGTGGGTCGATGGGTGTTTTTGGAGAAGTAATCCACTGGTAAATAATTTGATGTTGAAGCCTTCTTGATATAAAATAAAAGTGCCAGATTATTCCTTATTGGAGATTTGAAGATACCACTATAGCAAACAAGGAATTATATTATTTATGTGAAAGGCATTGGTGAAGAACGTGCTCTAAAATTTTTTGGAAAGGTCCCAAGTTGAAAATCCCTGTTGTTACACTTGCTTGTATTTTTTGGCCCTAAGATAATGTTTAAAACTCCTTGCAAAAAAATCAGAAAATTAAACAAAAATCAGCAGCACCTCCATCGTCCTGAAGATTGTACAGCGATGAGAGTGGAGGAAAAGGAGACTACCGTTGGACTAACGATTCTTGACACCATATACCTACTGAACATGGAAATGGCAGGGGAGCAAACACCATAAAGGTAAAGATAACATCAATGGAGGTGCAGTTGTAGGCGAAGACGAAGGAAAATCATGGCGTTCCTAGAAAATCACATTGCAGTAAAAGTTCAAAACCGCCCGCCGCGCGACATTCATCCTGGCGCAGATGGGCACCATGAAAACTACCATCAAGATGGGCATAACCAAGTCCCTGGGGCATGAAACATCTTTGCCATAAATGTAGGGATATTTTAAAAAAAATCGAAACCCTCTTCCACACATAATATATAGAGAAAGGAGTCACGTTTTGTTGAAACCATGATTTCATTTCCAGTTTTGCAGGCCGTGGCAGTTCCAATTGTGCAGGCTGCAACAGTTTTGGAGGTTGTGGTAATTATAATGGCATGATGAAGGTTCCTGCAGTTTCACTAGATGTAGATCCACGATATGTTCACCCCTGGCTCTGTAATCAACGACAGTGATTTGGAAGACGATTCACAAAAACAAAAAAACGCAGGAAGCCCTAAGCAAATTTGGGACAAAACAAAACAAATTCCAGGCAACTGAAACCCTATGTTCAGGACCATATGCTTAGCACATCATTTTCTTTCTTCCAAGAAAATCTTTTTCCCTCCTCTTCAGCAACTGAACACCACAACGATGCCAGATGCAGCGGCAAAGCCTTCTCCCGTGGTGGCGGTTGATAACAATTTTTGGCAGGACGGGATATTTTGAAAATATTTGCTGGCAGTTCCAGGCCTAGCGCCCTCACATTCGGACCTAATGTTTGGGAGTTAAATTTTTATTTTCAACCACTTTAATACGGGTGCAAGTGCAGATAAATTATTTATATAAATTTAAATAGACTAGCTACCATCAACGTCTACACCAAGGTAGATATTATACCTTGTTCATAAAATTACTAAGGGCTTCAATAGTATTCTTAAAAATTTTAAACAAATAAAAATGAAAAGATATTGGAGCTATAACTTAAACAATTATATAGAGCTATTGGGTTTATTTTCATTTTCCAAAAAAGCAATATTTGTAATATTTCTCCTAACTTCCTAAGTTAATACTTCCTAACTTGTTGGGCAAGTTACTTGGGAGAGAAGTTAGCTAGGATATTTTGGAATGTAACTACCTTGTGAACCTTATAAAAAGGCTTCAGGGGTGAGAAAAGGGAGAAGACGGGGGGGCCGCCAAGACATCATACTTTGGAGAAGACATTGGAATCACACTTTGGGAAGGCTACTAGCTAGCACTTCGGCTCTCACTTGGAGACACACTTTGGGTCTTGGGAGAAGAGCATTTGTAAAGAAGAAAGTGTGAACGATTGCTTGTAAGATGACTTTCTAAAGAAAAGATTTCAGCCTCTTTGTCATAGTCCTGTGAGTTATGCTTATTTTTCTTATTTTGTTTAAATTCTTTAGCTAGTGGTTTAGATAGTATCATCCTTGGCAAGTATTTTTTNAGAGGGTTCAGAAAATCTTTGGTATTTTGATGGGACCAGAATAGCTTCTTTTTATCTTTAAAGTGAATTTCCGTGGTATTTCAATCAAAAATTGTCAAGTCTTTTGAAGTTTCTATTGAATGCAATTGTTGACATTCATTATCTAGCCAAAATGGAGTCTAGTACGTGATAGTTTATGCAGCAATTTTTTGGTAGCAAAGTAGGATTGTCTTGAAGAAATTGCTTATTTGAGCCTTGGAAGTTTGAACAATTCGTAGATATTGAATTTGGGATAGCTTTATTGCGAAGTGTTTACTCATGTCATTTTACCTTGTTTAAATATTTGAGGTCTACACAAATCTACTTTTCTTTTCTGTCTATTTCCATCGAATCTTGCTCTATTTCTAGTTTTCTTGTGGAACTATCTCTTTCTCTGGGGAAAATTAGGAGTAGATTCGTGGAGTTGTGCTCAAATGTTTTCACAAAATTTTATTTGTTACAAGTAGGTATTATAAGGACCACGTAGACTAGGCGATTGAAAAAAATAGGAACTCTCAGCAACTCATGGTACTTGGCAAAGTTGGCTGAATCTCTTTAAGATAAGTCATTTGTAGTTTACACACAACGCAATCATTTGATTTTACACAACCGCACACCGCAACAGCACACACACATACTCACATTAACTACTGAGCTTATTTGGAGGTATCTGGGCCTTGGTGTTGCCAGAGACCAGTAGGCACCTAAATCCTGTTCGAGGATACTCGTTGGCGGTCGCATCCCAAACGATCGCGAACAGTTTTTTTGGCACTAGAAGGAGGGCTGAAAATTTAGCCTCTAGGTTCATAAGCCTTATAATTTTAGTACATCAACAATTCTTTGTTATTATAAAGGCTTAAGAAATTAGATACTATTTTCAGTTCATGACCAAGAAGATTAATAGTTTGCAAAATTCAAAAGTTTCGAAAGATATTCTAGATTCTAAGACTGATTCATCATCAGAAGAAGAAGAAAAGAAAGTTTCTGAATTGGGAACAAGTAGTGGAGTGAAAACTAGAAGATCAAGAAGATCACCCATTATATCTAGTTTATCAATCCGTAAGAGAAGATCTAGAAAGTTTAAGAGTTCAACTATCCAAAGGAATAGGATGGCAAATCCTTGGCAAAGAGTTACACCATTAGGATTTCAAGATTACAATGATATTCCTAAGGTAGTTTACAAATATTTGCTTGAACCTTTTATTCCTAGAAAAGCTTATTTAGTTGAAGAATATATTCACATGTTTGAGTTAGCTTTATCTCATGCAAATATTGAACATCAAGATCAAGCTTGTAGGTTGTTTGTATCAAATCTAAAGGATATGGCTCAGATTTGGTATTCGAACTTACCAAGTAATAGTATTACAAGTTGGGATGACATGAAGAACCCAGTTTGGTAATCAATTAGATCAATAACTATACTGTGGGCTAGTACAAGCTCAGCAAAGAGTTAAAGAGTCAATTAGAGATTTTAACATCAAGTTTCAACGAATTTGTCGACTCTTTCAAAGACAATATAGGCCATCAGAAGAAATGCTTAAAGAAAGTTATCTTAAGACTGTCAACCCCAACATTTGAATTTGGTTAAGGAGAACTTCAAACTTAACTACGCTAAATGACTACTTTAGTGAAGCTATACAGTTAGAAAAACAGTTGAACTTGAATCCTGAAGAAAATATTGCAATTCCAAAAAGAGAAGAAAGAGTTATGATTCCTATGCAAGATTTTTCTCAATTTAAAAATTTACCAGGTTCATCTCATGTTAAGATAGAGCAAGGACATGAAAGAGTAGAATCGGAAAAAGGACAATTAATGAGAGATATGTCTAACAAAATAGTGAAGCTTGAAAAAGCATTAGCAAGAGTTAATCTCAAGGAAGAAAGGAAAAATAGAAAGCATAAACATCAAGATACTAAGTTAGCAGAAGATGAGGATGAAAGTGACCTTATTATGTCCAACTTTCTTGATATTGAATCTAATAATGAGTTATCTAGTGTTCATTATGCAAGTAAATCTTCTAG
>MNCI01018063.1:257018-287835 GCA_015680685.1 Gnetum montanum | reverse complement strand
TTTTTTTTTTGGTCTACTAAGCTAAATAGAAAAGGTTTTTCTAGAGCTGGGATATTTGCACTAATAGTAAAACAGATGAAGGACATGGCCTCATTAATTATTATAACTAAGGTATTTATCTTGTAGAAAAAGTGATTGCAAAGTGCATTAATGGAAATGATGTTTAAGTACTTTTTTAAAGAATAAAATTATGCAAGGAAAATCTAAAAAGCATAATAACTAATTCTAATAACTTTCCTCACTATCTTTATTTTCTTCAAGCCATTTCCATTCTTGGTTCTTTAATTCTTAAACAAATTTGGAAGACATGGTGCAAGCTTAGTAAATATTAGAATGAAAATCATATTACATTTTTTGAAGTTATGCTTAAGTATATTAGCCCAAGGTGGCTTCCTTTTAATTAAGGATCTTAGACTACTAATGCATCTAGATTGTGTACTACTTGGAGTATATTTGATATCATTGTAGTTTCTTGTTTGTGTATGTGTGATAGATGGATTCCCTAGAATGAAGCTTATAGCCTCTATTATTTGAATAAAAAGAGGAAAAAGAAATTTGAAAATTTGATTTATAATCTTAAGAATTTATTTAAAGTTGATAAGAATTTGCATCAAGCTTTTCTAGATATTTTTTGTAAGGATGGCAAATACGTTTTTCATTTTACTTCGAAAGTTGCTTATGAGTTTATTACAAAGAATGATTTTATTCATAACAAATTCAATAAGGCCTAGAAAATGCAATTATTATTGTACTTTTTGATGATGAAAATAAACGATATGTGAAGAGCTTCTACATTTACTAAAATTTAGATTTTTTATGGTGTCTTATTCATCAAGGTCTTCATATTGGTGCTTTTCTTAAATATATTAAAATTGTTTTTCCTCAATGCCCTCTTTGTAGAAGTGAAGATTCATTTTCTCATATTTTTTTGAGTATCCTAACTCTTAACATTATGGGAAATGAACATCTAAAATTTATAACAACTTTTAAGTAAGCATCAATGAAGTCATTCTTGGTGATCAACCTACTTTGTCTACTTCATTTCTCTAAATTTGGAATTGTTGTTAATCACTTGCTCTTTACTCTATTTGGAAGCTTGGATGTGCACTTATTTTCCAATAGTAAGAGCAAAACTATTACCTCTCTTCAAGTGTCAAATACTATATTCTCAAATATGTTACTTTCCTTCAAGTGAAAAAGCTCTTAGTAAAAGTTGAATAGTTAATTTATTTTCTATAGTATTAATTTCTTTTTGTTTTGGATGCTTAAGGGTGAGAAGCTTTTAACTTTAATTACTCTTTTTTCTTTATCTCTAATTAATGTATTCATTTTTCTTTAAATAGATTTTTCTCCTTCTCTTTACAAGAAACCCTTTAGTAAGAAGTGAAAACCTATGAAAATGCTTTTGATTAAGAGCAAGGCTTGATCTTCTCCTACTTTAAAGGAAAGGTTTTTTAGGATTAGTTGTAAGGATGAAAATCTAAAAAGACATCCTCAAAACTATTGAGCTTTTTTGTTAGACTCTCTATTTAATGATTTGATGTACTCTAAATTTTTTAAATATTAATATTTGTTTTTCTAGGATTTAACATCCCCTTCCCCCAAGAATTCTAGAAAAATATAACAATACCTCAAGTATGAATTAAGTTAGCAACCTCTTGCCCAATAAGATAATGAGCTAACAAGATAAAAATCAAACCTTAAAAAACATATCATGGTAAATTTATTTATAAGTTTGTGCATAATATATATCTTAGAACAACCCCTTATATGTTAAGAAAATTTGACCCTTGGATATCTTAGTAAGTATATATGTTTTATTGTATGTTTATGATATGCTTCTTAAGGTTTGAACCTTGGACCTTACTCTTGTTTTACATTTTGAAAAAATTATTATTGTATTTCTTAATTATTATTTTATATTTTATGTTTTATGTTATTCTAATATTTACTGAAGAATGTAAAAATCTGAGTAAAAGGCATGTTGAATGGATATTTAAAGTATATTCTAATTATTTCCTTATTTTATCTTGGGCATTAGAAACTAATGAATCGTGGTTTGCCAGGCCCCAATATCAGATCCTTGATATTGAGTATGCGATATCGTAACATAGATAACAATATCGAATACACAATATCGTGATTCCTGTGTAGGCCTATAAATACAACATTCGGATGCATAGGAAAGGGGGAGTTGGTAATTATTAGATAGAATCTTTTTGTCATTTTTTTAGTTAGTTTCATTCTTTCCCTAGTTCATGCTTGTAGTGTGATGATTGTAATTGTATGGAACCTTTATTCAAGTGTGACATACTTGGACACGCACATGATCGTCAATAAAGATCAAGGTTACTCCATCATTGCAGCATTCACTTAGCCTTTAATTAATTCAATTGTTAATTTCTATTTATTGTTTTCTTCATTAATATTTCTTTATCATCATTTACTATTCCTGTTGTTAAATACAGAATGAGTACAAGTTAATCACGCACATTTAAGTGTAACTACTTGGTAACCCAATAGCGTATTTAGGAGTGCTCAAGTAATGCGCGTTTGGTAATCCCAGAAGTAGTACACGAGGTCCAAGATGCACATGGATGATTAAGGATGAATGCTCATCACACTTAGGCCAGTTTAGATTTTTCTTTTTATTTCCTATTAGCTTAATTCAAGATTATTTTCCATCATCTCTAGGAGTCGCATTAGTTAGGATCCCATCATTCACCTCACTCTGGACTAAACCATACATGATAAAGCAAATACTAGTCCAGGTGGGAAGATAGTGAACTGCAATCAATGTGTAATTATCTAGATACCATAACTAGTTTTTCTGCAGCATTTGATCAGATCATGTGTACATGCTCATATTTGTATGGTTGAGTGTAGGGGTACCTCACCACTCATCATTGGCACCATTTCTGGGGACAGTGCTAGTTATTTTGATTAGTTACATCATCCAAGGTCATTGTAACAAAGCCTTGATGATATATCTTTTAGAAAGAAAGTAATTGCAAACAGGTCACACACAATTCACAACAATGTCTCTCTCACAAGACTATCATAATGCAAAAATTCGTGAGGCAATTCATTGAAGAACCAACAAAATATGTGATGATGAAGATAAATTTTGGAGTACTCAATCTTATGCAAGGGTCTCCTATGTTCATGATCACCCCAACAGTACTCAAGGACTCTTATCATCCAACTCTAACACCTCTACTAAGGGTGGGACATCCCATAGAATGAGGGAGCCCGTAAGACCTAGGACCTTCTCGATGGTTAACAGGAATTTACCTAGGGGATGATTGGGAGACTTAAAAAATTCATGACAAGTCTTCTAGTTCTTTCTCTTCCTCTACTTCTTCAATGTCAGGTCATGACATGGATGATCATCTTTCAAGGTGTTGACGTAGAAATAAAAGTCAAGCCCACAGGAAAAGTTAGGAATGCCAACATGAACAAAGACAACATCGTACCAACTCACAAATTCATAACCTACCTAGTGACGATGAACCCCTGCTAGCCACTAAGAGCCTAATGCATGAAACGTGACAAAATTTTGGGTCTTGGCATCTTGATTGCAAATTTGGCTAAGTGTCAAAATGATGGCACTTTTCCCATATTTTTCCAAGTGTTGAGTGTAGTCAGCTCCAACTGCTAGATTTGCAAAATTTTTCTAAGTGTTAGAATGATTGCACTTTCTACAAATTTTTGTGTCAAGCTATGCAACATAGTGCAACATAACAAACCTATTAAGCTGTGTAGCATAGCGCAGTGTAGCACACTTGTCAAGTTGCACAGTGTAACATAGCATAGCACACCTGTCAAGCTACACAGCATAGCATAGTGTAGCACACATGTCAAGCTATGTAGTGTAGCATAGTGTAGCACACCTATCAAGTTGTGTAGCGTAGCACAACATAGCACACATGTTAAGCTGTGCAGCATAGCATAGTGTAGCACACCTATCAAGTTGTGCAACGTAGTGCAGCCTAGCACACATGTCAAGCTATGTAGCGTAGCATACAATGTAGCATAGTGTAGCACACTTGTCAAGCTATGTAGCATAGCACACCTATTAAGCTGTGCAGCATAGCACATGTCAAGTTATGTAGCATAGCATAGTGTAGCATACATGTTAAGCTGTGTAGTGTAGCACAACATAACACACTTGTCCAACTGTGCAAATAGTGTCTCGTGTCCTATGCGTAACATAGAACGAGCATAGCAAATAGCATCCCATGTCCTGTGCATAACATGGGACGAGGGTAGCAGAATGCATGGTCCCACCCACTGCACTACCATGTGGCACTTGATTTGCATTTTGGGCTAACCCTAGCCCTATAAGTACCCTTGCACCCTAGTGTTTTGAGGGAGGGTTGGCTTTGATTTTTCACCGATAAGGTAGTTGGCACTTCCATTTGGCATTTTGGCACTTTGGCATTCTGGCACCTAGCACTATGGGTGAACGAGACCTAGAGCACACTACACCAACAAAGAAGCATAGCTACACTGCAAACTACACTATAGCCACATTGTAGCCTTGTAGAACATCACATGGTACACCATGGCTACCAACCCGGCAGGCACAATTCAACACAATGAGCACCAAACTTCATAGCTTGACACCACTGAGGCTATGACTGTGCTTCCACTGCACCTATTGTACACTATGTACCTTTTGAGACCCTTTGTGAATTAGCTACACTTCCTCTTTTGGGTTGCTACACTACTATTCTTAAATTTTGTTACATTTCTCAAGCATTTCTCTTTGGCATTTAGTGTAACACTTTAATTTTCTTACTTTTTCATACATATTTGCATGTTCACATTACTATTCTTAGGCCAGGACACCCTGCTACGCTCTAGCTTACCTGGACCCAATGCCAATGCATAACGTAGGACAAACCCTTCTCACACATAGTCATTTTAATACCACATAAGTCCATGTCTGATCGACAAGACCATTTAGGACACCTCGTTTCTATTTTCTCCAACACAGCCCTCTCATGGATTTTGAGTTAGGTTGTATGCCTGGTGACCTCTCGGTGTTCCAGCCACTGACATTTTCAGATGTCGTAGTTTTTGGCACTAGAAGGAGGGCCTCATCATTTCATCTTTTTATTATTAGCACTAGTCAAAAACTTTGATGTTCTAGAGAGTGTAACAAGTTCTTAGAGCATAGCAAGCTCTAGTGTAGCAAGTGTGTAAAGCTACAACATAGCGATCATGATAAGCTCTAGCGTAGCAAGCATAGCAAGCTCTAGCGTAGCGAGTGTGCCAAGCTCCAGTGTAGTAAGCGTGAAAAGCTACAACATAGCAAGCATGATAAGCTCCAGCGTAGCAAGTGTGAAAAGCTCCAACGTAGCAAGCTCCAACATAGGAGCGTAGCACCAGAGTTGGCGATTTTTAGTAGTTTTCATACTTGGCACTTTTTCTACATTTTCATACTTAGCCATTTTTTCTGCATTTTTACACTTAGCCATTTTCTTACATTTTTCTGCTACCGATAGACTTGGTGATTTTTCTGCAGTTTTTAGAGCTAGCCATTTTCTGCAAACAACACCTCTCACAACTTGATCTATGAATATGAATCCAGATTAACCTTCCACGTTGGTGTCTAACACATTTGACACTAGGATCCAGTCAAAGTGTGCTACACTAAGCCACAGATAGTAAAAATATTTTTGTACCAAAATCCAAGCAGGACTATAAGTGGATTACCTTAATTTAGAGGCAAAACAGGACTATGAATGATTCCACCAAAATAGACAGGAGTACAACCCCTTCTTATTTGACATAATCCCACTCACGAAGTCCTACCACCGATTGTTGTCCTGACTCATCCATGAAAACAAGCATGATGCAAGGACAACCTATGAGGAAGCCTCATAGAAAAAGGAAGATGAGTTCAAGGCTTGCTCTAAATATGAGAGCCATTCCTACACCATCTTCCAACAACTTCTCCCTATTACAACCCCTCCTCGATTTAGTCCACCCATCTTCTTTGAGATGGTGACAATGCCAATTCAGCCTTCCTTGTAAGCAACTACTGCATTTGCCCAACCCTACGCTAACACAAGAGCCATCTCCCAGCACTAGACAACTCAAGCATCCTATGTCCCACTTGTCTCATTGACGTCTGTAGTGTCCATCAAACTCACTCATGTGTGGTCTACTTCAATCATTGTATCCATCACTCAGCCAACACATCAACAATGGTCAGCTACAACCTTAAACTGGCCACCTCCATTTGCTACAATTTTAAATTGGCAATGCTTGTCTACTACGACGTTAAATTGGCAAACTCCACAACCAACAATTTGATCCTATGCTATGCAACCAACACAAGCCTAGCCAATGCAATTTCCTAGCACATGCTCAAGCTTGGATCAGGCATTCTAGCTAATCCAAAGCTTGATGAAGGAGATCAACCAAATCAAGGCTACCTCCTCTGATACCATCGAGGTGGTGGACTTCTACTAGGATGATCCCATAAGTCAGACGGTACCACTTCTAACTCTCCTAACTAGGGTCCAGCTGCCACAATTCACCAAGTACAATGGTGAAGGGAACCCCAATGCACACTTGGTCACATTTTGATCTAAGTGCCTATCCCTTCAAGCTTGGCCACATGCCATCATGTGCATGTTCCCCATGTCACTCACTGACAAGGCCTTAGACTAGTATTGCATGCTACCCAAGGCCTCAATCTCCACTTTGGAGGATCTCATAAGCTAGTTTGTGACACAATTTAGGTACAACCTAAAGCCTAAAGTAACCCTTGACTAGCTCATGTAGGTTAAGCAAGGGCCTCTAGAACCTGTGTCAAAATTCCTCCAATGTTGAAATGTTGCATTGAGTGAAATGCATGAACCCCTAGTAGAGACACATCTACTAGCCATCTTCAAAGGTGCAGTGAATGACTTCATCAAGTCCAAACTATATTATCTAGCCTTGAAGTATCTTAGCCAAGCCTTTGCTCAAATAAAAGGCATAGAGGAAGTAGTGAAAGCTAGCAATGACCTAGCCTATGTGGCCTACAGAATCCAACATGCTCACAAGAAAAATCCAATAGTGGAAACAGTGGCCATAGGCACAAAAGAAACCAACTGGGGCCTGACAGCTAAGTAGCCCAAGATCCCAACTGACAAAACTGCCAACTCTGGTGCCAACTCACCTACATGAGCAGGGGCCACCCCAAGGCCCAACTTTCAATGCAAGGATTTCTCAAAGTATATACCACTACCAATGGAACCCTTTGAACTATTGGAGCAACTCTTGAAATCTAGGCAAATCAAACAGAAACATGCATCGGTGATTACCTATCAAAAACATAACAGGTACTGCAAAGTACTAAGAAACCCCACATTAGCAGTACCAAATGAGCCCTCGGTCCCACAACATTTCAAATTGGACCAATATGGTCATTACCACTAATTGGCTAGTCATAGTATGGACAACTGTTGTGCTTTGTAGGATGACTTGCAAAGAATGATAGAAAGAGGCCAACTGGTGCTTGACATGGTGAGTCAATCCAACACAGACCATGCCTCCTATGTCATAAACTCCATTAGCATAGGTGGCAAGCCCAAACTTGTGCAACAACCTTTTGTGATCTATGTGCCTCCTAACAAGGCAAGGGTCCCCTCAGCCTCCACAAGCAAGAGGCCTTCCTTTTTTATCAAAGTGCTACCTCGAGCACCCACAACACCCTTTGTGGTCAAAGTTCCAAACCCATCATCTTCCAAGACATTAAACTAGCATGAGACAACAACAAAAACCGCTAAGAAACCTTTCATCATCAAGGTTTCACAATGAGTTGGTCACACAACAACTCCTAAATTACCGTTTGTCATAAGGGTGCCACAACATGATGGCCCCTCACCTACTTGAAGCCCAATAGTGGGCAACATCATGGTCCCTCCTCCTTCAAGGGTTGACCCCATTAGTAACCTAGTTAGGCCTACTAAATGGCAATGCAAGAGGACAAATGGATGCCTTGTGACCCCCATGGCTAAACCAAAGGCTATAATCAATAAGCAACAACCAAACACTGGGGCCCCTACCCCCAAGCAAGCCAAGAAAACCAAGCCCAAGTCCCCTCCACAAGAGATCTGTCTCTCAAGCCACATGAAGGAAGTCAAGGCCAACACAATGGCTAATGACAATGACTTCGTAGCTGTACTAACCCATGTGAAACAAATACTCAAACAAAAGAATACAATGTTGAGCTTGTACAACTTGGTTATGATCTCATCTACTCATCGTCAAGCCTTGGCATGAATGTTGGCCTCCATTCCTATTATAGAGGAAATCCCTATAGATGATACATCAATCTGTGCTATGATGTTGCCCCCTACACCACAAGAATTGAGTTCAACATCCCTAGTATTCAGCGACGGTGCAGTCAAAGTCAACCCTGAACGAGGGGAGGTCACTATAGCTCCACTATCCATTAGCATACTTTTTGGGCAATGCACCCTTTGTAGAGTGCATGTCAATGATGGTGCAACAAAAAATGTAGTCATGTACTCCATCATTGACAAACTAGGCCTAGTAGATGAAATCAGGCTAACCAAAACTACATGTCTAAAATCCTTCAATGGATCACGCATCACTATCAGAGGTACAATCAACTTAGCCTTTGTGGTAGGAGAGAAATTCCCCACCAGTGCATATTTCACTATCATGGAGGAGATGCTAGGTTTCAATATAATTCTAGACAGGTCTTGGCTAGCCCAACTACATGCTGTCTCCTCTCCCATCCACCAAGAAATCCACCTTCCATACGAAGGTGGTCAAGTTATCATCCATGGTGATAATGCCTCCTCTTCGACTATGCATGACATAGAAATGGTGCAAGTTTTGGAAGAGGATTTTCTTGGTGGTACACCTATGTACACCAATGCAACGCCTCAAGCTAACATACCCGAATGAGTGGTTGAAGCCAATAACCTCCCAGAGGACCCTAAGCCTTGCACATCCCCTAATCCACACCTAATTAGGAAGTAACTATGTGATCAAGACTTTTCCTTTGCCAAAAACATGTTAAGCATCAACTCATCCCTTGTCTCCATCAGCCATGCATTTTTGGTTTTTTCTTGGGTTGCATTTGTTCATGCATTTACATTTCACCTGCTTGCCTAGTTTACAAACTACTTCACTTTGTTTATGCATTTGTACTTTGTTTACACATCCATCTACTTAGCTTATGCATTGCATTTGAAAAAAATCAAAAACACATTAAAAAAACAACAAAAATACATGGCCAGAAAAGGCCTTAAACTAGCCCATAGCCTAGAATGGCTTGAAATTATTACTTTTTTGCATTGCTTCCCTTTCATTTATGCATTTCAACTCTATTTACAACAGTTACCACTTGGTGTTGTTTTTCTAGTTGATTTTTGCAAGATCTTGTAGGCACACAGCATGACTATGCATGCAGCATCATACCTTAGACAATGAGGGTAAGCACCAGTCCACTATGACTATAAACTAGCACACCTCATCCTTAGGTCATGACGTTAAACTAGCACAACAGCTCATCCTTGGATCATGACGTTTAATTGGCACAACAGCTCTTCCTTGGGTCATGACGTTAAACTGACACAATAGCTCATCCTTGGGTCATGATGTTAAACTGGCACAACATCCATTGTCTACTACGACATTAAACTAACATCCAGCAGTGTGCTAAGACTATAAGATAGCATATCACGGTCTGTCGAGATCTTAAACTATGTTCACAGTCTACCAAGACTTTAAACTAGCATGTTGTTGATCTTTTGGAGCACTTGCCATTAATGCAGCCTTGGTGGCACTCATAACATCATTTCCTTCCACCATTCTCTTGATCTTTTGAAGCACTTTCCATTAGTACAGCCTTTAGAGGACTTGTAACATCATTGCCCTAGCACTTTCACTGGCTTCCTAAGCACTAGCAACTGGCATAACATTTGATACATTTATAGCATCTTCACATCTAGCACATGAAACATCTTCACATTAGGAATTTACACTTGCATTTCATGTTGTGTGGTTTTCTTGTCTTCTCGGAGTTGTGTTTGTAGGATGAAGCCTTAGAGGTGGTCATGCAGAGATGCATCTCATTGCAGCAGCAAGTTACAACATTACTCCAATGTGCATGATTAGACTAGTTAAGCCACTCAAGAGTGCACATCCCCCTCATCCTTATTACAACCTATGCACATCCACTCCGTCATCCTATATCCTCTCATCTCCCACATACTCATGATTACACATCCCTCAGATGCATACACACTGTGATGCATATGACATTTTTTTCACGTCAACAATAGAACCCATGGTCGATGTAACACAAATCATCTTGTTGGAAGCCTCTGTTGTGTGGTCAAAGCCTAAGTGGATGTAACACAAATCATCCTTGGGAGGAAACATCTATCCTACCGATGTAATGTGGATGCATCAAAACAAAGCCCATCTTCTTAATGGCCAAATCGTAGCTAACATTCAGTAGTAAGTTGAACCCAAAGAAGGTTTGCCTCATAACATAGCAAAGAAAAAAGAAAAAAAAGAAAGAGAATGGGAAAAAGCATATCCCCAAGTAAATTAACAAAGTTGTAGCTTCGTAACTAGCCTAGCCTTAGATTGAATTTGACACTCTCATAAGCACTTTGACGAGAGGTCAACGTTTCAGGGGCAAATCACTTCATGGCATGGTCACTTTTAGCCATGCTGAATTTGCATCTTACATCATGATCTACTATTTGCATTTCATTTCCACCATTTAAATCTCGACTCCCTAGCATTGCCTATACCCCTTGTCCCTCAGCATAACCTTATTCCCATAGCACGCTTAAGCATGGTAAAATGACATCTGATCCTGTACTGATGAGTGATGTTGGTGGCCTGTCTATTGTTATGTTTTGTAATTCTTTGTCGACATCTCTTAGGCCACTCCTCCAGATGTCAACAAAGAGGGGCCATTGAAACACCACAAAATTTTGAGTCTCGGCATCTCAACTACAAATTTGGCTAAGTGTTAAAATGGTGGCACTTTGCCCTTATTTTTTCAAGTGTTGAGTGTAGTCAGCTCCAACTACCATATTTGCAAAAAAAATTTTAAGTCTTAGAATGATGGTACTTTCTGTAGATTTTTGTGTCAAGCTGTGCAGCATAGCACATCATAGCACACCTATCAAGCTATGCAGCATAGCACACCTATCAAGCTGCACAACATAGCGCAACATAGCACACCTATCAAGCTACACAGCATAGCATACCTATCAAGCTGCATAGTGTAGCACACCTGTCAAGCTATGTAGGGTTGCACAGTGTAGCACACCTATCAAGCTATGCAGCATAGCACAACATATCACACTTGTCAAGCTGCACAGCATAGCGCAATGTAGCACACATGTTCAACTATGCAGGGTAGCGTAGTGTAGCACACATATCAAGTTGTGCGACATAGCACACATGTCAAGCTGTGCAGTGTAGCATAGCATAGCACATCTATCCAGCTATGAAAATAGCGTCCCATGCCCTGTGTATAACATGGAACAAGCATAGTAGATAGCATCCTGTGTCCTATGCATAACATGGGATGAGCATAGTAGATAGCGTGGTCCCACCCACCACACTGCCACGTGGCATTTGATCTACATTTTGGGATAACCCTAGCCCTATAAGTACCCCTGCGCCATAGTGTTTTGAGAGGGGGGGGTTGGCTTCCATTTTTCACCAGTAAGGTAGTTAGCACTTCCATTTGGCATTTTGGCACTTTGGCAACTTAGCACTTAGTGCTGTGGACGAACGAAACCCAGAGCACACTACACCAGTACAGAAGCACAACTACACCACACACTACATTGCAGTCCCATTGTAGCCTTGTAGAACATTGCACTGTACAACATGGCTACCAACCCAGCAGGCACAATTCAACATAGTGAGCACCAAACTTCATAGCCTGACATCACACCAAACTTCATAGCCTGACATCACCGAGGCTATGACTATGCTTCCACTACACCTATTGTACACTGTGTACCTTTTAAGACCTCTTGTGAATTAGCTACACTCCCTCTTTTGGGGCACTACACAGTTTTTTTCAAATTTTGTTGCATTTCTCAAGAATTTCTCTTTTGCATTTAGTGTAACACTTGTATTTTCTCACTTTTTCATACATATTTGCATGTTCATGTCATTGTTCTCAGCCTGAGACACCCTACTACAATCTAGCTTACCTAGACTTAATGCCTACGTGTAACTTAGTACAAACCCTTCTCACACATGGTCGTTTTAACACCACGTAAGTCCCTGTTTGATCGACAAGACCGTTCAGGGCACCCCATTTCCATTTTCTCCAACATGGCCCTCTCATGGATTCGGGGTTAGGCTGTACACTTGGTGACCTCTTAATGTTCCAGCCACCAACATTTTTGGATGTCACAATGCATATACAAGAGGCTATTCAAATATCCCACAGGCATCGCAAGGAAAGCCGATTACCTAGGCTTGACTTAAATAACTTTTTCAAGTTTTTAGGAGGCTATGATTTAGATCCACAACATCATTTACAAGCATTCTACAATGTCTATGCATGGAGCAACATTGATAATGAATGGTAAAGACTTAAGCTCTTTCCTATGACACTCATGGGCCAAGCAAAAGTATGGTATAGGTCTTTAAAATCAAAATCAATTCAATGTTGGCCGATAATGGTAGAACTCTTCAATGAAAGATATCAAACCTATGCAAGACTGTTAGCCTTGAGGAGACAAATCCAAGAGTGAAAACAAGGGCAACATGAACCCTTGGACATGGCCTTAGAATGATATTTTCAATTATTAAACAAATGCCTAGGCCATGGGTTCTCCAAGGAAAGCCTAATGTATCACATAATGGATGGGCTTCATAATGAAACCAAGGAGACCCTAGGGATGTATTCCCCAGGCCTACTATACGAGCTATGAACCCATCAATTCCAAGCACTTATTAAGTAGGTAGCAAAGGAAGAAGGAGAAATAGCTAAATGGGAGAATGTTAAAAGCTCTCAATAGGACCGAAATCTAAAATAGCAAAGGTCCATGATCATAAAGAGGAGAAATCAACTCACTTGAAGGAGGTGGAATCATCTTTGCCAATACTACAATCACTAGATGAAATTGAGGCAAAGATCAACAAGATGATGGAATGGGTACATGAAAAATGCAGAGAATATGCCAAAATAATTAGAGGTGGAACCATGTCAAATAGAGAAATAGGACAAGACACCACAAAAAAATTGGAAAGAAGGGTTGAAGAAAATAAGGATAAGGGCTCAACTACAAACCACCTGTATCAATGTGATGTTTTCCTATACAATCACCCCAAAGGCCACTGCCTAATCTTGTCAGATTTACATGAGCATTGATGTGGAATGTTACATCCAGATTTCATACAGAAATACCAAGTTCAACCATAGTGCTAAAAACCCCAGTCGTGGGGGAGGCCATCGTCAAACTAGTCACACCCTTCATACCATCCAAACCCAAGAACTTATTATGTTTAGCATCCTATTTCTCCAACTATGTCAACATCCTCTATTTCACCACATTGTTATCATTCTCCTAAGTACTATCAACCCATGTCCTCTCTAACAAGATCACCACCTCATGTTCCTTACACTTTCTCCTTACCCTCAATATTCTCATCATTCACCTCCTTCTACATCGCAACTAGTTGTGCCAGAAGGTTTTGTACCACAACACCAACCCATGAACTTTACTTGTGCTACTACTATCAATAGTAATGGAGGTCCTCCACAATGTTCAAAGTGTCCTTTCTTTAGGCAGGACCATAGAAAGAGACAGCATGGTTCTGAAACCACTTCACCCACCAACATAGCACAAGTTCAACGTTGTGATGCATCTACCTCCTTGAACTCAACACCTCCTATTACCTTATCATGGCCACAAATCAACACTCCAAAAACCATGTAGCCCAATGAATATAACCACATTGGGAGACATATTGATCCTTACATACCATCTTAGGATCATGGATGCCATAGTGGGTCAACTCCTTATCACATGACCACATCTTATAATTTTCCCCACTATGCCAACTTTAATCAAGTGTGTGAACCCCAAGTTGGATACATTCCAACCACCACATCAACATAAACCCAGTGGTCTAGATATGACCAAACTCCAATATTTCCCACATGCATGGATCCACTTTTCCCATTTATTGATTCTACCCATGCTCAAAAGGTTAGTTATGGGGGATATCCTCCATTCTAATAAGCAGAATTAGTAAAAAAAATTTCTTTTCTTTGACTTGAAATCTTTTTTTTCTAGTTTTTCATTTCCAATTTTTTATTTTACCTTTTTGAGGGTAATCTCAGTAGTGAATAAAATACTCATGTGACTTGTTGGTTGAGGTGTTGTTCTATGCTATCAAGTCTCAGGTGATTAATTATTTGAACAGTGAGTCCACAACATCTGCCCACCCATTCTATTAATAAGAGGTTCTACTCTGGGTATGATGATATTCTTATCATCATTAAAACTTAAAGTAATTTTGTGCTCATTATGCCCAAAGCAAAAAATGATGGACTAAGAGGGAATGGCTGAGGTGTGACATCAAGGGGACTTGTGGATTGTTTTTGCTGACATCTATAGGTGCTATCATGCAGCCTGGTTGTACTAAGATCCTTGTGGATGTAATGAAAGATGTGTGTAAGAGTAATAAAGGCACTTAATAAAGAAACTCAATGCTATTCTGGGGGTTCCACTGGAAGGACATGCACCCATGCCTGAAGGTTGGTGGCTTCTCTGGTTCACTGTTGGAAAAGACGAAGTGCCAAAGCAGCTAGAAGAAAAAAAAAGAAAAAGAAAACATCAAATAAAAGGCCAAAGAAGAATGTGCCACAAAGAAATTCCAAATCACTTCTTCCTTTGACAAAATTCCAAGTGATCATATCCCTTGTTGTCATGGTGCTCTTGTGGTTTTCCATCATTAGATGAAATAATGCAATGTCATTGATCAGAGGCATGGACTTAGTCTTGATCTTGGAACAATGGGCTAATGAATCATTAATCATGTCCTACACTTAGGATTCATTTTTCCCAAGGTCAGTTACCTCATGTCCTAATCTCTGTAATCCCCTCTACGATTTGTTTCACCTCACTATCTAAGTATTTCTAACTTGTGTCTTGTGTGGCATAGAGCTCATACCTCATCACAGTGGTATCTACATGTGTTTGTTTTTTGGAATTGGTGTGGATTTCATTTAACTCTTTTAGTGCCTATGAACATTTTCAAGTGTGGTTACATAAGGGCATGATAGGTAGGAACTTGCTTTGGGGAGGATCCACTTGCATAACTTTTGTAATTTGCACTCTTTGCACATCACCACATCATCTTAAAGCCTCCAAGTATTGCATTGCTACAATAATCTTTCCCTTTATCATTATTTTAAATTCCAACATTCCTATGCACCACAACATGTCCTTTTTCCTCATCCTATTCATGAATTTCATTGTCAATTTCACTTCATTACACTTTCAGTGCCTTTAGATCTCTTGAAAGTTACCCTAGATCTTTCAATTCAACCTTAAATCCTTCATTTTTAACCTTGGGAATTCAAAAATTCATTAATTTTTCCAAGTACCCTATTTTGAAAAGGACACGATATCGGGTCCACACTATCGGGTACATGATATGGCATTTATAAAAACTATATATATTGACCCCCTTGTGCATGTCAATGTCATTTTTCACTACTTATGCAAGGGGAGTTATTGAAATTTTCCGATTCTCTTGCGCGTCTATCATTCAAAACATCTATAACGTACTCATTAATGCTCCGATTCACATTCCAATCAAACTTACCTAAACCTAGAGTGTTTAACTTAATCCTGGGGGAAGGGTACGCTTCAGGTTGCACATATTTTTTTTGAAATTCATCATTTCTCAAAGGATATTATCAAGGGTAAGTGACCTTAAAAATGCTTAAAACGTTTTTCAAATTAATTTTATTTCTTCACCCAGATCATGAAATTATTCTTTGGAGTCACCTAATCAAATTGGGCTCAATATCAAAACATTTAGGGGGATTTTCATGAAAATATCTAACACTAAATCACACTAAGCAAGAAATGAATATAAGGGCAAGGAGTAAGGTATTAATCTAATTTTGTAAATAACCTTACTAATAATTAGTCCCGTGTGATTGCAAATGGCCCCTAGAAGAGGATAGTAAGGAGGACCCTCTCAAGGTGCATCCAAATGACCAAGGAGAGGTAGAGGCCAAGTTCCTCTCAAAGAACACGTAGAGCAAGAGGCATAATCATATAGCATTCATCAAGAACCTATTTTCACTGCACAATCGGGCCATGTCAAAGGTTGAGATAGGAGGGCACCTAAGCAGGGACAACATCTCACGTTGTCTCCGAAATGTGTTTGGGCAATTCTGAAAGGTCCACATCAACAACTGTGATTGTGGAACTTAATTTTGGACCTTTCACTAAATTTTCCCCTGAGGAAATCAGAGACCAACTTAAGGGGTCTCCACTGTGGCCTGTTCTCTCTTAGAGTGATGATTGGTACATAGGGGAGATGTACCAATTTTGGCACAACAAGGAAGAAGGCACCACTGTTGATATTGGTGGGGTTTCTATTAATTTCTCTACTAAGGCCATTTTAGAAGTATTGAACCTTCTAAATACATGACCTAAGGTTGCTCACCTATCCACTAGCTCTGATGTGGATGTGCACAAAATATGGCTAGAAAGGATGTATGGAAAGGAAGATAAAACATATGGAGATCTCATGCTTAAAGAGAGGATCTACTTCAAAATTGACACATATCACATTTTCCCAATAAAGGTATTAAATAGAATTTCCACCTATGCAGCTAGAGGAAGTGCCATCTTGATGGGCAAGGTTAATGTCAACCTACCCCATCTATATCTCACAGAAATTTTTAAGGTGGTTTGAAGAACATAATATAGGGAAGTTTGCATTACATTTTCCTTACCTAATTAGGAAGCTGTGCTGATGTGCTGGAATTTTGAGGTACATCAATGACATCCCTAGAAAGGCTCAAAATGCTCCATTTGCTGAATTACTAAAGCCACTAGCCCTAAGGAAAAGTGCTGGTGAGACACTGGAGCTTGAGAAAGAATAGATGGTGGGGCCCATTGCACCTCAAACTATAGGGCCTAGCCAACTTTCAGGCACAAGGCCCAATCAACAATAGGAAGTGGGGCCTAGCACACAACCTACAGGCTAGCAAGACCAACTGCCACCACCACCGTAGGATTATCGACCATCGATGAGCCATCTTAGGGCCATCGCGGAATCGATTAGTTGGGGAAGTCATGATGAAGCCAATCTCTTCAGGGACATTGGTGATGTCGTACAACCCACAATCTCAATTGATTGCTCATGGAGTGAATAATTCATCCAAATAGGAGGAGGTGAATCACACTGGTCACAATAAATCTTTGAAAACACTGCATCTTTCTAGGTGCAATTAGAAACTAGTGAAGGCACCATAGTAGTGGTCATGCAGCACCAAGATGCAAAGAGAGTAGCAAAAGTGATCACATACCACATCAAGGAATCGTTTAATGTCCCTGTTGTGCCATCAGTAGATTTTACAGGAGCATGCGATGCTCAAACCTTGGTCGATACCTCAATGACTCTTGCAGATCATGAGGATGTTCTGGATTTGTTGTTGCAAGTAGGACAAGTGATGACGTCCTTATTTGACATCCCTCAAGATGTCAGAGCAACATAGTCAGACCTCATTTCTACAAAAGGAAATCTAGTCATGGTAGAAGTCAAGGTTGAACATGCAGAGGAGGAGTTAAAAAGACTCCAAGAAAAGCTCATCACCTTGCAAGCTGTATAGTGGGATCCACCCAATTTATCCCTGCAGAACAACTAGAATCCTTTTGAATAGAGCAGTTGACTAAATTGTTAGTAGAGAATAAAAGGGTGGTGGAGGAAAAGGAGAAGTCTAATTGGAATGCTTCGAAGGCATAAGCTTAAATGTATGCACATGCCAAAGCACTCAAGTCCTCACAAGAAGAAAATAAACACCTCACTACCAAAAATCTTCGATTGACCATAGTAGAAAAACAAAAAGATGTTCTCAAAGAAAATTTTCAAAAATTACGAGAATAATTAATAAGGGTCAACCAAGATATGAATCGCTTGGCTAGAGAAAATAGAACCCTCTCAATGGAGGAGGTACATGCAATCTGCCAGAAGACGATGATTGAAATAACTACGTGGTAGAACGAGGCCAAGTGACATGAAAAGCTCAAGGAGCATTTTACAGATCTAGTGGGGATGTACAAACAGGTGATAGAAAAGAATTCCATATGGCCAAAGCCCATATTAAGACTGTCAATGCTTAGAACACTAATTGGTGGGCCATATTGGATACTTATTTCTTCGTCCACCAAGTGGAACTGAAAATTTGAGACCTGCAAATACAGGATCACACGAAGTACATGGAGTTGGCAAACCTATAGTATGACAACTTAGCCATGTTGATAGCAGGACATCCAAGAACAAAATTAGAGAAGTAGGTAACAACCACCTACACTAAATATGAAATAGAATTTTCTGAACACAAGAAGACATTGTAGAAATTAGAAGTAGCAAATTTTGAATTAGAGGTATTCAAGACCAGCTACCAAGGACAAAAGGATGTCATGATGGATTTGGCTCAACGGCTCATGGACTACGAAGAATGCAAAGACAAATTTAGAGTGTATGAAGAGGAATGACAGCTATTTGTATCTTGGTATGTAAAGGCCAATCAAATGTTTCTGCAACTGCTGTGCCCATGGAAGGTGCCAACTCTATTCAACATTGGAGCATCAACATGGACAACATAAGATCCCCAAACCGAAGAAGAAAAGCTTCAGGTGATCCTTCAGAGACATCCATTTCCAAACCTTGGAGCACAAGATAAGGGGAAGAGACACATGGAGGAGCCACCACTACTAGGAACCACATGAGTTCCAACAAATTTTGCTTTTTCTAATTTTGTGTCTATGTCCCAATCTTGTTTCATTCAACCCCACACTGCAGCATGAGTAATTCCTAGTTAGTCAATAATCCCATACCTATCCACTATGTAATCAGTTGAACTCATTCTCATTTTATCTAACTCGAGGATAAGTTGTTATTCAGTCATGGGGGTATGATGAATCATGGTTTGCTAGGTCCCAATATTAGATCCTCGATATCAGGTATGGGATATTGTAGCCTAGATAACAATATCGAATACATGATATCGTAATTCCTGTGTAGGCCTATAAATACAACATTTGGATGCATAGAAAGGGGGAGTTGGTAATTCTTAGATAGAGTCTTTTTGTCAATTTTTCAGTTAGTTATAGTGTGATGATTGTAATTTTACGGAACCTTTATTCGAGTGTGACGTACTTGGACACGCACATGATCGAAAATAAAGATTGAGATTACTCCATCATTACAGCATTCACTTAGCCTTTAATTACTTCAATTGTTAATTGTTATTTATTGTTTTCTTTGTTAATATTTATTTATCATCATTTACTATTCCTGTTGTTAAATGCGGAATGAGTATGACTTAATCATGAACATTTCAGTGTAACTACTGGGTAACCTAGTAGCATATCTAGGAGTGCTCAAGTAATGCATGCTTGGTAATCCCAGAAGTAGTACATGAGGTCCAAGATGAGCATGGATGATTAGGGATAGATGGTCATCGCATTTAGGCTAGTTTAGATTTCTCTTTCTATTTCTTATTAGCTTAAGTCAAGATTATTTTCCATCATCTCTAGGAGTCGCATTAGTTAGGATCCCATCATTCACCTCACTCTGGACAAAACCATATGTGACAAAGAAAATACTAGTCCAGGTGGGAAGACAGTGAACTATGATCAATGTGTAATTGTCTAGATACCACAACTAGTCCATCTGCAAAGTTCGATCGGATCATGCGTACATGCTCGTATTCATATGGTTGAGTGTAGGGGTACCTCACCACTCATCAAAAACCAAGTCTTGGGTAATGCATATTAATTCTAGTATTTCTTAATGACTTGAATCCATGGAAATAGGAACTTGTTGATCATTTAAACCCTTCTGTTGATACATGTAGCTTAATCTTGGAATTAAATTGTATTTTTGAAATTGTTGAAACCTTCAAATTATGCCTATAAATACTTATCATGGTTGGCTCTTTTGGCATCAATTATGCATCTCTATTTTTCTTTTGTTCTCATGCTCATGGCTATGCATGGAGGATTTCGTGGAGGTTTTTAGATCTGAACCTATTCTTGCTTGGCAAAGCTTTACTCTCAAATGATCTTCTAATGTAGATAAAATATTCCTTCTTTTACCAATTTTTTCCCTAAAGCCTAATCCTTTTTTAGATATACCTTCTTAATTATTATTCTTCTAATATTCTAACCCTCATTTACTATTTTTGTTTCTGTAAATGATCCTATTTTTCATTTCTTCCTTCTCTTTCTTTCTTTTTTGGCATCTTGCATCAGCATCTTTATGTGGTGGTGATGGAATTCTTATGCATTTTGTAAAGCAGAAAGATGTAGAAAACATCTTACATAAATGATAACATCTAATGGCAATAACTAGCTCGCATTCTAGGAATGTATAAGCACATTTGTAGTGTTGAAAAGATAGAATTACGATTATTGATTTGGAACTAGTACGTCATACCATGGTAAAGTTAACTTTGAAGTTGCCCCATCAACCTAGTGGCATGCTATGTAGTTGGTCTTGTCATAATATAGTAAATTTGTAGGATTCTATCAATCGAGTGGTGTGCAGCCTACATCAGGAAACCTAAAGTGATAATAGGAGCTAGTACTTAGGGTAATAATACTAGTGATACTTATCATAATGCAACCCAATAGTTGGACATGTATGAGGGTTGGATAACTCAACAATTGTATATTCATGAGGATTGGACTAGATATCTGAGGTTTCAAACCAAACATTTCTTGATGACTAGTTAAGTTAGTTTAAGTATTGTAGCTATTTGGACATGTTATACTGAAAAATTAGAGGAAATATCACCACTTTAGGCTTGACATGGATTAATGGTGATTATTATTTTAATGGTTTTAGTTAAAAAATGAGGTGATGGTATATTTTAATGATGGTTAGTGCATTAATGCTAATCATCAATTATTTTGATTAATAATTTTATTAATCGATTATGTTGTTGGTTTTAATAGTGTGATTTACAACATGAACCCCATCTTCCAACTTTGTTCTGAGTTCTACCAAGGTGGTTTTCGCAACTGTGAAGGTGTTCTAATATGTCTTGCATGTGTTTCATGCATATTGTAGCTAAAGGCTTGGATGGAGTTCTAGGTGATGATGTGGATAATATATTGAAGTGTGTAATAAAAATAATGATGATTTCAATGATGTGGTGCAAATGAAGGATTCAATCATCATTGTATTTCTAGAGAAATATTATGGATTTGTAAAATGGCCTATGTATTTATATAATGTATCTTTTGTAGCTTTGTGATTAAAGGATTTATACGTGATATGTTGATGCAATATGTCTTGGATGTCATTAATTGCTAATTATTTATGGTTGTTTAACTATACTTATTGGATTATAAGGTTTCATATAGCCATTTTGAATGCTAAGCAATTCATTGGAATATATATATTTTTAAAAATTTCATGCATGCTCCTTACTTGATTCCATGTTTTATTTTATGGTTAATTTCAGGTTATCACATTGCAAATGTTCACATCAACTATTCTCTATTCTATCATTCATCTATTCTTCTCATGATTGAAAGAAAATCATTTTATTGTTGTACTTTTATCATTTATGGTAAATTCTATTTAAAAATACAAATGAGAATAAGACTAAAAATTAATTAAGTATAAGAACTAAAAATAAGAAAAAATGGAAAAAAACCAAACTTAAAGATACAAGGGTCCAATGCTTTAATTTCTAGCATTAGATGGTGGTTATTTTAATTTAAGAGTTAAGTTACTTGATCATGTGAAGTTTGATTAGCCATTAACTAATGTGTGAACTAGACTAAAATTTGAAATATATTGAGGTGTTAGCTTAGTGGTAAGAGTCTTGTACTTGAACTTATGTAATATTGGCAACTTGACTTTATTATTTTTTTTATGTTGGTTTGACTTTAACAAAGTAAATGTTATTAGATAATTTTCTAGATTTTAATATCATTATCAAATAAGATGTGTTTACCTTTCTGAATAATGTTCCAAATTGAAAGTAAATGTAATCCTAATTTTTAAGCACAAAACACATTATGAATAGTCATTTCATGGTCATCATTCAATGTTAGCAAGACTTTCTCTTCCCAAAATTTTCAATGTATTTCCATGACCAAAATAAATTGAATTAAAGTTATCCAATACTTCAAATTTATAAAAAAGCTGCATATATAGAGTCATGTTATTAAAGGCACAATTGTCAATGATTCATGTATTTTTTGAAGAAAAATATTTAGCTCATAGTGCAATAGAATTTATATCTCCTTCCTCGATATTTTTGGCCTTACATAGCATTTCCTTACTTTTTAAGATATTTAGTTTTAGAAACTTACTTGAAGGACAATACATGTTTAAATAAACATTTTTATCTTCATGGCTCCTCTTACAAAGGTACAAGTGGAATTATCTTTGTGTTTCCATTTATGTTTGTTTCCATCTTCATTTTTTGAGGATTAATTTTTTTATCTTCATTCTTTTTTATGCCTATGTAACTAATGTCATTGGAGTTACCATTGTATAAATTTTCAAGTGCCTATTTAAGAAAAAAATCATAAATAGTAAAATAATTGAAATCCTTTCTTTGTATAAATCTTATCATGTTTTCTTGATTAAGAGGCTAACTACCAACTATGTCTAAGAGAGTCCTTCTTGCTCATAGTAAAATAATTAATTATTGTCATAATGCTCAACTAAGAGATGACCTTTTGACAAGAATTATTATTTTAGCTTATATTTTTGCTAGGAGGCCAACTACTTTGTTACTAGAACTTTATCCCCTAAAATAAATAATTTTTTTCATAACACTAGGTGAAGAGATGAAATTTTCATGAGAATTATCATTGAATAAAGTATATTAGTTTTGATTTTTTTTAAATCAATTCTTGGTGAATCAATTTAAGATTTCATTAATTTAAAAAATATAAAATATTCTCTTGCCCAAATAATAGATATATATGATAGGTAACTTCTTGTTCCCAAATTTCATGGAAAATGTCAAATATACATTACATTCGACATTATGTGTAAAGAAATAAACAGGAAAGATGTAGAAGGAAAATGAAAGAATGATTTATTGATTTAGAATAATATATCTAGGTCATGCTCAAGGGTTCTTTGGGATCATCTTTCTTCAACATCTATCCTTTAGAGGTAATCTAGCAGTATCACCATGGTTAGGCCTATAATTGGCTAGAAGAGATTATCAATTACCTATTTTTTTCACTTCACTTGACACCTACTACTCACTTTTAGCAGCTCTACAACTCCATGCTTATATGACCTATAATGCCTACGTATAAATATCTTAGGTCAAACCCCCAAAGATCATCTCAAGAGACATGCTTGTTACTATAATGTGCTCTTTTGCATCTTAATTATAGCTTGCTCTTTCAAGTTTTAATATAATAATTACAACATTTGTTATCAAGAGATATCATCTTTGTTATGTAGTGGCACCATTTGAGAATGAGGACATGATAATCTATTCACTTTAGGTTTCATTCATCCTCGAATGAATCTATGTTCATGATCTTTTTCTAGCTCTAGTATTCCTTCCATACTTCAATTCTCCAATTCTTTGATTTCTTCTTTTAACTTAAAGCTGAATATCCTAATGTTCCTTTGCTTATTCTCAGGGATCAATGGAAGTATTTGTAGTTCTAGAATAATGAGTATAATATGATCAAATGACCTTGTTCAGGATGGTAAGGCTTGATCTTGCTTCTCAATTTCTTCTTTAAGAATTAACTCTAGTAACTTGGTAACTTGGAACAATTATGCATTATACCAAATATAGTCTAAGATCTTAATGAAGAATGATGTTGACCCATTTTCATTAGTCATGGAACATAATTGATGAATTGTGATTCTTGATAAATACTATCCATTAACATTAGTTGTTCTTGGGTTTTGGGATTTCACTTGTCTATTGAAGATTCAAAGTAAGTAGAATATGCACTAGCTAATGGAATTGCATGTTGAATTGATGGGAACTTCCTCTTTAAATATGGTTTCTCTTCCAAGGGCTCTTTTACACATCCATAATTTAAGAATTGATAAACACTACTTCCAACATTTGCATTAAAGTCTCCACAAAGGATGAATGATACTAGATTAAGATTGGTGTAGATTAGGAATAGTTTATTCTTTAAGATTTCCTATATTTTGTTAATCAAGTAGGCCTTTTGACAAAGCCTAGTATTTGGACATGTTGATTTGACACTTAAATGTGTCTTAATCATACATACAAATCTTCTTAAATATTATATTTTAAATACCAATGTAGCTTTTCCAAAATCTTGATTGTTCTTTCTTCTCCATGATTTAAAGTTTTGGTATTTTGAAAATCATATCCTCTAATCTCTATTCAAACCTTTATACTAATTCAAACTTGGCTTTCATATAAAAGATTGCACAAGTATCCATGTTATGATTCTTGCAATAGGCTAATCTATATGACTCGAAAGAATAACTTTTACAAGAATATTTTTTCTTGTAAACATGTTCATATGCCAACTTCTTCAAATCAAGATAGAATTGGTATAAAAATTCCCATGGAAAGGCTTCTTGTAGGTACAAGAAATCAACATTCAAATCTTGTAATTCTATAATGATGCATGGGTATTGATACTTGTGCTAGTTTAATGCCCAAGGTAAACATACTGGATGCTGTTGTTCATTGGCTAGGGATCTTGCAAGCACATTGTATGTTGCAACTTTCATTCTTATTTTTGGATTCTATCCTAGGTTATTGCTTCTCTTGGTTATCATATACCTTATTAGAACAAGATTAGTCTTCATGATGTTTTGTTGCATGATCTAATTGTTTACTAAATTACTATACATCTTTTTGATCATTTTGGTTTACCAACTAATTTTGCATCTAACTGATTTGTTGCATTGATAACAATTAGCTACATTACCTAGACCTTCAATGATCTTTCTACCTCCATCTTTGAACATTGACTCAAATAGTATAACCAATGACACAATAGGGGTTAGTGACCTTAGACTATCTATCTCTAGAGCTTACACACTTAATCTTAAGATCTAAGACGGCTCATTAGGTTAGATTTATTAGTTTGAATAATTAAATTCTTAAGCATTATTAGTAATTCTAAGTCATGACTTATTAAGATATGGTTTAAAGTATTACATAATTACCAAGTATACAGATGATCAATCTGACCTCACCATTGAGTTCAAAAGTCAAAAAAATATTAGAAACAACTATTCATATGTTAGAAAAAAACATCATATGCCCAAGTTATGATAAATTAAATTTTAAAGGTCTTGAGATATAATGTTGGGCAAGGAGTCAAAACTGATTTTTAGAGCATCATGGGGTAGATCTAACTTTGTCATTGCATATGAAAGGTTGAAATATATTAGATATGAATCTTCATTTACTGAAAAAAATTCTAGAATCAAAGGGTTATGGATTCCAAAATTCAAAAGCATGGGCAAAAAATTGAAGACTTTCCAAGAGGTCACCCATCTTGGTACCATTCCATAATAAGTATGCTTAATTACCAAATTTTTATTTCAATTTCTACCAACCTATCAATTTAATTAGTTAGTTAAATTTTCAACATTTTGGTATTTAAATTTTTCTTACCTTGAACATCAAATTTAAATTTTTTATTATTTGATGATTTTTGGAATTTCTCATCAATTGATGCAAAAACTTGAAATTTTCCATCAATTAACAAAACAAATTTCATTGGTGATAATCATTAGAGGAGATAGGATCCTTTACCATTTATGGTACTTTCAACTACCACAAACTATTGAAAATTTCAATGGATTTTTTAGCACAGGTAGAGGTGAAGTCACAAGGGTAGTTAGAGCGTAGGCGACAATGGCAATAGGGGTTGCAAATAACAATGGCAACACAAAGTAGTAGTGGTAAAGCAAAGGTGTACGATGATGATAAGTAAATACATGCATGATGATGGTAGTGCTAAGGAGGATGGTAGTGGCAAATAGAAGTCTTGATGTGACCTTTAGTAGGCCTATATGATCCTTTGCAAGAGCCTTCCAATATGCACATATTTTAACATCAAGCTAATTAGCTTTGGTGGCTAGCTAGAAACAAGTAAAGAGTTAGGTTTGGTATTTGGGAAGGTATGTGTTTGATTCCCATCCCTAACCTTTTTTATTATTTTATTCAACCCTATCTTAAGGATTGATGTGATGGTTTCTTGAATGATGAGGAATTTAGTTTGGCTAAGGGGAGGTTTTGGGTTTGATTCCTAATCCTAAAATTTTGATGTTTTTTTTAATTTAATATTAATTAATTATTTTATTAAGGCATGAATAATGAGAAAATTTAAACTATGATATCTTCTAAATCATAAGTCCAATCAGGTTAAAATTTATACCATGGGGATCATGAGTTCTACATATTGGGCATGTTTTAAGGTCCAAACACTAGGTTGGATTTTTAGGATTTGACATGATCAAAAGATCCTCATTTGTCGAATTGACATCACTAGGGTGACATATCAGTGACATGAGGACTTCTAGATAGCATGGATTTAACTATAAATGATATACTAACTCTTGAACAAAAATTAAACACATACACCTTTACAATTTTACAAGCATGATGTAGGCATATATTGTTGTGTCATGGCTATACCCTAACAAGGTACTAAGGAAAGTAACACATCACAACATTATTCACCAAGTATTTTTCTCCATATGAATCTCATGGTATTCATCCTTACTAGTTAAATAGGGATGAAATAACCTTATGTAGAAGTTTTAGCTTAAGGATGAGTAATGCTAAGTTATAAGGGTTGGGTATTTAGGGACAATAAGTTCCAAGTAAGACAATGTCAACTTAGGCTATGGTTACCAATCTGTTAGTAGGAAGTAAAAAATAATCTAAATAAATTACTATTATAACATTACTACAAGATGGCTAAGAGCTACGTGGACTAGTGTATCCTTGTCTTAACAATATCCCTTATAGTTGATGTACCTTGTTGAACTGTAATAAGATCTTCTAGTCACTGATATTTATGAAATTCAATATGAAGGAAGCTTTTTGGTTAGTGGGGTTCATCTTGAACATGATGCATGTTTGTGGTTGTCTTGTGGATGTGAGATATATGGTCTAGACTTACTTATCCATGACAATTGTTGGATCATCTTTTGGCTTACATGGATCATCTTATGTGTAAGGTACAATTGGTGATAGTTTGTGGCTCTTCCTAGGTTATGGTTGCATGGTTCGTCATTGGATTGTCGTTAGTCCTTGATTTTAATTGGCCCTTAGGTTGGGATTTCCTTTAATACCAGATGTGACATCCCATTCTTGGATTTCATGGTAAATGTCAAATATACATTACATTTGACATTATAAGTAAATAAATAATAGAGAAAATGTAGAAGGAAAATGAAAAGAATTCTTTATTAATGTGGAATATCTAGGTCATGCCCTAAGGATTTCTTGGGATTATCTTCCTTTAGAATCGATCTCTTTGAGGAAATTTAGCATTGCTATCATGGTTAGGCCTATAACTAGCCAAAAAGGATGGCCAATCACCTTCTTATCCTACTTCACTCGACATTGTTACTTGCCTTTACTAGCTCTATAACTCCATGTTGATATGACCTCTAATACCTAGTTATAAATACCTTAAGTTAAACCTCTAAAGATCACCTTAAAATATATGCCCATTATTACAATGCATCCTTTCAAGTCTTAATTACAACTTGTTCTTTCAGGTCTTATTACAATAATTACAACATTTGTTGTGAAGAGGCACTATCTTTTTCATATAGTGATACCATTTGGGAATGGGGGCATGACATCATAGCTAAACTAGTGATATCTATAGTCATTGTACAAAGCATCAATAACCTTTTGAAACTATTGTCTTTAACTCAAATTGCAACCTTATTCATTAACATGTCTAAAATATATATATAGAGTCTAATAAAAAAACTTCAATGTGATCATCTCTTCTTATTTCAAGTTTATCAAACTTAATTTCAAATTCAAATTCTTAAATTTGTTGATTTTAAGAGGCGTCTTGGTAATTAAGATAAAATGAGAGAGAAGAGTTAGTGCTCCAATTATTTATTTTATTCATTAATTGTCAATACAACAATAAAGAGATCATTAATCATCAAAGTCATCAAGTGCTTCTTCATTAGACAAAGAGAGAAAAGGACCCTCTATTTATAGATTTTGACAAGGAACAAATTACATGACATGGGGCCAACCTTGTTATAGTGAAAACATTAATGAATGAATTTTTCATAAGTATTCAAGGTTATTTTAAGTTACATAAACCCATCATATACTTTGATTTTTATTTTAATAAAATGAGGAATTTTGGGCTTTCATACCCTATTTTCTCCAATAATTCTAACAAGAAAACCACCAAAAGTTTTTCACAAGGTTTTATCCTTTTTTTCAAAAAAAAAATAATTAATATTTGAAACACTTCTTATATATCATACTTTTTAACAAAAATAAACTAACTATTTGAGTTTCAACCTATCACCTTTATGCATTTTAGATAAAATTTTCAAAACAAAAATAACAAGGGTTTCTAGAATAAAATAATGAGAGTAGACTTTGACTAAATAAAAATCAAGATCTAACTACATTACATTAGCAATATTTTATGCTCTAACCAACATTAATAAAACTAACTTCTATTAAAACGTGTAATGAAATACTTAGCAAACTAATGAATCTCTTAATGAAGCAATAAAACTCTCAGGAATCTTATAGTTATGTAGCAAATCTCCTACTCAACTAGTAAATATATTAGGTATAATCATTAGGTTTTTCTACATTGATTACTTTCAAAAGTTCTTTTTTGAAGATGAAAGATGATACTTCTATTTACCAAATCTAATAGTTAGTATTTTTCTTTTAATAAAATCAAGTAAATTGAAAATTTTAATATTTGTCTTTTTGTATGTTTTATTCACTTTAAAAATATAAAAATTATTTTTAAAAAATTTGATGTTATATGTATATATATAATCATTTTATTATTGATGTCATAAGTTACATTCAAAAATCTACTACACTAATTATTTAAGTATTTTTTTGGAAAACATTAATTACTATAATGTACTTTGCATTATGAGAAAACTTATTTCCTCCTACTTGTGCAATTTTTACTTTTTCTTTTCATTTTTTATTTTCTTTACAAACCCTTTTCTCATGATATATTTATTTATTGAAACTTTCTCTTCTTGCAAGCTATTATGACTAAGCTAAAACATTCATTGGGATAAGTTGCAAAATTTTAAAATTATATGATGTGATAGTCACCAAAAATTATTTATACAAAGATATGCATTTATTCTAGTATAATATCCTTAACAAATTAAAATAATTCTTTATTTTAGTTTTGAAATCAATAAGAGAGAAAGGTTACTTCTTAAAGATGTATTGGGGTTGGGGTGCTCCAAAGAGCTGGATTGGAGATCAAGGACAATAGATGGAGGGGAGCGGGAAGACTCTTGCCGGCGGAGCCAGTGACGTGGACACGGACGCGGAGGAGCAAAAGGGGACTGCGGAGACAGAGCGAACGGATGGCGCAGAGCTGCAAGACGACTGCACTGGGAACGGATCCCTCAAAGGTAGGACCGAGCTGAGGTTCAGAGTCCAACGCCCGGACAGTGCCACCCTGGAAAACCTTGCTCCCAGTCTCATCGGAAAGTTCGTCTCGGAGGGGGCAAGGCCTCGCTTGGACTTGGTCCGGCGCTGGGCTCGGGCTGCTTGGGGACTGGAAATGGTGACAGTCAAATGCATTGCAGAAGATCGTCTCCTCTTCGATTTCGCCTCCCTGGCGGACAGGGAGAAGGTGCTGGTGGGGGGACTGTGGTTTTATGGTGCGCGGGGATTGGCGCTGGCCCCCTGGTGTCCGGGGGCTCACAGAGACCCGAAACTGTTCGAGCGGGCACCGGTGTGGATCCGACTTTACGATCTACCCCTCGAATACTGGTCAATCAAAATTTTACTCTCCCTGGCACAGGTGTTTGGGGAGTTTATCAAGTTTGATCACGTCACAGAGGGCATGGAGCACCTGGGGTTTGCGCGGTTCTGCGTGTGGAGGCCTCTCCCGCTGCGGGCACCAAGTGAGGTTCTGGTGCTGGACCCTGATCTTGGCGAGGAGCGGGTCCGAATTCACTTCGAAAACATGCCACGGACCCCGGCTCCAGCATGGAACTCCACCCCAGAGGGTGGGCTGGCCAGCAGAGATCCGGCAGTTTCTGACCCCGAGGGCGGATGGCAGCTCGTGGGTAGACGCAGACGGGGCCCCAACAGAAATCAAAAAGGGGGGAGACAGGAGGGGGGTCGCAGACAGGAGCGCCCACAGGTCGGGAAGACCTCAGCCTCGACTACAAAGACTGCAGCTTCACACAATGGCCCTGGGAGGCCAGGGATCGCGGCAGACTTGGGCAAGAACGGGTTGAGGTAACAGACGAGGGAGACCATGACAGACAAGCCATACCTTCAAGCGCTGCTCGAGGGTGGGGCCCTGCTCACTGACGACCA
>MNCI01018063.1:243191-255564 GCA_015680685.1 Gnetum montanum | reverse complement strand
GGCAAGCGCACACGACGTGGAATGCGCAGGACACGATGCGGTAGGTGCAGCGCTCGAGGTGGCAGACGCAGCTCACGGTGCGACAGGAGGACCCTCGCGAGTTCCTGCGGAATGCACTACAGCTGCTGAAACAGAAAATTAAATCCCTCCCCAAAGATGAAAAATATAATTTCTGTGAACAGCGGTGTCAAATCCAGGCGCGGTTAGAGGAAATACAGGCCAAACAGGAACAGGAACAGGAACAGAGCACTGACACGAATAATGACGAGCTCGCCCTACTGATGCGGCTGCAGGTCTTGCATCACGACAAGGAAGAGTATTGGCGGCAACGGGCCCGAATTCAGTGGCTGCAATCGGGGGACAGACATACGAAATTTTTCTTTTCCTAGGCGGTGGAGCATCGCCGAAAACACCATCGCCCCCTGCAACGGTTCTTGCAGGACACGCAGACGCCCTCCCAGTCCGGGGAGGAGGGGCTCCAGAGCTACTGGCAGCAGGTGTGGGCTTGGCAGGCTACCAACCCGATCTCCATGCCCATCCCGCAGGTTGTGACCCCAACAGAAAACGCCCGGCTGCTTTCCCCATTTTCCCGTCAGGAACTTTGCGACACGTTGAAAGATATGTAGGCAAATAAGGCGCCTGGACTGGATGGCTGGCCCATTGAATTTTTTCAACAGTATGAAGAGGTGCTGGGCGCCAACCTTCTAGATGCTTTTAACTACATGCTGGCCTGGCGGCAGGTTCGCAAAGAAATAAACTGCTCCCGCGTGGTCCTCATACCAAAAACCGAGACGCCAACTGAACCGGGGTACTTTCGGCCCATTGGTATCTGCAACTCGCTTCTTCGGTTGTTCTCCAGATTGCTTGTTGCCAGACTGCGCCCTCTCATGCCTCGTTTGGTGGGGAAAAACTAGGCTGCGTTCATCACAGGCCGCCACCTTCAGGATCAGGTCCTGTTATTGCAGGAAATCCAGCACTCTCTCAGACTCGCGAAATTTCCAGGCCTCTGTATCAAGCTAGACATCACGAAGGCCTACGACACAGTCTGCTGGGCAACCCTGCGGAAAGTGATGATGGCCACTGGTTTAGACAGGGACTTCGTGGAGCTCTGCTTACAGATTCAACGGAGTGGCAGGTACTCCCTGGATATTGATGGGCAATTAAGGGGTTTCCAGAGGACTGGGCGCGGACTACGGCAAGGCAATCCCCTCTCCCCCCTCCTATTTCTTCTGCTGATGGATCTCCTACAAGGTTATTGTATGGACGAAGGCGTCCAGGGTCTCGAAATACAGGGGGTGTGTTGCCTCACCGCTCACTATGCGGACGATACCATGATCTATGTCAGGGCTGCCGTGCCGCAGGTCAAGGCGCTGATGAGGGCTCTTGACAGGTTCCAACGGGAGGTTGGGTTGCAAATAAACACTGGGAAGTCCGCGCTTTATTTCACACACACGCACCCGGCGGTGCACAGCAGAATTATTCAAATCCTGGGGATTTAGCCAGGTGTGGAGGCGGATCAATATTTGGGCATCCCCATCCACAACTGGCATCGGAGACAAACCTGGCAGGCCTTACTGATGCGCATTCAGCAGCGCACGGCCCATTGGATGAACCAATTCCTCTCTCAGAAAGGAAAGTTCGTGCTGGCGAGCGTGGTGCTAGGGGCTATGGCTAGATTTAGGGCTTCAATCGCCGCCCTGCCGGCCGGCGTCGTCACTAAGATTGACGTGATCCTGCGCCACTTCGTGTGGTCAGGCGGGAAGGGGGGGAAGAAGATGCACCTGGTGGACTGGGCTACCACTGCGCAACCTCGTGAGGCCGGGGGGGTTGGCATTCTCCCCTTCGTGGAGGAAGTTTCGTTAGGACGGCAGCGCCTGGTGTGGAGGCTCTCCACCACGTAGGAGGACCCCTCCACCTGGGCACAACTTTTGTGGTGGAAATATCGACCCTGGAGGGCTACTGGCTCAGACTCTCTTGTTTGGAAGCATCTATGTGCACATGTGGTGGCAATGGGGGGCGCTGACGAACCCCTTCATCCACGACAGTATCTCAGGGCGCGGTTCCCATCGGACCCTCGCTCGCGGCTACTCTGGCGGGGGTCAATACCGGAGAAGATCAAGGTGTTTGGGTGGCTGATCCTTCAAAAGGCCCTTCCCGTCCGGGTGTTCCTGCAGGACAGAGGCCTGGGGATTAGTCCTCATTGCCCCCTGTGCAATCATACTGCTGAGACACTGAAGCATTTTATGCAGGAATGTCCCGTTACCCGTCAATTTTGGCACACATGTGGATTGCACCCCATCACGATCTCTGGTAACTCGCCGACCCTCACTACACTTTGGATTCTGTGGAAAGCCCAAAATGCTTCCGTCTTCAAAGATGTGGCGTGCCCCCCCCCACCCCCAGCTACGTTATGCGCCAGGTTCAGGAAACTTTGGAAGGAGATTCTGATCGCAAAGGACGGGCGCACCTATACGGACTGGTCCAAAAGGGTGGTGGAACCTGCGAGGGGCACTCACCCACCTGCGACTGCGGGGCCTAGTAGAAGGCAGACCCACATCCCGGATGGGTCAGCAGCGGGCGCCACGGGACAGGCATGTGGCATTTCTACTGCCTCGGGGGCTGACACGATGCAGAATACCCAATGCCCGGACGCTGATCAGGATCAGCATCGTCCAAGGCCGCCTCAGGTGAAAGACCCACCAGCCACCACGTCCAGCAACTCGAAGAATCCGACATCAACCCCTCATCCTCACCCATCACATCCCTGGTTTGAGGGCATCCTTCAGAATTGTAGGTCGGGAATCGCCCAGCTGATTGCAGAGAATCGGCACCGCCTCACTGCGGGGAGGGCAGAGCATGGACAGGTTGGCCTATAGCAGCCCGACGGGTAGTTGTTTCTGCCGGCTCCTGCTGGTGCTGCGGGGGCGGCTTTCAGACGTGGGGACCCAGCGTTGAGCGCGGGGGGGTCCTTCTGTTTTTGCTTTTGGCCGGCGTGAAATTGTAACGTTTGCCAGCGGGGTTTATGGTGCACGGGTGCCTGTCTGCGTGCGGGGATGCCTGCGGCGGGGGAGGGTTTGGCCCTTCGGGTGGGTCTTTGCCGTCTTTTGGCGGTTTGTGTCTTGGTTGGTGTGGGGCCAGCGGTTTCTGGTCCGCGCTATGTGCCTGTGTAGCTCAAATTTTTTTGGAATATATTCTCTCGACCTTTTCCGAAAAAAAAAGATGTATTGGGGTTTCCTTTGTTATGTAACTAAATTGATTTGTTGTTGTCATGATAAATTTTTCCAACCCAAAGAAAAGCTATATAAAATTAAAACAAACTATATTTAATTAAAGAACCACTATGTTCTTTAACACTATAATGAAATTTTATCATAATATCTCATGGCACATTAAGGTACATTATATTTTAGCAAATTTCTTCTTGCTTTTTGAGGGAAAGTCTTGTTGGTTATATAACTAAAGGAGTGAACTCGTAGTAATTACAAAAATAGTATCATCATGGAGGTTAGAAGATCCTTCTACAAAATAGATGAACACCCACACTAATCAAAATGCCCCAGGAATTCCTATAGAACATCAAAATCAAAACCAAAAAATAGTCATGTGCAACATCATAAAGTTAATGTAAAATAAAGGATATACATTTGAAAAAGTAGAAGAACACATAGTTTATGGCCACCACATTGGCTCATTTTGCAAGGGGTCACAACTATCAAATGTTGTCAGCGTGCATTCATGGATGTTTTCCCACAAGTGAAAGTTAGCAAATGCTTTCAAGACATATTTATAAGGAGAGTTTAGGCACCTTGCATAAAAAGTGTGAGCATTCTACTCAAGCCAAATCTCCCAAGTAACTTCCATCCATAATGAAATCTCATGCAAGCAGCTTTGAATAGTGGGTCCTTCTATAATCATTGCCCAACACTAATTCCATAGGATCCTAGTCCACATATGCATAAATCAACCTACAACATTTAAAAAAACATTCATTAAACAAGTATGTTAGGGTTTCAATCTTCTTATAGCAAAGGATACATCAGAAGACCATGAAAAAACCCCATAACTAGAGCTTTTATTGAGTGATGATTACATGATGAGCCAAAAACCAAGTAAAAAAATTCTCATCTTTGGTTAACAATGCAACCTCCAAATAAGGTCTTATCCCCTTACTTTGGCAAATTATAAGGTATCTTCATGAACTAAATTAGAGGGGCTATGTCTTTTAAGGATGTTAAGAATTTTGGTGAATTAGCCGTGTCTATTATCATCATTAAAGATTGATGGAATTCTCTACTACCTCCTACTAAACCAATCCTTTGCATGTGCCCTTGGATGTTAACATAATAGGATGGTTGCTTCAAAAAAACTTGCCCAATTATTTTGTGATAAGCTTTTCCTACTAGAAGATCTTCCACTAGAATGTTTACTTTCCCAAATTCTTAGTGACCAAGCAACTTAAGCAAAGTCCATCCTCTCCTAATCATTTTCCATATCTTCAAGGCTATATAGTTGGGCAAGTCCATAGATTAGGATAGTACATCCAAAGATAATTGACCAAGGCTTGTCCACCTGGGACCAAACTTTCCAAGCTAGCTTAGTAGCTAGAATGCAAGCCTATCTCCCAAAAAACTATAGCCCACAATCACCTACGTGAACTGGGATAGCCACTGTATCTTAAGCAATTAAATTAAATTAACAACACTTCTCTCCATTGGACCAAAGGAAATTCCTCACAATGATTGACTTGTGACATAAATTGCGTTGGGAGATTGAAAATTAGTGCACTATAAATGCAAATGTTTAAGCGGACAAATTTAGCCAAAGTCAGCTTACCTATGAAAGACAGAAACATACCTCTCCAAGAGGCTAACTTCTTTTACATCTTTTCAAAAAATCCCTTCTAATTGTTAGTTGATTTTTGTCTATAGAAAAAAGGTTTCCCTAGATAGGTAGATGAGAGCAAGCTAATAGTACATCTAAAAATATGCTTGATATGCTAAAATATTTCTTTCATAGTGTAGAAACACCTCTTCCAATCCTCTTTTTCTTTTCTACATATTATTTTTATAGCTTTTGGATGTTGTGAAGATGTCTTGAGGTTAAAGAGACATCTTGGCTAACAACCAAGAGGAGGCAGAAGACATTCCACATGTTTGAAATACATCTTTGCCAAGAGCTAGCTTGTGACAAGAGATGTCACACATATGGTGGTAACATCTCATCTTGCTTAGCGATGTCTCAAGGAAAATGTCTCATCTTACAGGAGATGTCTCAAGGAAGATGTACCAACTCTTGAGGAGATGTCTCACTTCTGCAAGGGAGATCTCACTCAAACACTACGTGTTAATAGAAGACATCTATCTAAGCCTAGAGACGACCTATACAATTGAGAAACTTATAAGTTAGCAATTCCAAGTAAGGAAGAAACTGAGGAAAGATGAGAAAAGTTAAAAACAACTAGCAATCTTCAAGTTGAACTTGAGGATAGGTTTCTAGGATTCTTGCCTTGGATTTTTTTATAAATATTATTATTGTTTCATGTTTTTAAAAAGAGAGTGCATGAGTTTATATGCAACTCTAAGATCAATTTTCTGTGTGTGTGTGTGTGTGGGACATATCTTATTTGGTTGTGCCTTGCATTGAGGACAATCATTGTGTAGTTGTAGAGCCTCATGCTTTACAATATCATTGAGAGTTTGTGAGTGGATTGTGTTGTTGTGGCTTGTGAAACCACTAATTTGTACTCTTCTTTACATTAATTGAAGATAGCTAGTTTTCTTGTTTTCTAGTAAGTTTGAATTATCCTTTATAATATCAAGATTTAGTGGGTTTGAAGGGTTTAAAATAAATGGAATGACCCTACTCCATTTTAGACACCCCATATAAAAATGCTTTGTCTTATTCCAATTGATTTCAATCTTTATTGACTAGCAAATACATCCAACACATGCATCACCTTTTGGGCCTTAGGAACATATGGCAGGAAAAAATCGTCATGTCATCTACATATGAAATAGTATGAAGGTTCCAAGGAAATGAAGATTTCACATTCAACTTTCTAATTCATCTACAAATGCTATCAACAACAATAGCAAAGAGATATGATGGTAAAGGATCACCTTGGTAAAGGCTCTCTACCTTCAAAAAAATTGTTGAGATATGTTTCCATTTAAGGAAACTTGAAATTTAATTGTAGAAAGCATTAGTTTAATTATCTTATAGAACCCTCTACAAAACCCCAACTCCTTTAGGGTGAAAAGTAAATTCATTATATGCCTAGAACTTTTATAATTAAGTACAATTTTTATTTATTCTAGTTTGTTTTCTTATTACTACAATGAGATAAAGTTATGATATGATCAATTTTAAACCACTAGAGTAATCATTAAATAGTTATGATGATAAGATAGTGATAAAATTATAGATATTTCAACCATTAATTAACATTAAAAAGTAATTTAAGAATTATAAATAAAATATTAGAACACATTCTATTTTTGACTAGATATTGCTAAATTCTTGTTATTTATTTAATTACTTTTAATAGTTCCATACAACTAATATGATACTTTAATGGAGGTCAAGTTTATACTATTTTACTAGAACTTAAGTAGAACATAATGGTATCTCAACACTCTCCTTGGTATTAAATCCATGAAGTACAAAACCATAGGATGCATTCTTTAATCTAGTCAAGTATGCCTCATTAACACCATTATATTTTCATGTGAGTTATTTATATGTATGATTTATCTTACCATGTTCTATTTAAAACGAGATATTTTTCTTTGGTTTAAATTCAGAATTTTACAAACTTGTATAATTATCCTTTTATCACATGTTGAGTGACTATGATAATAGGTAGAAAACCCATTATAGGACATTATTATCACATCTTTTGTGTACCTTATCATGTTATCCCATGTTGATGTGATAAAGCCACTAAGATGACAAAGATGATATATTTATTCTTTTATTACATTTATTTTACTTTATATTCATTTATGAAAATTGCAATTCCTTAGGTAATCCGTGAAAGTTAATTAGGAAAAGATTTTAAAATACATGCTTGTAAGGGTAAGCACATATTTTGATTAAGTTTAATATAGATTGAAAATTTTAAAATTTCAAAATAAGTGCTTACACAAGGTAGCCAACAATGTGGTGGTTAAGGTCAAACTTTAAGCATTCACTGAGTGTGCATTTACTTTACAAAAATACAATAAATTTTCGTAAATTCTCCAATTTTTTATTTTTTTAAAAAAATTAAGTTAAGAATTCCAAAATTTTTCACTTAGTAACAAATGTATAGTATACCTATATTAAAACTATTAATATTAAATATGTATATAAGAGTAGTGGTCAAGATGCTTACCTTTTAGATGAAAAGTTGCTGTCCTAAAGGGGTTGTACTACCAATCCCCTTTGTCAATTAAAAAAATGCTTCTAATATAAAATATTAAAGGAATTTAGTTTTTAATTAAGGCTTAAAAATAAAAATAAAAAAACAGAATCATGCTCAAGTTAAAGGTACGACTTAAACAGTTTTACATGAATGTAAGGATTTTGTCGAAAGAAGATTTCAGGGACAAAGATACCCGTCAATATCTAAAAAGTTTGTTTTGTAAATGAGACATTCGTCACTCAGTCCGATCATATATGGCTTGTCATCTGCAAGTTACAGGTTCTGCTATTCAATTCTAAAAAGGTACACGCAGAGAGTGACGGGCACTGTAAAAACCCTAAGACGGTGATACATTGCTTTGTTTAAATTTTACATTATAGAGTTTCTGGTCAGGCGCTTCACTGGAATTGAACTTCCTATCTCCATTGTCACCCGAAAGGAGTTAAATTGTTCATGAAATTTAAATTTAAATTTAAATATTATCTATAAAAATTAATATTATAAACTGTTTTTGACTAAGCGATTAGATTTTTCTTTGCCTGCCAACCCTCAAATATTATTTATAAAAATTAACATTATAAACTATTTTTGAGTGCAGTTATCGAAGAGATTAGATTTTTCTTTGCCTACCATGCCTCTTGACTCCGCGAGATGAGAACTGTGGTGGTTCCAAGTGATCCTTTAATATTGTAGATTTCTTTTAACGAAAAAAGCTATCAAACCAGCTGTGAAATTTTAACGTCGAGGTCATGTCAATTAGTATTATTAAGTCATTGGCCATTACATGAGATGCAATAGTACAAGTTCAGTTTCAGACTTTATGACCATAATAATGCAGTACCTTTATCTCCCAATCAATACACTGAAGCAAAAATAATGGAAACCAGCGTGCAGACTTTACAGAGTTGATGCCATTATAATTGTCCTTTGCACCAAAAGGAGAAGAAAATGTTCAAAAATTTCCAAGTTTCAACCCTTCAAATGACGACGCACAGCAATGATATCGGTCAAAAACAAACAAAAAAAAAAACAAAAAACAAGAAACAAAATTCAGTAAGAGGGCATCGCCTGTGAAGTGGATCCGTTGGAGTGGACAAGCCGAAGAACACTGCCCAAATATAAGGTTGTGATGGTGAAGCAATTAATGCAGTCATTCCCACCGAACCTGTAACTCTATGCAAGCCAAATATATACAGCCAACAAAACAAATGATTGTGTTGTATATGATATATATACGCATTCATATATATATATGCATGAGCATTGAATCATGAACATAATGTTGAATGAAATGCATTGCCATGATCCTAGCAGGGGCGTATGCAAAGATGATGAGAGCAATATCCTGGGATCCTATTGTGAAGCGACACGCACCTGCGTGCACCTGGGCAGTTGCAAATAATTCAAGCCAGTAGCATCATGACCGTCCTAGTTCAGTCTGCATCTGCCACACAATTTGGAAAACCAGAGATGGCGTTTCAGCCCCACCCAAAAATTTGCAGCACTACAAACACCACTTATGTGCATTGCGGAAGCATGAATAATCATGACTTTAATTTGCCTTTCGTTTTGTTCAAAACCCCGCCGACAGTTGCGTTATCACCATTACCATGCACAATCCATTGGTCCAGTATGCAATGTACGCTTTGTACGTAGGATGTACACCGGTTGCTGCGTTGCAGCTTCTAATTTGCAGACACTGACTGGTTCACGAGGATTGTTAATTATGCTTGTTTTTACGGCTACCACTGCTTATCTTTCTCTTTCCTAATATAGGGAATGCCATAAGAAGTATGAAACAGCTCTGTCCCTAAATTCTTAATACCTAAAAGGCATTCAAATGTGAGGCAGCAGAATATCTGTACCTCTAATGTTATGAGTGATGGGCTTGAGTGTTGTATGTTTGGTGGTAGGATGCAGATTGGTTGATGACCAACAGTGGGTTTGCCTTGCATTTTGTCGGAACAATCGTAACAACGCACATTCTGTGCGCATTGCCATTGCCATTTCCATCGTACATTTATTTTCCATTGTGAAGTCTGCAACCTCGATGTCCGTCTGGCCTATGACATAGAAGTGGTATCTTTGCTCAGCAGTATGAGCAGCAGCATCTCCACTTTGTGTGAGGTGTAACAGCAGCATCTCCACTTTGTGTGTGGTCTACACCTCTTGCTTTCTAGCAGCTGCGATGTTCTTGTTATTTAGTTAAGATGAGATATTGTAGTACTCCAGGAAAGAGAACAATGGTTTGTATATTTTCTTAAAGTGCCTTGGTTGGTATCGAAATGAAGTTACGAGAATGAGCTTTTCAGTGGACAATAAGAGGTGGGAAAACGAGTTTTCATGTCGTCCCAGGAGTTTAGCTTTTCAATTCTCTTACGTTGCTAACGGGGACGACCTAAAACTAAACTATCAAGAATATAACTTTTAGCTTTTATTAAAAGTAACAAGGTAAGGCTTTTAGTATCAAAGGCAAAGTTCAGAAGCGATTTTGCGTGCAAGCTTCCTCTTTTTTACATATATAGAAATGGTCCAGCACCTTGGTCCAGCAACTTATCTCATTATATAATGGAAAAGTTTCGTAACTTCTTATCGCTTTTTTTCATGTCAATTTATGCCTGAAAAACCAAAACCAAACAAATGGTTACCGACTTTCATAAAGTGAATATTTACTTTCAAGTTATCAAAGTCATATCTATGCTAACTATGATGCTACCATGAACACTATTTTTATAATGTGGGTTGATAATTATCAATACTTTGAAGCTCTGGTGGACCTCCTGCAAATCTATTGTGAGGAGGAGGGCGTCCAGGGGTTGGAGGTGCACGGCGTACGCTGTCTCACCGCTCACTACGCGGATGACACTATGATTTTCCTCAGGGCCGCCGTGCCTCAGGTCAAGGCGTTGATTTCCAGCGGGAGGTGGGAAAACGAGTTTTCACTGAGTTCTCCAGGCTCAGTAGGGGGCAGCATCTTTACAAGCCGGTGGCGGCCGTGGGCGCAAATGGGACTTCTCGCGGCGGGGTTCTCTTTCGCCCCGGGCCCGGCTTGAATAAGGTTGACCAGCGCCCGGACGTTTGTCTGGGTCGGGGTCAGCCGAGGCCATCCCCGGGGAAGGACCCGCCGAACGCTGCTTCCAGCAGCGCGAGGGAACAGACTCTGGACCCCCTTGCTCAGCCACATCCCATTTTGCTGGTCTGGTCTGAGGATGGTCGTACTGACAAGATGACGGGAATAGCTCAATTAATCGCGGAACACNCGTTGATGAGGGCGCTGGACCGTTTCCAGCGGGAGGTGGGGCTGAACGTGAACACCGGAAGTCCACGCTGCACTTCACGCATACTCATCCATCTGTGCACAGCAGGATTATACAACTCCTGGGATCCTACCCGGCGGGGCGGATGATAAATATTTGGGCATTCCGATCCACAACTGGAACAGACGGCAAACCTGGCAGGCTTTCCTGATGCGAATCCAACAGCGCACGACCCATTGGACGAATCATTTCCTCTCCCACAAAGGGAAAATCGTGCTGGCTACCGCGGTGCTGGGGGCAATGGCCAGATTCGGCGCCTCGGTGGCTGCCCTGCCGTCTGGCGTTGCCTCGAAGATCGATGCGATCCTGCGAAATTTTGTTTGGTCGGGTGGGAAGGGGAAAAAAAGATGCACCTGGTGGATTCGACCACCACTGCGCGGCCCCGGGAGGCTGGGGGGGTCGGCATTCTCCCCTTCACGGAGGAAGTTGCATTGGGGCGACAGAGGCTGCTGCGGAGGCTGTCCACCACGCTGGATGATCCCTCCATGTGGGCGCAGATCCTGTAAAGGAAATACCGGCCCTGGACGACTGTGGGCTCTGACTCTCTGGTTTGGCGGCAGCTGTGCAACCACGTGGCGTCGGTAGGGGGCGCCAACGCATTTCTTCCCCCTGGCAGTATACCCGCGCTTGGTTTCCAACTGATCCGCACTGGATGCAACTCTGGCAGGGCTATATCCCGGAAAAGATTAAGATGTTCGGGTGGCTGATCCTTCACAAGGCCCTCCCTGTCAGGACGTTTTTGCAGGGTAGGGGCATGGAGATCAGTCCTCAGTGCCCGCTGTGCAACCACTCTGTGGAGACGTTGCAGCATTTTATGCAAGAATGCCACGTTACCAGACAATTCTGGCACACGGCTGGTCTCTAGCCCATTACAGTTTCGGGCAACTCGCCGATGCTCACCGCGCTGTGGATTATGTGGAAGGCCAGAAACGACTGCATCTTCAAAAGCGCGGCCTGCCCCCGCCCGTCTGTGCTTTCGGACAGGTTCAGAAAACTCTAGCAGGATATTACTGTGGCGAGGGACTGCCATACTCATTGCGAATTGACCAGACGGGTGGCCGATCATGGGGTTGGCCCTCGCCCTTTCACTGAGTTCTCCAGGCTCAGTAGGGGGCAGCATCTTTACAAGCCGGTGGCGGCCGTGGGCGCAAATGGGACTTCTCGCGGCGGGGTTCTCTTTCGCCCCGGGGCCGGCTTGAATAAGGCTGACCAGCGCCCGGACGTTTGTCTGGGTCGGGGTCAGCCGAGGCCATCCCCGGGGAAGGACCCGCCGAACGCTGCTTCCAGCTGCGCGAGGGAACAGACTCTGGACCCCCTTGCTCAGCCACATCCCATTTTGCTGGTCTGGTCTGAGGATGGTCGTACTGACAAGATGACGGGAATAGCTCAATTAATCGCGGAACATAGGCGTCGCCTGGTGGTGGGGCCCAGTTGGCCTGGGCACAGCCTTAGCCAGGAGCAAACTCCGGGCCCGCAACCCCCCGGCGAGTAATCGGTGGTGGTCGGGGACCCCCCCTTTCTTCTACTCTCTTCTGCTCTCTTCCTTTTCTGTTTTCTGTTCTCTGTTCTCTTCTTTTTCTTGGTGGTGTCCATTTCTGTCTGGGGGTCTCCCCTCCTGTTCGCCGGAGGTGGTGGACGCCTACCCGCCTGC
>MNCI01018063.1:229239-241855 GCA_015680685.1 Gnetum montanum | reverse complement strand
TAGTTATCTATATTAGTTATATTATACATGATCATTGTAAGGGTCTTAATGATATATCTTTCAAAAACTATTAAATCACACACACTATAAACCAACAACAATGTCTCTCCCACACAAAAATGACAATGCACTGTATAACGAACAAATTCATTGGAGAACTAACAAGATATACGATGAAGAAGATTGGAGTGATCAACCTTATGTAGGGGTTTCTTATGATCATGACCATCCTAACAACACCCAATGACTACATTCATTTAACGTCAACAATATTAGAGAAGATGATGTAGGTCCTAAACTAGGGGAGGCCTCAAGGCCTAAGACCTTCTGAAAACCCAGAAAAAATAAATCAAGAAACCTCAAAGAACACCATAGAAGCCATGGAAATTCTTGTAGTTCTTCATCTTCCTCTATCCCTTCAACATCTAGTTCTGACAAAGATGAACATAGGTATAGAGATAGAGCTCCACTAAAGGGTCAGAGTAAAAATCAAAATTGAACCCATGGGAAAGTTCAAAGATAGCACTATCATGATCAAACGAATAGAGCAAGACATTTCCCTCATAATTTGTTTGATGATGATGAACCCCTATTGGACACTAAGAGCCTAATGCATATCATAGAGGTTGTTATGATATCTTGCAAGGCATCACAAAAAGAGTTGTCTACCTAAGCTTGACATGAATAATATTCCTATAGGAGGCTATGATTCAGATCCACAATAGCATTTACAAACCTTCCATGATGCTTGTGCTTACTACAACATTGAAAGTGGATGGAAAAATCTTAAGCTCTTTCCTAGGACATTAATTAATAGAGATGAAGTGTGGTATAGATCATTGAGACCAAATTCAATCTGAAGATGGTCTACAATGATGGAACTTTTTAACAAGAAATACCAAACCTATGCAAGAGTGTCCAACCTAAGGAGATAGATCCAAGAGTGGAAGTAAGAACAACATGAACCCTTGGACATGGCCTTAGATAGATATTATGCTTTACTAAATAGATGCCCAGGCCATGGTTTCTCTAAGGAAAGGAAACTTTTCCACATCGTAGATAGGCTTTGTAATGAAATAAGGGAAACCCTTGGGATGTATGCCCTAGAGAAATTATACAAGCTCCAAGCCCATTAGATCAAGGAGCTAATCAAGTGTCTGGAACAAGAAGAAGGAGAGATATGCAAATGGGAGAATGTTAAGAAACACTAATGGCACCCAATTCTTCAATCGAAGGAGGTCCAAATTTATGGTAAGGAGGATGAAACTACTCTCGATAAGGTGATTCCACAACAAACCTTGTTGATAAAGGAGTCTATCGATGATCTAGAAGAAAAGTTTAGTAGGATGTCCAAATGAATAAACAAAAATGTCATAACTCTTATTGAGACAATCATAGACAAGATCATGCAACACAAGCTATGCGATCACACTAAATAAAAGACATAGAACCAAGAAACAACCAGGAAGAAAAAATTGGCTAACAAAAGTGAGGCTAAAAACTCAACTACAAAAAAATATGATGGAGGTGACCTATGCATATATGACCATTCAAAGGGCCAATGCCCTGTATTTTTGCATCTACAAGAGTATTGGGCAAGTTCCTTAAATCCAACGTTTGTGCAAAAGCACATGCCTAGGAGATTTCCTCTTCCACAAGCTAATTACAAAAAATTCCACAACCAATCATACCATCCTAGGGGAATTCATTACCAACCTCACCATAGTCATCAACCATAGTGGCAACAACCATAGTCATGGGGAAGGCCACCACCAAATCAGCCATACTTGCCAAAACTTCATGGATATTATGTCCAACACCTTATTTCTCCAACTAGTTCTACATCCTCCACTTCAAATCACCACTACCACTCTACTGAGTACCATCAATATATGAAATCCTTTGAAGGATCACCACCTTGCAACTCTTACCATCCAACCCACTCTCGACATTCTCATAATCCACTTCCTTATACACCATCGCCAGCCACTCAAGAAGGTCTAGCACCACAATATTGGCAAACAAGTGCCACTTGTGCTGCAAATGTGCATAGATATGCTGACACCAATGGGTCCCAACCATGTAGAAAATATCCCTTTTGGATGAAAGGTCATAGGCCAAAGCAAACCACACATGGATCCACCACATCAACCCAGCTAGCACAATTCCAATCTAGTGCATCATCTTCCTTTTCTCAACCAACGTCCTCTAACCATACATGCAGGCCACCATCCATCAGTACTCCAACCCCAAATCCAACTAATGAATTTAATAGTGAGGGGAGACAAATAAATACATGTATACAATATCATGATTAAGGGTGCACTCGTGGGCCAGCCATCTACAAAGTTACACACACCTCATAACCTGTTCCACCATACAATTAACCATCAAGTGTGTGACCAACAATTTTCCTACCTACCGACCACACCACAAATAGACACCCTATGGGTAGGGCATGAATGGTTACCAACATCTCATACATGCATGGATCCTACTTATCCACTTATTAATCCTTGTCATGGCCAAATTTTTAGTCATGCAAGTTGCCCTCTATTCTAATCTTTAGGATTCTTAAGTGTATTTTATCTTTTTTTTTCACAATTTTTTGTCATTTTCCTATTTTTTGATCTATTTTTTCATATATTTTTTTTCATTTTCTTTTGTAATCTCACTTGTGAATAAGATGATCATGGTGCCCAATGAGATTAGGTTTTCTTTATGTTGTCAAGTCATAAGGGATGAATTATTTAGACATTGAGACCATGACATCCATCCACCCATTACATTAATAAGAGGTTCTTGCCCTAGTCATAATGGTAATCATTTCTATTATCCAACCTAAAAAAAACTTCATAATCATTGTGTCCAGATAGAAGAGTGCATAACCAAGGCAGCAATGTAAAAAGTGTGACATCAAGGGGATTTGTGGATTTTTTTGGCCACTTCTATATATTCTATCATGTTGCTATGGCTGTAACTATATCCCCGTAGATCTAACAAAACATGAGAGTAAGAGCAACTTAAACTAGCACTAAATAAAATTTTGTGAGTCCCACTGGAAAGACATGTATCCATTCTTGAAGGTTGGTAGCTTCTTGAAATCCAAAAATAAAGAAGTGAAAAAGAAAAAAAATGTAATAAGTGTGCCATAATCAGCTCCTTCCTTAGACTCAATGCCAAGTGATCTTACTCCTCATGACTTCGATAGTCTTATGGTTGTCCACTGATGGGATGAAACAATGCCATGTCACTACAATGTGGTTTGGACTTGGTTTGAATCTTGGGAAGAAGGACACATGGTTAGTTAATCATTAATAACACACAAGGTTTCATTGTGACCATGGTATCACACCTCATGTCCCAGTTCCTGTAATCCTTTCTATTGTCCATCTCACCTCATTTTTTTAATAATCATAGCTTGTGATTTTGTCTAACATAGAGTTATTATCTCAATTTGATGGTTTTAACATGTGTGTTTTGTTTCATAGGCCTATGTTGCATTCAACCCCTTTAGTACCTATGGACATTATAAGTGTAGTTACACAAGGGCATCATAGGCTAAAGCCTGCTTTGGGGAGGACCCACCTATGTGATTTTTGTGACTCATACTTGTTTGACATTACCACATCATTTTTCACCTTCCAAGCACTTAAATTATCACATTTTATTATTTCCCTTATCATAAAACTAATTTGTCCCATAACCTCAATTTCAACACCTTTTTCTTGCTCATTTTTCATGTTGATGACTTCACCTTATCATACTTTCAGTGCCTCAAAATAGATTTTTACTTACCCTAGAATGATAAAATTAACTTCAAAGCTTCCAACCAATCCTAAAGCTTTAGTTTGCATGTTCACTAACCCCATAAAATGCAAATTCTTGGACCTTTACATCATCCACTTAATGTCGGGTCTCACAAATAGTATAAATACAACCCTTGTGGTACTCAGAACTTCATTTCTATCATTTGCTACTAGGGGAGTCATTGAAATTTTTTGGCACAACTTAGAGATNGGGGGGGGGGGGGGGGGGGGGGGGGGGGGGGGGGGGGGGGGGGGGGGGGGGGGGGGGGGGGGGGGGGGGGGGGGGGGGGGGGGAGTGCTTGCATGCAAATCTTGTGTGGATTTGTTGAAATTTGTTATTTCTTGGAAGGTATCATAAGGGTAAGAATGTTGAAAACCTTAAGAATTATAATGAAAAATCACTCACAGTAAGCACCCACATGGTGGCCATGGATAGTAAGGCAAATAGGTGGAACATGCTGAGTAGGAGGGCTAGTCCTTCAATATTCACCAAGAAGCCCCTGCTACTGGGAAATCAGCCCACGAAGAGGTGATAGAGCTACTAACCTTCAAAAAGGGACAATGCCTCACGTTGCCCCTTGATTTCCTTGTTGCCACCTTGGAAAAATCTACATTAGCTTCAGTCATTGTGGAAATGATCTTTGGTGTGTTCATGGAGTTTACTTTAGAAGCAGCACAGATGCCACTTAGGGCATTCCCATTGTGGCCAATCCTATCAGATAGTGGTGAATGGTACCTAGGTGAATTCTATCAATTTTGGCATACTAAGGACAAAAACACCATTGTTAACATCTGCAGGGTGATTGTCTCTTATTCAGTCAAGGACATTATTGTAGCTCTCATCCTACCCAATGAAGGGGCTAAGGTTACTCACTTGTCCACTAGATCCAACCTCAAAACAAAGAAGCTGTGGTTGAGGCAGACATATGGCAAAGAGGACAAGTCATACAATGAAATGACTCTAGAGGAGAAAATCTACTTCAAGATTGGGATGTACCACCTATTTCCCACAAAAGGGCTCAATCGAATCTCCACTTATGAAGCTAGGGGACAACTAGCCTTCCCTAGTATTACTTCATTCAAATCCAATGGTAGTTCAAATAAATGAAGTTAGGGAGACCAACATTTCTATTTACCTGCTTAATCATAAAGCTATGCAAGTGTGCTGGGATCTTGGAATATACTAACAATATACTTAGGAAGGCTTAGCATGCCTTCTTCATTGAACTCTTAAAAACTATAGCACCAACAAAGGATCTTGGTGAAGAACAAGAAGTAGAGAAGGAGGCTAAGCCATGAACAAAAATGCAGCATGAGCCTAAACAGTGCCCACAAGCACAAGCTCTGCCACTGTTGCCACCACAAGATTTTAGACCTTCAATGAGCCATCTATAGAGAATCATTATAATAGTTCACTGGGGAAGTAGGGATGAGGCCAATCTCTTCCAAGTCATGGACAATGTTGTACGACCCACTATGTTAGCTAACACAATGTATGGAGAGATCTTAATACAGTCAGGAGGATGGGGATCCCAATGGTCATGCCAAATCTTTGGAAATGTTGCATCCTTCCAAGTTACATTGGAAACTAGAGAAGGTGCCACAATCATGATACTACAACACAAGCATGTGGTGGGTGCAGTAGAGGTGATTACCAATCATATCAAAAAGTCATTCAATGTGCCTATCATGCCCTTGATAGATTTTTTAGGAACTAGAGATGCATAGACCTTGGCCAAGACGTCAATGACTCCTACAATGCATGAGTATGTGCTTGATTGATTGCTACAAATGGGTGAAGTGATTATCACTTTGTCTAACAATCCCAATGATGTCACTACAGCTCAATGAGACCTCATCACCACCAAAGGAAAGTTAGTCATGGTAGAGGTTAGGGTAGGACATGCATAACCAAATATATAGAAATTACAAGAAGAGTTGCCTACCCTATGAACTGAACAATGGGATCCTACTTGTTTTGTTATGCCAGACCAACTAGAATAGTTTAGGATAGAGGAGCTCACCCAGCTAGTAAAGGAGAGAGCAACTGCTGAGTAGGAGAAGTAGATAATAGTGTGAAATTCCTCTGCTATAGATGCACAATCTCATGCATATAAAAAGGCACTAATTGCCATACAAGAAGAAACAAAGTAGCTCACTATAGAAAATTCTAGGTTGACCACTATGGAAAAGCAAAAGAAGATCTTAGAAGAAAGCATCCACCAGTTAAGAGAACAAATAGTGAGGGTCAACCAGGATATGAATAGATTAGCTCGAGAGAATAGAATCCTCTCCATGGAGGAGGTACGAGCTATTCGTAAAAAGTCAACAATTGAAATCAGCGCATAGCAAAATAAGGCAAAAAGGCATGAAAAACTAAAAGAACACTTTCATGACTAAGTTGGCATGTATAAACAAATCAATGAAAATGAAATCTAGATGGCCAAAGCCCACATTAGCTCCTTGTTAGTGTAGAATCTTGAGTGGTAGTTCATCTTAGACAACTATGCCTTTGTCCAACAAGAGAAAGTCAAAAACAAGGACCTACAAATCAAGGATCTAAAGGAATACATGGCATTGGCTAACCTTAGACATGCCAACTTTACCTTGTTAACAATAGATCATCCCTAAAGTGATCTAGAGAAACAAGTGATGACTACCTACGCGTTGTATGAGAAAGAGTTTGCAGATTGAAAGGATGCTTTGCAAAAGTTGCAAGTGGAAAACTTAGAGTTAGAGGTAGTCAAAGCTAGTTATTAGGGACAAAAGGATGTAGCCTCAAACCTAGCTTGAAGATTGAAAAATTATCATGAGCTTAGGGACAAAGCTAGGTCTTTCGAGAAAGAACAATGATAGTTCGCAGCATGGTTTGTAAAGGTGAATCAAATGTTTCTACAACTGCCATGTCCTCGGGATGTACCAACACCTACACACATTGGCATAGTAGCCTGAATGGTGCATGAGCCAAGGATGAAGGAAGAAAAGTTGTAGGCCTTGCTCAATCACTACCAATTTTAATGGCCTAGTGACAAAGGGAAGTGGTCGATGGAAGAGCCATTGCCTCTAAGCACCACATGAGCTTCCTAGTTTTGATTTTATTTTGCTTTGTAAAAATGTGTCCCATTTTTATACTACACCACTATGGCATGCAAGGAGTCTATTGTTTTGTTCATTGTTGAGTTAGTCATTAATCCCATACTTGCCCAATATTTTGTAAAGAACTTGTTCCTCATTTTGTTTAACTCAAGGATGAGTTTTCATTCAGTCATGGGGGTATGATTAGATACCATTGTAAGGCCCCATTATTGGATATGCAATAACCAACGTCATATACCCGATGTTGGCTCATTTGGGTTTGTAAAGAATATTGGCTCAAACACTTAATTCCTCAAATATACCCGATGTTGGAATATTTTGTAAAGAACTTGTTCCTTATACCAAGGAATCCAATAACCAATGTCATATACCCGATGTTGGCTCATTTGGGTTTGCCTATAAATATGACACTTGGACACTCTAATGGGGAAGTAGCCAAAGAGGTAGGATGTAAGAGATAGTTTTAGTTTTTAGTTTCTTCTCTTTAAAGTTTTTTATTCCCAATGCATGCTCACAGTGTGATGTTTGTAATTGTATGACACCTTTGTTCAAGTGTTACATACTTGGACATGTTACCTGAATGGAAATAAAGAATGACATTACTCCCATCATTGTAGCATCCACTTAGATTATTGCTTTAATTATTTACTACTTTCTTTAGTTAAATGTTTTCCATTTATTGTTATTTACTATTCTTGTTATTAAGTAGAATGCATACACCTTAATCATGAACATTTAAGTGTAGATACTTGGTAATATAGAAGTGTATTATTTGGCACAACTAGTGATGTAGACTTGGCAATCTCAGAAGTAGTCTCATGAAGTCAAAGACCTATATGAATGGTTAAGAATATATACTCATCATCCATAGGCTAGTTTAGATCTTTCTTTCTATCATTCATTAGTTTAATTAATTTATCTCTTTTCATCATTAGGAGTAGCATAGAATTAGATAACATCATATACCTCACTTTGGACTAAACCATATGTGAGAAAGCTACCACTAATCCAAGTGGGAAGACAACGAACTATGAACAAAGCATAGCAATCTAGATGCCACAATGAGTCACATCCATAGAATTTGACCAGAATATGGATAAATGCTTATGATTCATATGGTTGAGTGTAGAGGTACCTCGCTACTCATTAGCATATTTTGCTTTCTAACTATTTGAATATGCATGTCCAAAATCTTCTTACATGGACCAAGACCTTTAGTAGTGAATCATTTAGACATATTATTCTTCAAACACTTAATTCCAACATTATCATTACTAGCAATCAGCCTATCATGAACATAAATTAAAAGAATAGTAAAACAACCTTGTACAAAACATTTAAAATACATAAAATCATCATATTCAAATATTTTATTATTCTTATTGTGCATAAAATTATCAAATTTCTTATACGACTACCTTGATGCCTACTTCAAACCATACAAGCCCTTTGTCAATTTGCAAATCAAATTAAGATTAAATGCATCTACAAAAAATTTATGCTGATACATATAATTTTTTTCTTCTAAATCACTATGTAGAAAAGCTATTTTCATATCAAATTTTTTTAATTCTAAATTTGGATTTCTTCCAAAGAAAGAACAACTAGAAAGGAAAGTTTGCCTCACAAGGGCAAAAATCTCATTAAAATCAGTACTAGGTTTATGTCTATAACCTTTAACTACAAGTATTGCTTTATACCACATAGAACCCTCAACCTCCCACTTAATTAAATAAACACATCTATTCTAAAAAAGTTTCCTTCCTTAAGGAAGTTTTACCAACTCCCAAGAATTGTTAAAAAGCAAAGCTTTGATCTCCTCAACCATAGCCTCTTACCATTTATTAGTAGCAGAACATTGTACAGCTTCTTGAAAAGATTTAGGTTCACCACTATCAATAAATAAAGCATAATACAAAGAATCTGAACACCTTTGTGTTTCCTTATGAGACTATGAAGATCTCATAATTTGGTGTATATGAGTTATTAGAAGTCCATTAGCATTTGCATCAGATTCAGTGACATCACTTGTTATTATCATTGTATCATCATCAATATTAACATTAATAACATCATTACGAATATATGGCTAAATTTCATGATTAAGTTGATTTGAAGATATATAAAGAGAAACATTTATATTCATAATCAATTTTTCTAATTTTTCTTTTCCTTTTTTATTATGAGCAAACATGTCACTTTCATTAAATAAAACATCCCTACTTCTAATAGTTTATTTTATAGAAAGATCCTACAATCTATAGCCTCTATTATCTTCAATATAACTAAGAAAAACACACCTTTTGGATTTTACATCTAACTTACTCCTTTTGTCTTTTGGAATTAAAACATAAGCCTCATATCCAAAAGTTCTTAAATGATTATATGAAACCTTCTTACCTTTCTATAAACCTTTAAGGACATTACCATTTAAAGAAAGGATTGAAGATTAATTAATCAAGTATACTTCCATATTAGCAAATTTTGTCCAAAATGGTTTGCCAAGACCAATTTTGATAGCATACTTCTAACACACTCCATTATGCATCTATTCATCATTTTAGCAACATCATTTTGTTGTGGTGTTTTAGAAATGGCTCTTATATACCATTTTCTCTACAAAAATTATTAAAAGTAGTGGAGCAATACTCTCCACCATTATCAGTTAATAAACATTTAATATATTTTTAAAACTCTTTTTCAACTCTAGCTTTTAAAATTTTAAAAATATCAAAACCTCATCTTTAGAAGCCATCAAATAAAACCAACACTTTTTAGAATAATCATCTATGAATCTAATAAAATAAAAAGCTCCACCATGAGATTGAAAATCTACATGGCCAAACATATTTGAATATACCATCTCCAATACTTTACTTTTTGTCAAATGCTGATCTATTTTAAAATTCACTCTATGTTGTTTTTCGATAACATAGTGGTCACAAAATTCGAGAGATGCATTCTTACATTTAGAATAAAATTTTGATCTTGTTGTAATTTCATACAATGTTCACTTAAATGACCTAACCTACTATGCCAAACTTGTAAGTCACTCTGCTTACTAATAAAAGAAAAAAAAATCTTTTTGAGCCATACCACACAGTGTATACAAACTTTCATCTATTTTCCCTTTTAAAAGAGTTATGTATCCTTTAGAAATCTTTCAAGATGATTTTCTAAAAGTTACAGGACAACTTGTATGATCTATGTCCTACTAAAAATAAATTCCTTGCAATTTTCGGAACATGCCTTACATTATTTAACGTATACCTACTGCAATGAGATTTCAAAATGATAACATCTCTAATGCTCAAAATTTTACGAGTGAAATCATTACAAAAACACATGAAATCATTCTAAAAACCAAATATCTTCATTAGTAGTCCTAACACATGCAACACTCATTGTAATGCCATTATCCAATGTAGTATTTTCTTCATAAGAATTATCATCTTTACCTTTTCCTTGATCTTTCTCTTTTTTTTTTCTATTTTTAAGGAAATGACAATATCGACAAGGACCTTTTCTTTCTTCTGATTTTGTTCTTACTTTGCTCTCAAACTTTCCTCTACTTGAATTTGCAAATTGATCACTGAATTGTGTCCTTCTTCTTGCTTATGTTGCCAATGCTACATCTGTTCTAATTGATAAGTGCATTAAAGCTTTTTAGTATTCATTGAACAATGAGGTAGCAACATCAAAAAGTTTAAATCTATTACCTATAATATTAGTGGTAGTTGTGATAATAGTATCCAAGCTTAGTGGTAAAGAACACAATAGCAACAAACACAAAACATCTTCATCTAAATTAATTTTTACATATTGTAATTGTGCAATAATGGAATTAAATTCACTCACATGCTTTATTACTGTTATACCTTTCTTCATCTTAAAGAGAAACAACTTTTTCATTGCATGCATTTTCTTTGCAATAGATGATTTCTCATAAGATTGTTCTAGAGATTGTCATAGTTTTGGAGATGTTTTACATTTAGTAACATCAAATAAAATTGTTGGAGAAATGAAAGAGTGTATTGTAGCCAAACACCTTTGATCAAGAACATCCCATTCCCAATCTTCTATACCAATAGGTTGTGCAATCTTTCCTCCAATCGTCAAATTTAGTTCTTTTGCAAGTAATTTTCTATCATAATTTTCATGTGTGCCAATTATTGGCATTCAACTTTTCAAACTGCATTGTTTTTTCTATCATTGTTATTCATAGCTTCGATACCAATTGTTACTACTAAAACAACAAATAAAATTGATAAAATAGTAAAACTCACACAACAGAATTCACATAATAATTATCAATGTGAAGGATAAAAAGCTATGGGAAGCATAGCTCTATTATTTTCTTGAAACATTACAACCAAAAAACAAAGCAGAACATTGCCTTTTGAGCACAATAGCATAGTTAAATTTTTTATTTCCATTTGTACATTAACACATAACCATATATTTAAATAAAATTTGTAACTCATATACCAATACAAACTTTCTAGTTCCATTACAAAGTAAATGTTATAATAGCAAGGTACATCTTCAAGATTAATAACATGTGGAACAACTAATTTGGTTTGAATTATTTCATAGAAACATCTATAAAATTTACACACGTTCTTACTCCCCTAAACATCATTATTGTAGATATACCTATAACATTTCATTAATTATCTATAATTTCTTGTTCAATAAGTAATGAAAGTATTATTTATTAAAGGATCAAGACTTGCCATTGGTCTAACATATTAGCCTAAGTAATAGCAAAAATAGTCATTTGAGAACATAAAGAGAGTAAGATAATATGATACAAATCTTTTTTGGCTAAGAGGCAAGTTGCTAGCCCCATCCAAGAGAGTCCTTCTTTGGTAAAATAAAATTATCTTAATGGTGAGGGAAAGCTTATTTTATCATGTTTTCTACTGGATTTTACCATGGTAAATAAATAATTATCATCATAATGTTAGGATAAGAGATGAACGTTTTCATAGGAATTATTATTCATAATAGTCCAACTACCTTGTAAATTGGACTTTATCCTTGAAAAATCAATTTTTAGTATATCAATTTGAGATTTTAAAATTTGAAAAATATAAAAAATTCACTACCAAAAAATAAATATATATCATTGATGGGATGCAATATCGCATGGGCCACAATATCATGTACACAATGTATCGTACGCGATATCGCGTCTTCTCCCACGATATTGCGTACGCGATATCGCGTCGTGCCACCAAATCTATAAATAAGAGGCGGCTCTCCCTTGTTTCTCCATCTAGATCTAGACCCTTAGCGAGACTCTGGCAGTCTTACCTCTCCAGAGATAGAATCATTTCCATGTGGCTGCAATAGGAGTTCAAAAGTGAACGGATCTTTATTCGAGCAAATATTGTAACTGAGCACAAGTTTGTGTACAAAAATAAAGAAATTTTTTTGGATAAATCTTGTAATTCATGGACTAAGCTAAATAGGACTTTAATTATTGTTATTTATTGTTCATCATTTAAATTCTTTATTAGTTAATTAAATCTCTCTCAACCCTTCTTTCTTGGTTAAGTGCATTCAATACGATCACTTTGAGCACGTGCGTTACGCTTGGTAATCCCAGCAACGAATAGCGTTTGGTAATCCCAAAAGGTTGCATTGGCTCAGGGTGTGAACGGCAAGTGGGAATGGATACTGATGCTAGGCATTAGAACTTAGTT
>MNCI01018063.1:210342-229214 GCA_015680685.1 Gnetum montanum | reverse complement strand
CTGGGGACTAAGTTGTTTGTGCGCTAAGTAGAACATAGGAAATCATCCACATCATTGGGAAGCTTAAACAAACCCTTAGGGTTAATCAGAAAAACTAATATAACGGTCAATAGCACATCGACAAGACAATAATGTCTTCTTCTTCTCATAAAAGTACTTCACCACCTAGGGATCACACAAGAGACAGTCAGTCGCACAACATACATAACCCAGAACTGCCAGTTCCTCAATAGTATCGGGTGGTATATACTCATCATGATGAGTATATACCTGATTTTACTTTTATCCTCAATCAGGATGAACAACTGCGCTAGAGAGTCCTACAAGGTAACATAGTATTATCCCTAGATCGGGCAGTTCCTAACATGCTCCTTCATGCTCTTGCATAGATAGGCATGACGTAGCTATATGCTAAATACGTTGTAGAAGATTATGACACAAGGGATTACCATCCCATAGTGGCGCAACATTTAACGGACTCGCGGCAGGAGAGCTACCATACATTGTTGAAGGGCAAAGGGGTCTCACACGTCCTAAGTGAAATTGGAGATGGTGAACTAGTTATAACAAGTTCTCCATCAAATGATGTTCCCCCTCCTAACGATGGTGAGGAGGTGGGGTATCAGAACCTACATTCCAAAATTCACAACCTTGGTTCTGATCCCCATGAACACCAAGTGTTCAATGAAGGAACACAAACAAATAACAAGGGCAGGCATTCTGATCATCATCGTGATCGGGGCCATAACCACCGAATCGTCATGACGATGGTTTTCCTTCTTCTTCCCCTTCATCACATCATTCACCCTCTCCTTCCACATCAAGACGCAGTTACAAAGAGTACAACGGTGAGGATAAGGGTAAGAAAAATGAGAGACCTCGATGAGAGAGTCGAGAGCGAGGAAGAGGGCATTCAAGAGAATTAAGGCATGGAAGAAGGGAAAGTAGGGAACCACATAGGCATCATAGACGTAATGAGAGAGATGACCATGAAAAACCCCTACTAGCAACCTGGAGTATGTTAGATATTACGGAGGCTGTGAGGATACCTACAAGGCATTAAAAAGATAGTCAGATAAAGAAAATAGACATGAATAATATCCCACAATTCGAAGGGGGATACAATGCTGATCTACAGAACCACTTACAGGCATTCTACAATGTATGTTCTTTGAAGAATATTGAAAAGAAGTGGCAGAAGTTAAAGTTGTTTCTAAGGACACTCATAAAAGAAGCAGAGAGTTGGTACCGGTCCTTAGAACTGGAAACCATTAGAAGGTGAAGTATGATGTTAGAACTCTTTAATGATAAATACCAAACGTACTCCAAAGTGTCCAACTTGCATAAGCTGATCCAAAGATGGAAGAAGGGTACTCACAAACCCTTGGATNAAGAATATAACTACGATCCTTCCCTCTGAAAGAGGGAAGTGAGATTCTTCGATGAAGAGGATGAGTCACCACTTGAAGAGTTGGTGAATAGAAAAACCTTGCTGCTTCAAAAGCTAACAACAAAAGTGTCAGCTAAGGTAGATGAAATATGGAGCTCCTTAGATAGTAAAATTGAAACTATCCTAAAAATCGTAGAGTCTAAGCAAGAATGAAGTAGTGACCAAGATAAGAAAAAGAGGAGAGATTCAGGCCATGCACGTCATAAGGGTAAGGGAAAAATGACCATCACTGATGAGGTTGTGGATTTTGATACAAACAATGATAGTGGATGTGAGATCTGCCAATATGACCATCCTAAGGGATGTTGCCCAATAATCTCACATCTACAACAGTCTGGGGTGTATGCACTCAATCCAAGACTTAACAAACGGTAAGCACCCCATCAGTTACCTTATCCCCAAGGTAACCCAAGGCAGTTTCACCAACCATTAACCTATTATCCAAGTGGAACTCCGCCACAACCTATCGGGTAACACTAGCAGTGGCAACACCCATAGTCATGGGGGATGCCACTGCCTAGGCAACAATACTCTTATCGACAACCAGATCCATATGGCTATTACGTGCAGCAGTCGGTCTCTCCACCTAACTCTATAGGACATGCAACTTCACAATGTCACTACCAAGTTCAGGAGTATTTTCAGACTCCCTCTCCTGGAAGGAACACTCCACATGCATACCATCCTCCGAATCCATGCGCATCTCTTACACCAGTAGCTCCTCCACCAACCGCTCCAACAATGCCAAGGGTATTTCCCACTCAACTGCAACAACCTAATGACATGAGGACTTCCAATCCTCAATTCTCAGTTGGTCCTGAAAATCTTATGCTGAAAAGATCTTTCTTCAGGACCAACAATCCAACCAAGCCCTCACCCTCACAAGCGGTTGAACATCTAAACACATTCGTACCAAATAAGGTTTCGGGACCCCCTTCAAACCAAAAATTGAGCCCAATGCACATGTTTATGTTAACACATATCGTTATCAACTGGATTAAGGTAGGCCACCTTCCCAAGAAATTTTCTGATCTTGGAAGCCCCCTAATTTATCTCCAAGTCGCTCGGAATGAACCTCATAAGGCACTTCTTGACTCAAGCTCCGGAGTCAACTTAATTTCACAAGAATTGCATAAAAGCTAGAACCTACCTCCACTCAAGAAGAGAAATATTCACTTAGATCTGGCTAACCAATCCATCACTGTTCCTTTGGGACAGGTTGAGGACATTGTTACCACCATGGGTGGTTGGTCATACCCAGCTAATTTCCTGGTGATCCAAATAAACAATGAAAAAGGGGCCTTTTCGATAATAATGGGAAGGGCATGGCTGAGTACAATAGATGCATGCCTAGGAATCCACAATCTTTCCCTAGAAATATCTAAGAAAAATACTTTTGGAAAGATTGAGAAGACGAAAGTTCCATGCATCGCATATAGTAACACAGGGTGCCATTGCATGCAGAAATCATGGGTAATGCAGAGTTTAACATTTCTTGCATGTAATAGGTGTGCACAAGACATTGACATGAAAAAGTGCCTATATGCAACAACCACACGATAAGAAAACACCCAGTGGCTGATGGCTGATCAAGAGAGAAACTTGATAACATGCATCAAACTAACTAAGGGGATAACTAGTGCTTACATTGAAAGCACGGATGCACTAAAGCAAGTTCGTTGCCAATTTCTAGCCTTTAACTTTGAAAACATTAACTGGGGGAAGTTGGATATTCTTGAGGAATTTAGATAGGAGCCCCTAGATCTAAAACCATTGCCTACCGGTTTGGAATACATGACCCTTGAAAACAGAAAATCGGTAATTATCAACGCAAAACTTGTCCCCAAGCAACAAGAATGCCTGTTGAAACTAATATAAATAAATGGTCAAAAGCATTTGCCTAGTCATATCCTGAGTTAATTGAAATAGACCATAGGATATGCCAGCATAGGATTTACATGGACCCCTCCATGAAGCCTCAAAAACAACTACAGAGGCAATTGAACCCGAAATTGAAACAAGTAGTAAAAGAAGAGATAGAACAGCTCCTCAAGGTTGGGTTCATATATTTTATTGCTGATAGTGAATGGGTTAGTCCTCTAGTAATTGTGCCTAAGAAGGGAGGAAAATGGAGGGTATGTATAGATTTTAGGCTACTGAACATGGCAACATTCAAAGATCATTTTCCGTTGTCGTTCGTCGACCAAGTCTTCGACACTATAGCGGGGCATCGCTATTATAGTTTTCTAGATGGGTATAGTGGATACAATCAAATACGAATAGCACTAGAAGATCAAGCCAAAACAACGTTCACTAGTCCCTAGGGAACATTTGCATATAAGCAAATGCCATTTGGCTTGTGTAATGCCCCTACCACGTTCCAACGTTTAGTCCTAAGAATATTTCAACAACAGATAGGAAACGGAGTGGAAGTCTTTATGGATGACTTCTCCACTTATGGGACAAGCTTTGATCAAGCCTAGGATCGATTAGAGCAAGTGCTAAAATGATGTGTTGAAACCAACCTGAAGCTCAATTGGCAGAAAAGTCACTTGATGGTTCAAGAGGGCGTAGTATTGGGGCATAAGATTTCATAGTCAGGAATAGAGGTGGACCTGGAAAAGGTTAAATTCATCCAAGGAATCACTCGACAACTAGAAACTATCAAAGATATTCGATCATTCCTTGGACACACTGGCTACTATAGGAGATTCATCGAGAACTTCTCCAAACTTGCCAAACCATTAGTGGAATTAACGAAGAAGGATGCACCATTCAAATGGACCAGGGAATGTGAACGAGCATTCCAAACTCTAAAACAGAGGCTTGTGGAAACTCCCATTCTACAAGCCCTTGACTCATCTAGACCATTCCATATCATGATCGACACATCTAATTATGCCTTAGGAGCTGTACTAACACAATTAGAAAAACAAAATGCCCTTATTACATCCACTATGCAAGTAAAAGCATTGTCAGTGCACAACTCAACTAATCAACTATGGAAAAGGAATTAATGACTGTAGTGTTTGCACTGGACAAATTTAAGCACTATGTGTTAAGCTACAAAGTGTATATTCATACGGATCATAGTGCAATTAGGTTCCTCATGAACAAGCCAATGGTTAGCCCTCGTATTATACGTTGGTTGGTAATCCTTTAGCAGTTCAACTTAACAATAGTAGACTGAAAGGGCACCGAGAATATAGTCACAGATCACTTATCTCAGTTGCACTGGGACAACAAAGATGACAAATATGTCATATCTGATCACTTACCTGACAAAACCCTCTTTGCCAGTGTAGTGAATAACCAACCCACAGGAAAAAATTGGTATAGTAGCATTCTTACTTATCTCCTTTCCCAATAAACACCATAGGGGTTGGACTTTAGGAAGAAGCAACAGTTTCTTCATAAAACCAAGTACTTCATGGAAATCTAGGGACAACTCTATAAAGTCTATCCTGATGGTTTGGTTCGATGGTGTGTGCCCGATGCGGATCAATTAAGAGTTCTCCAAGATGCTCATGAGGGTCCCTGTGGGGGCCACTATGCAGGGAGACGAACATCCATTAAGATCCTGCTTGCAGGATATTACTGGCCAACGCTATTTTGGGATGCCCATCAATTTTCCCAATCCTATGAGCGTTGTCAATGTGATGGTGGAATGACTACTACAATGGAGGGTCCACAACAATGGATTCAACCTTTGGAACCCTTAGACATTTGGGGAATAGATTTTATGGGCCCCATTACACCAATGTCCAATGGGAAAGCTTATATCATTGTTGATGTTGACTATTTAACCAATTGGGCTGAAGAAGCTACTGTAACAGACTGCACATCATCTATGGCTGCATGATTTGTACAACAACAAATTATAAATAGGTTTGGTATGCCATGTGCACTCATCTCTGATAATGGAACACATTTTACAAGTGAAACCTTTCACAAGTTGATGCAACACTTAGGGGTTGGACATAAATTGACCACACCTTATCACCCCCAAGCTAATGGCCAAGCTAAGGTCACTAATCAGGAGATTATGAGAATATTAAAAAGAACAATTAGGAAATTTAGGTGAGATTGGAGCATGAAACTAAACGATGCTCTCTGGGCATACCGCTCCACTTGGAAACTCTCCACAGGCTACTCTCCCTATTAGTTAGTATACGGAAAACTTCCAAAGCTCCCAGTATAAACTGATCTCCGTACACTATCCATGGCATGTGACCTCCACCTTGACCTCAACCTAGTACAAAAACAAAGATTGGCAACTCTAAACGTGCTAGAGGAGACTAGATTGGTTGCTCTATCATCAAATGAGTTGCACAAGGCACATAATAAACAACGTCATGACTTAAGAATTCGAAGGGTTAAGTATCAACTAGGAGACAAGGTCCTTTACTGGAACCCCACACATGTACCACAACGTACAAAATTTCAAACATTGTGGGAAGGACCCTACATTATTCACATGACCTTTCCCTCAGGAGCCATGACAATATACAAGCCTGAAAGCCTTGATAAGAGATTACTGGTCAATGTGCAACAAACCAAACCCTTCCATGAACCAAGAACAGCTAGTCTAAATTACACCTCTGATAACGGACAACCTTGCTCATTATTTTGGATCTCTTCCTTTCAATTTAGTCATGGGGGAGATGGCCACCTATACTAACCAATTGAGGCCATCAATTCTTTTTAAGTTTTTGTTTTACACATTTTTGTTTTGCACATTTTTGTTTTAAAAATTTCTTTAACTTTTCTTGTTTTTGTTTGATAACATCGTTATACTTTTTCAGTTCTTTTTGTGTGTGTGTGTGTGTGATATCCATCTTGTTAAGTCTATCATTTAATAAGTGCTCTTAAAGATGGTATGAATAGTTTCTACTGGTTGCTAATGTTTGGTTTTTACCTTTAAGATTATGATGTTGATACTAAGGTATGGTTCTTTTGATATAGCAAGCAATGAGTTCACTTCACCCATACATCCATAAAATTCTATGGTCTCTCTAGGCTTGGAAATGTACAGTCCTTTTCTTAAATATAAGAACTATAACAAATCGGTGACTAGGTATTTCTCAAACTAAGGAAGGACTCAAGAATTGAAAAGGGTGTGACTTCAAGGGAACTTGATGCACTTGTATTGGCCATTCTCTTGGGTGCTTGGATGTTTTCTTCTTGAGTTTTCTTACCTTTCCAATAATTGCCACATTATCAGGAAGCTGAGCAAATAAAAATAACAAAGTCTTTGCATGGTGTGGTTCTCATGTATAAACACACACAAAAAACACAGTGAGGATTCAAATCACACCCCTTAGATGCAATAATCCTTTTGGCTACAAGCACTGGTTATGGAACTAAAATAAACATGTTCCCTCTAACTAAGGCCCTTCTCGCTTCCTATTCTCTCCTCCTTCACTTTGTCGGAATGGTGCTGGCTCTTCGGGGGATGCATTCTTGTTCTTTCAAGTGGATGGATTGACCAAATGCATTAATGTGAAGTCATTAGATGTGGTTTGTTGAGGCCAGACTTGGAATGGGATCTACTAAGTCACATTAATCATTAACTACACAAGGGGTTGTACATCACCTTGTTCTTGAGATTCCATTCCATTCTCTTCTTTCCATCCTTCCTCCTCTATTTTTCACCTCATTGTCGGTTGTATCATTAGTGTATATTTTAGTTGATGCATTGTTTTCTTATTGGTAAATTCTTGTGGTTAAGAATTTAACTCTTGTTTCCAAATGACATTCCTAGAGCCTACGGACTCTTTGAATGTGGGATTGTTAGGGCATTAAGGGCATGAGCCTGCTTTGGGGAGGACCCACTGACATTCCTATTTGGTGCACTAGTTAAATTCTTTTCCTTAAACATTTTTGCAATCAACTTTATTTTTTCATTTCCATCTTGACATTCATTTCATCGATGTTACAGTTGTCTCTTTTTCTCCATCTTTCTTGTTCTTTTTCTTTCTCCATTCTATCGCTACCGGAGGTTCCCTCTTAGTCATGGGGGTCTTGACCCAATTTTTTTGATTTTCTCCTAGCCTCTACACCTTTGATAGTCATCATTATTATATCCCCAAATCTGCATCATCCATACCACAAACCAGCCAATGGAATGTTTACCGGAGCAAGGTATGAATTGCATTGTGATTCATTTACCCTTGCTAATATAGAGATTGTTTTGTGTGTGCAGATGGAAATCATACAACAATGGATCAGACCTGGAGGGAACACTTGGAATGGATCGGTGCTGAAGCAGTTATGCAAAGAAACAAGATTGATGGCGCGTTTACGGATAGACAACAAAAGGTGCAATCTTGGCGTTGGCAGTGGCAGACCTCTTCTCTCTTCTCTCTTTTCTCTCAGCTGCCAAATACGGCTTGATGTCAAATGTATAAGGTGTTCACTCTTGTTCTTGTCATGAACACCAATTTTGTCATGTTCTGTAATGATGATCCGTTCACATATCGTCCCATTCACCATTAGTTCCATTCAAGTGAATAATCTCATACCTTCCAAATATTTTTGTAAGGAACTCGAGGATGAGTTTTTATTTACTCATGGGGGTATGATGGGATACGATATCGCATGGGCCGCGATATCGCGTAGGCAATGTATCGTACGTGATATCGCGTCTTCTCCCGCGATATTGCGTACGCGATATCACATCGCACTGCCAAATCTATAAATAAGAGGTGGCTCTCCCTTGTTTCTCCATATAGATCTAAACCCTTAGCAAAACTCTGGTAGTTTTACCTCTTTAGAGATAGAATAATTTCCATGTGCCCACAGTAGGAGTTCCAAAGTGAACGGATCTTTATTCGAGCAAATATTGTAGCTGAGCACAAGTTTGTATACAGAAATAAAGATGAACTTTTGGATAAACCTTGTAGTGCATGGACTAAGCGAAATAGGACTTTAATTATTATTATTTATTGTTCATCGTTTAAATTATTTATTAGTTAATTAAATCTCTCTCAACCCTTCTCTCCTAGTTAAGTGCATTCAATACAACCACTTCGAGCAAGTGCGTTATGCTTGGTAATCCCAGCAACGAATAGCGTTTGGTAATCCCAGAAGGTTGCATCGACTCAGGGTGTGAACGGCAAGTGGGAACGGATACTGATGCTAGGCATTAGAAATTAGTTAGTTAAAGTGAGTTACTTAGTCTCTTCACCCTTTCCTCTCTTAGCATAGGAGATAAAACCTAAAAGATATAAAAATCACATACCTTAGACTTACTTAACCATACAACTGTGACAAATACAAGTAAGTCTGGGAAGACAACAAACGATTAACCTTAAGTGTTCCATAAGGCATGTAGGCACTTAGTCTGCGGAGTTCAACCGGATCACACGTGTAACGCTCGTATTCGTATGGTTGAGTGTAGGGGCACCTCGCCACTCATCATTCATAAATATATAGTTAAACTAGTATACATTCAATTAAATAAATAATAAAAACTAACATATAGGATATTTTTTACCAAGAGGCCAACTACTAGACTAGACTTTGTTAGAAAATAAATAGCTATTGTCATAATGTTGGGTTAAGAGATGAACTCTTTCATGGTAATTATTTTGGCTAAGAGGCTATTACCTACCCTATCCAAGAGAGTCCTTAGTCACAATAAAATAATTTTCTATTTTATATCATAATGATGAACATAAGCTTTACGACTGATGGGATTGTTTTTAGTTATTATTTTTAAGAGGCCAACTACTTTGTTACCTAGACTTTATCCTTGGCAAATTACTAGAAAGAGAGTCCTTCTCAGTCATGGTAAAATGAATAGTGCACATGATCTTTAGTAAGACATCTCATCTTTGGTTAACAATGCAACCTCCAAATAAGGTCTTATCCCCTTTGAAAAATTATAAGGTATCCTCATGAACTAAATTAAAGGAGGTATGCCTTTTAAGGATGTTAAGAATTTTGGTGAATTAGCCATGTCTATTATCATCATTAAAGATTGATGGAATTCTCTACTACCTCCTACTAAACTAATCCTTTACATGTGCCCCTAGATGTTAACATAATAGGGTGGCTGCTTCAAAAAAACCTCCCCAACTATTTTATGATAAGCTTGTCCTACTAGAAGATCTTCCACTAGAATGTTTACTTTTCCAAATTCTTTGTGCCCAAGCAACTTAAGAAAATTCCATCCTCTCCTAATCATTTTCCATATCTTCAAGGCTATAGTTGGGCAAGCCCATAGATTAGGATAGTACATCCAAGGACATACCTCTTCAAGAGGCTAACTTCTTTTACATCTTTTCCAAAACTCCCTTCTAACTGTTAGTTGATTTTTGTTTCTAGAAAAAAGGTTGCCATAGATAGGTAGATGAGAGCAAGCTAACATTATATCCAAAAATATGCTCTGTATGCTAAAATATTTCTTTCATAGTGTAGAAACACCTCTTCCAATCCTATTTTTCTTTCCTACATATTAATTTTATAGGTTTTGGATGTTGTGAAGATGTCTTGAGGTTAAAAGACATCTTGGCTAAGAACCAAGAGGAGACAAAAGACATTCCACATGTTTGAAAGAAATCTTTGCCAAGAGCTAGCTTGTGAAAAGAGATGTCACACATATGGAGGTAACATCTCATCTTGCTTAGAGATCTCTCAAGGAAAATGTCTCATCTTACAAGAGATGTCTCAAGGAAGATGTGCCACCTCTTGAGGAGATGTCTCACTTCTGAAAGAGACATCTCACTCAAACACTAGGTTTTAATAGAAGACATTTATCTAAGCCTAGAGACAACCTATATAATCAAAAAAACTTCTAAGTTAGCAATTCCAAGTTAGGAAGAAATTGAGGAAAGATGAGAAAAGTTAGAAACAACTAGGAATCTTCAAGTTGAGCTCGAGGACAGGTTTCTAGGATTCTTGTCTTGGATTTTTTTGATGAATATTATTATTGTTTCATGTTTTTAAAAAGAGAGTTGATGAGAGATTGGTATGAGAGCATATGGATGAGAGTGCATGAGTTTATATGCAACTTTAAGATCAATTATGTGTGTGTGTGTTTGTCCTTGTATCTCTTGTGTGCATTGTATATTTGTATGTTAGTAATGTATTTGTGGGATAGATATTATCTGGTTGTGCCTTGCATTGAGGACAATCATTGTGTAGTTGTAGGGCCTCATGCTTTACAATATCATTGAGTATTTGTTAGTGGATTGTGTTGTTGTGGCTTGTGAAACCACTAATTTGTACTCTTCTTTACATTAATTGAAGATAGCTATTTTTCTTGTTTTCTAGTAAGTTTGAATTATCTTTTATAATATCAAGATTTAGTGGGTTTGAAGGGTTTAAAATAAATGGAATGACCCTACTCCATTTCATACACCCCATATGAAAAATTTTTGTCATAGCCCAATTGATTTCAATCTTTATTGATTGACAAATACATCCAACATATGCATCACCTTTTGGGCCTTAGGGATAGATGGCAGGGGAAAAATCATCATGTCATTTACTTATTGAATAGTATGAAGGTTTCAAGGAAATCAAGATTTCACACTCAAATTTCTAATTCATCTACAAATGTTATCAACAACAATAGCAGAGAGATATGGTGATAAAGGATCACCTTGGTAAAGGATCTACCTTCAAAAAAATTACTGAGATATGTTTCCATTTAAGGAAACTTGAAATTTAATCGTAGAAAGCATTAGTTTAATTATCTTATAGAACCCTCTACAAAACACCAACTCCTTCAGGGTGAAAAGTAAATCCATTATATGCCTAGAATTTTTATAATTAAGTACAAGTTTTATTTATTCTAGCTTGTTTTCTTATTACTACAATGAGATAAACTTATGATATGATCAATTTTAAACCATTAGATTAATCATTAAATAGTTATGATGAGAAGATAGTGATAAAACTATAGATATTTTAACCATTAATCAACATTAAAAAGTAATTTAAGAATAATATCTAAAATATTAGAACACATTATATTTCTGACTAGATATTGCTAAATTCTTGTTATTTATTTAATTATTTTTAGTAGTTCCATACAGCTAATCTGATACTTTAATGGAAGTAAAGATGATACTATTTTACTAGAACTTAAGTAGAGCATAATGGTATCTGAACACTCCCCTTGGTATTAAAGCCATGAAGTACAAAACCATAGGGTGCATTCTTTAATCTAGTCAAGTATGCCTCATTGACACCATTATATTTTCACATCAGTTATTTATATGTATGATTTATCTAACTATGTTTGTTTTATTTTAAACGAGATATTTTTCTTTGGTTTAAATTTAGAGTTTTACAAACTTGAATAATTATCCTTTTATCATATGTTGAGCGACTATGATAATAGGTAGACAACCCATTATAGGACGTTATTATCACATATTTTGCGTACCTTATCATGTTAGTGATAAAGCCACTAAGATGACAAAGATGATATATTTATTTTTTTTATTACATTTATTTTATTTTATATTCATTTATGCAAATTGCAATTCCTTAGGTAATCCATGAAAGTTAATTAGGAAAAGATTTTAAAATACATGCTTGTAAGGGTAAGCGCATATTTTGATCAAGTTTAATAGAGATTGAAAATTTTAAAATTTCAAAATAAGTGCTTACACAAGGTAGGCAACAATGCGGTGGTTAAGGTCAAAATCTAAGCATTCACTAAGTTTGCATTTACTTTACAAAAATACAATAAATTTTCATAAATTCTGCAAGTTTTTATTTTTTTAAAAAAAATTAAGTTAACAATTCCAAAATTTTTGGCTTCGCTTAGTAACAAATGTATAGTATACCTATACAATCATTATTAAAACTATTAATATTAAATATGTATATAAGAGTAGTAGTCAAGATGCTTACCTTTTAGATGAAAAGTTGCTGTGGTAAAGGGGTTGTACTACCAATCCCCTTTGTCAATTAAAAAAAATGCTTCTAATATAAAATATTAAAGGAATTTAGTTTTTAATTAATACTTTAAAATAAAAATAAAAATAAAAAAACAGAATCATGCGCAAGTTAAAGCTATGACTTAAACAGTTTTACATAAATGTAAGGATTTTGTCGAAAGAAGATTTCAGGGACAAAGATACCCATCAATATCTAAAACGTTTGTTCTGTAAATGAGACATTCGTCACTCAGTCCGATCATATGGCTTGTCATCTGCAAGTTACAGGTTCTGCTATTCAATTCTAAAAAGGTACACTCAGAGAGTGACGGGCACTGTAAAAACCCTAAGACGGCGATACATTGCTTTGTTTAAATTTTACATTATAGAGTTTCTGGGCAGGCGCTTCACTGGAATGGAACTCCCTATCTCCATTCTCACCCGAAAGGAGTTAAATTGTTCATGAAATTTAAATTTAAATTTAAATATTATCTATAAAAACTAATATTATAAACTGTTTTTGAGTAAGCGATTAGATTTTTCTTTGCCTGCCAACCCTCAAATATTATTTATAAAGATTAATATTATAAACTGTTTTTGAGTGCAGTTATCGAAGAGCTTAGATTTTTCTTTGCCTAGCAACCCTCTTGACCCCGCGAGATGAGAACTGTGGTGGTTCCAAGTGATCCTTTAATATTGTAGATTTTTCTTAACGAAAAAAGCGATCAAACCAGCTGTGAAATTTTAACGTCGAGGTCATGTCAATTAGTATTATTAAGTCATTGGCCATTACATGAGATGCAATCGTACAAGTTCAGTTTCAGACTTTATGAACACAATAATGCAGTACCTTTATCTCCCAATCAATACACAAGCAAAAATAACGGAAACCCGCGTGCAGACTTTACAGAATTGATGCCATTATAATTGTCCTTTGCACCAAAAGCAGAAGAAACTGTTCAAAAGTTTCCAAGTTTCAACCCTTCAAATGACAACGCACAGCAATGATATCGGTGAAATGACAGCACACAGCAATGATATCGGTGAAAAAAAAAGGAACAAAATTCAGTAAAAGGGCATCGCCTGTGAAGTGGATCCGCTGGAGTCGACAAGCCGAAGAACACTGCCCAAATATAAGGTTGTAATGGTGAAGCAATTAATGCAGTCATTCCCACCGAACCTCTAACTCTATGCAAGCCAAATATATACAGCCAACAAAACAAATGATTGTGTTGTATATGATATATATATATATACACATATACGCATTCATATATATATATATGCATGAGCATTGAATCATGAACATAATGTTGAATGAAATGCATTGCCATGATCATAGCAGGGGCGTATGCAAAGATAATGAGAGCAATATCCTGGGATCCTATTGTGAAGCGACACGCACCTGCGTGCACCTGGGCAGTTGCAAATAATTCAAGCCAGCAGCATCATGACCGTCCTAGTTCAGTCTGCATCTGCCACACAATTTGGAAAACCAGAGATGGCGTTTCAGCCCCACCCAAAAATTTGCAGCACTACAAACACCACTTATGTGCATTGCGGAAGCATGAATAATCATGACTTTAATTTGCCTTTCGTTTTGTTCAAAACCCCGCAGACAGTTGCGTTATTACCATTACCACCCACAATCCATTGGTCCAGTATGCAATGTACGCTTTGTACGTAGGATGTACACCGGTTGCTGCGTTGCAGCTTCTAATTTGCAGACATTAAGGCGCTTGAGTGTTGTATGTTTGGTGGTAGGATGCAGATTGGTTGATGGCCAACAGTGGGTTTGCCTTGCATTTTGTCGGAATAACGGTAACAACGCACATTCTGTGCACATTCAAACCTTAAACAAAATGGCAATTCCCAGTTGCCATTGCCATTTCCATCGTACATTTATTTTCCATTGTGAAGTCTGCAACCTCGATGTCCGTCTGGCCTATGACATAGAAGTGGTATCTTTGCTCAGCAGTCTGAGCAGCAGCATCTCCACTTTGTGTGTGGTCTACACCTCTTGCTTTCTAGCAGCTGCGATGTTCTTCTTATTTAGTTAAGATGAGATGAGCTATTGTAGTACTCCAGGAAAGAGAAAAATGCTTTGTATGTTTTCTTAAAGTGTCTTGGTTGGTATCGAAATGAAGTTATGAGAATGAGCTTTTCAGTGGACAAGTACAGTACTCTAAGAAGAATGCAATGGGTTGGGAAAACGAGTTTTCATGTTGTCCCAGGAGTTTAGCTTTTCAATTCTCTTACGTTGCTAACCACGACGACCTAAAACTAAACTATCAAGCTTTTATTAAAAGTAACTAGGTAAGGCTTTTAGAAGCGATTTTGCCTGCAAGCTTCTCTTTTTTACATATATAGAACTGGTCCAGCATCTTATCTTGAAAAGTTTCATAACTTCTTATCGTTTTTTTTCATGTCAATTTATGTCTGAAAAACCAAAACCAAACAAATGCTTACCGACTTTGATAAAGTGAATATTTACTTTCAAATTATCAACTATGATGCTACCATGAACACTATTTTTATAATGTGGGTTGATAATTATCAATACTTTGAAGCTCTCATTAAAAAATATCTTACTTTAAGAATAAATTTACATAGAGCTTGCCATTACATGTCTTTGTCTTGAACCTATAAAACCTAGAAACCAATGATTATAAAATTAGCAAAGAGCACTAACCCCAACATATGTCTGAAATTGTTACTACTAAAACAACCAATAACGTTGATATAACAGTAAAACACATACACTAGAATTTGTGGAAAACCCTTTAATACGAAGGACAAAAACCCATGGGAAGTAGTGTAAAGCTTTATTATTTTCTTGAAAAGTTACGCTAGAAACAAGGCAAAACAATGCTTTTTGAGCACAACAACATAGTTATAGTTTTTATCCATACTTGTACATTAACACATAACCATCTATTTTGAATAGAATTTCTAACTCACATACGAATATAAACTTTCCACTTCTATTACAAAGTGGATGATACAACAACAAGTTACATCTTGAAGATTAACATCAATTGGAACAACTAATTTGGCTTTAATTATCTAATAATCTCCCACTCGAAGACAAATATGCTAACTTCAAGAGTTGCATTGCTTTCATGATGTACTCTTATACTGTTGGCAAACCAACTTGTTTTCTGCACATTACATGTTTTTCTATAGGAAAAACTTTTGTTAAAAAATGAGCAACATTCCTTTGAATATCAATTTTGTCCACCTCTAAATCTCTCTTTTCAAGAGCCATATAGATGAAATGGTACCAAATTTCAATGTGTTTTTTTTTTTTAGTAAAACATTGCATTCTTTGATACATAAATTGCACCTTGATTATCACAATGTACAACAAACCTGTCTTACTTTATCATAAACTGTTCAAGCATTCTTTTTAACCAAATCATCTCTTTAGCTGCTTTTTTCAATGCCACATATTCAACTTTTGTGGTGGATAAAGTAATAATAGCCTATAACTTAGAAACCCAACTAACAACACCACCACCAATTGTGAAACATACCCAGTAGTGGATTTTCTACTTTCATGACAAACATAATCACCTTCCACCAAACCAACAGTATTCAAAAAAGAACCTCCAAAGTATAAACATTATTTTTGTGTATCTTTCAAATATTGAAGCATCCATTTTACTGCTTGCCAATGTTTCCACCTAGGATTACATATACAACAAGATACATCTCCCATTGCATAAGAAACATTAGGTCTAGTATAAACCATTGCATACATTAGGCTACCAACAACTAATGCATAAAGAATATTCATCATTTTGTTTCTATCTACTTCATTTTTTGGATAATTATCTTTAGAGAATTTAAAATATATTGCTAATGGTGTAGAAACTAGCTTACTAAGAACCGTATTAAAATGTTCCAAAATTTTTTGATATATATTCACATTGACCTAACCAAAGCATATGATGAGACACCATTGTAAGGCACTAATGTCGAATACACGATGTTGGAGCCCCAATGTCGCATACTTGACATCGGAGCCAATAGGCGATGTTGGATACCCGATGTTGCCTCATTTGGGTTTGCCTATAAATATGACACTTGGGTACTTAGATGGGGGAGTAGTCGGAGAGGTAGCATGTAAGAGATAGTTTTAGTTTTCAGTTTCTTCTCTTAACGTGTGTTATTCCCAATGCATGCACACAGTGTGATGTTTGTAATTGTACGACACCTTTGTTCAAGTGTGACGTACTTGGACACATTACATAACTGGCAATAAAGATCAAGATTACTCTCACCATTGCATCTTCGACTTAGATTATTGCTTTAATTATTTACTACTTTCTTTAGTTAAATGTTTTTCATTTATTGTTATTTACTGTTCCTATTATTAAGCGGAATGCGTATGTTTTAATCACAAATGTTTAAGTGTATATACTTGGTAATCCAAAAGTGTATCATTTGGGACAACCAGTGATGTATACTTGGCAATCCTAGAAGTAGTCTCACAAAGTCCAATACATGTAAGTATGGTTAAGAGTAGATACTCTTTGCTCATAGGCTAGTTTATATCTTGATTTCTATCATTCATTGGTTTAATTAATTTATCTCTTTTCATGGCATGCATTTTAATTGCAATAGATGGTTGCTCATAAGATTGTTCTAGAGATTGCCATAGTTTTAGAGACGTTTTACATTTAGTAACATCAAATAAAATTGTTGGAGAAATGCAAGAGTGTACTGTAGCCAAGCACCTTTGATCAAGAACATCCCATTCCCAATATTCTATACCAAAAGGTTGTGCAATCTTTTCTCCAATCATCAAATTGAGTCCTTTTGCAAGTAATTTTCTATCATAAATTTTCATGTGTGCCAATTGTTCGTATTCAACTTTTTAGACTATATTGTTTTTTCTATCATGTTATTCATAGCTTCAATACTAATTGTTACTACTAAAACAACAAATAAAATTGATAAAATAGTAAAACTCACACAACAAAATTCATGTGATAACCCTTCAATGCGAAGGATAAAAAACTATGGGAAGCATACCTCTATTATTTTCTTGAAACATTACAACCAAAAAACAAAGTACAACATTCCCTTTTGAGCACAATAGCATAGTTACATTTTTTATTCCCATTTGTACATTAACACATAACCATCTATTTAAAAAAATTTGTAACTCATATACCAATACAAACTTTCTAGTTCCATTACAAAGTAAATGTTATAACAGCAAGGTACATCTTCAAGATTAATACCAAGTGGAATAGATGATTTGGCTTCAATTATTTCACAGGAACATCTATAAAATTTACACACGTTCTTACTCCCCTAAACATCATTATTGTAGATATACCTGTAACATTTCATTAATTATCTATAATTTCCTGTTCAATAACTAATGAAAGTATTATTTATTAAAGGATCAAGACTTGACATTGGTCTAACATATTAGCCTAAGTAATAGCAAAAATAGCCATTTAAGAGCATAAAGAAACTAAGATAATATGATACAAATCTTTTTTGGCTAAGAGGCCAATTGCTAGCCCCATCCAAGAGAGCCCTTGTCTAGTAAAATAAAATTTTGTCTTAATGGTGAGGGAAATCTTTTTTTATCATATTTTTATTGGATTTTACAATGGTAAATAAATCATTATCATCATAATGTTAGGAAAAGAGATGATCTTTTTCATAGGAATTATTATTCACAATAGTCCAACTACCTTGTAAATTGGACTTTATCCTTGAAAAATCAATTTCTAGTAAATCAATTTGAGATTTTTTTAATTTGAAAAATATAAAAAAACTCACTACCAAAAAATAGATATATATCATAAATATATAGCTAAACTAGCATACATTCAATTAAAGAAATAATAAAAACTAACATATAGGATATTTTTGGCCAAGAGGCCAACTACTAGACTCGATTTTGTTAGAAAATAAATAGCTATTGTCATAATGCTGGGTTAAGAGATGAACTCTTTCATGGTAATTATTTTGGATAAGAGGCTATTACCTACCTTGTCCAAGAGAGTCCTTCTCAGTCACAATAAAATAATTTTATATTTTACATCATAATGATGAACATAAGCTTTATTACTTATGGGGTTGTTTTCAGTTATTATTTTTAAGAGGCCAACTACTTTATTGCTTGGACTTTATCCTTGGCAAATTACTAGCAAGAGAGTCCTTCTCAGTCATGGTAAAATGAATAGTGCACATGATCTTTACTAGTCACATTTTTTTATAGTATTCTTATTTTAGGTATAGGCCAACTACTTTGTTACCTAGATGTAAATACATTATTTTTGTTATAAAGTTGGTTGAAGTGATGGACTCTCTCATATATTGGTTTTGATTTTTATTTTTAATGTGAACATTAATTTTTAGTGAATCAATTTGAGATTTTATTAATTTGAAAGACATAAAAAATTCTTTGGGCCAAGTAATAGATATATATCATAAATATATAGATAAACTACCTATAGGCATGTTTTTTTTTTGGAAAAAATTGAGCAAATTTGTAT
>MNCI01018063.1:136673-210285 GCA_015680685.1 Gnetum montanum | reverse complement strand
CCCCGTACCCCCCCCCCCCCCCCCCCAGCATAGGCAACTAGTCCCCTCCCACTAGAGCACAAACCCGAACCCAACCTCACTCAGGTGTTTCCCTCCCACCTCCACTAACTTTTGGGGGGATTGTGGTGGGAGTTTCGATTCTCTTCGACTGCTTGTGGTCCTGGAACCGGGGGCCTCACCCGGGTGTTTCCCTCCTGCCCCCACTAACTTTTGTGGGGATTTTGACGGGATTTTCGATTCTCTTCGACTGCTTGCAGTCCTAGAACCGGGGGCCTCACCTAGGTGTTTCCCTCCCGCCCCCCACTAACTTTTGGGGGGATTGTGGTGGGAATTTCGATTCTCTTCGACTGCTTGCGGTCCTCGAACAAACTGCCCTGGGCCTGCCGCCAGGCATCGTCATCTATTATCTGGGCAATGCCCGTCATATGGTCTTTGCTAACGTTTTCAATCCAAAGAAGCGTCTGAGTTTGCGATTGTGGGGGGGGGGGGGGGGGGGGGGTGACGGACTATTAGGACGTTGCCCCCCTATTTTGTCAGTGAGGCTATCCTTTGTCTTCGGCTCCTCACCCTCCAGCACCTGCCCCTGCCTATCCCGCCCACTTGTGAGCATCATGAAGGACCCTGGGGAGCATAATCGAGGCCCTGTTCTCGTCCGCAGTACCCTCCTCACGGTACCTGCTCCTCCTCCTTTTGGTTGGACTTTGTCATGGGAAATAAATAATTATTGTCATAATGGTAAACCAAGAGATGTAGTTTTTTAGGGAATTATTATTTTAGTAGAGAGGCCAACTACCACTAGCTAGACTTTATCACATAGAATAAATAATTTTGGACTTTGCCACAAAAAATTAACAATTATTTTTTTGTGGGCTAAGACATGAACATTTTCAAGGGAATTATTATTGTTACAAGATTATAAGTATGTAATAGCTTAGCCAATACAATTGATCTGAGCCATCAACCTTTTAAGGTAGCTAGGCCAATTAATATAAATTTAAAGCTAAATAATTGCCACACCTACAATTATTTAACATTGGTTTTAATATTTTTAACATGAAAATCAATTCTCAATAATTAATTCAGGCATTTCATTAATTTCAAAAAAGGAAAAAATATTCTCTCTATCAAATTATATATATATATATATATATAGTAATGTTGTAAGCCAAAGTATGAACTTTGTGAGGAAACTAGACTTGGTGTCAAGGAAAACAAATAATTATGGTCATAAGGCTAGGCCAAAAGATCATGGGACTTGACTTTGTTGTATAAAATAAATAATTATGATCATAATGTTAGGCTAAGAGATCCACTTTGTCCATGGACTCTATCATAAAAAATAAATAATTACCATGATTTCGAAGGCTTACTAGATAAAAGTTGGGAAAGAATTACAATGGATATGTAATTAACTTAGTTATATTTATAATATATATCTATAATTTCCCTAAGAATCCTTTCTATTTTTGAAAGGAAAGATTTACATCCTTACCAAATCCTCTACATGCACCTAAAAATTAAGCCAATTTCCATTTGAGATCCAAAGTTGTATAAAAGATAGTAAAATTAGTTGCATTATAGATAAAAATATTATTTAGTATTACAAATGGCCTCCCCTTACCATTACATAATAAGATATGCTCTAAAGTGTTATGGATAGAATATTATTTAGTGTTACCCATCAACAATTTGTAGCTAGCCTCTTGGCCATATTTTACCAATATGATTACAAAAAGAAGAAAAAGATTCTTTTAGATATTATAAATATATAGCTAAACTAATTAAAAGCACATTCTTTATTTTGATCCTATGTAGGTTTTCATAATGGTGAAAAAAATATTTCAAAAACTTTGATAAATGTCAAATATAAAATGTACAAAAAAAGATTCTATTTGAATAAGATTAGAGAAAACATTAATTCAAAGGAAAACTATTTATATACTACTCTGCAGATTTTACAATACAAATAACACTTAATATGAATACCACATTTTCTTGTAATGTACTGCAATTGAGCATACTAAACATAAGTGAGATATTATAGTAACAAATTTGACTTATTTGTTCCCCATTAACTTTTATGAGGAACACTTGGTAATGAATATGTTAATTTTGCAATGCAAATAGGATTTAAGATGAATACAACATTATCCTACAATGTATTAAATTTAAGCACATTAGCCATAAGTGAGATATTATAGTAACAAATTTGATTCATTTGTTCCCAATTAAATTTTATGAGGAACACTTCAGTAATAAATATGTTAGATAGAGTCCGGCGATTAGCCATTAGAAACTCTTATAGGGATTTTTATGGAAAAATGGCTGGAGCGACGGGAGCGGCTGCAACAGGCGGGACAGTGACTGCTACTTCTGCAACGGGGGCCAAGCGGTGTGGAGCGGGAGCGGCAGCAGGAGCGGAACTAGTAGGAGTGGCGGCGAGCGGACCTGAGGGGGAGCCGCAGACGGCTAGCAACTTTGGTGAATACTCCAAAGTTGGAGCAGAAATCAGAATAAAAGTTGCTGGCCCCAACGCTGAAGTGCTGGGGAGGTTGGAACGCAGCCTCATTGGCCAGTTTGTGTCCGAAGGGGCTCATCCTCGCATCGACCTGATCCGGCACTGGGCTTGGAACGCGTGGGGGGTGGACTCCGTGACGGTCTCCTGCCTAGTGGACGACCGCCTCCTGTTCAGCTTCGCCTCCTTGGAGGAGCACGAGCAGGTCCTGGTGGGCGGACCATGGTTCTACGGTGCGCACGGGTTGGCCCTGGCCCCCTGGCGTCCTGGAGCCCACCGGGATCCGGCACTGTTTGCCCGTGCGCCTGTCTGGGTTTGGCTTTACGGCCTCCCCCTTGAGTACTGGTCACCAGAGTTTCTACGATCGCTGGCGGCGCTGCTTGGTGATTTCATCAAGTTTGATCACCCCACGGCCAACCACCTGAGGTTCGCAAGGTTCTGCGTCTGGTAACCTCTCCTTACCCAGGAACCTGTCAAAGAGCTGGTTCTTGTCACGGACCTTGGGGAGGAATGGATACAGGTTCTGTACGAGAACCAGTCGGGGACGCAGGCCCAGCAGCGACCGGGGAACAACCAGAGACGCCCCAGAGGGTCCACGGCTACATCTGACGATGGCTGGTACGTCGTTGGGAAGAAAGGCCGTGTGGCCCACAAGAACCCGCCGGCACCCAGAGGGAGGGCTTGACAACAAGGACTGGGCACTGCCCTGATGGGTGCCGCCAACGCTGCACCAAGCGGGGGACCCCTCCAGGGGGAACCAAGATAGCCAATCACGCTGAGTCATCGCCAGGTGGAGCTAGCGGAGCCGCAGGGGCCGAGACAGGACACCGCAACCAAGGCGGTAAGTAAGTCTTATATTTGGGCGCTTATGGGGCCTGGCACGTAGCATTCCGCAGGAAAACAACCGACGACCTCTCTGGTNATGCGGAGCCATCGCACACCAGGAATGTCGGTTTCCATACCCACAGCAAAGAGCAGAAGACCGGACAACCTCACCAGCCGACAGAAGGCCACGTAGCTGTACGTTGATTTGGGAGTGCAACCCACACTCCAGGAGGTGTACCAACGATCCTTGTCTCCATGAAGATCCTGTCCTGGAACTGCAGGGGACAGGGTACCCCCTACAAGCACCATACCCTGCATTGTTTGGTAAGGGACGAAAACTATGACATTGTATGTCTGCAGGAAATAAAATTGCAGCTAACGGAAAAGGAGGCTCAGACTCTTCGATGGCCGGGGTGGCACAGCCACCTGGCTCCCAGCAGGGGACAAGCGAGTGGGCTCGCGATCCTGACCAAAGCAGCCTCGCATGTCCAGGACATGTCAGACTGGAGCATTACGGTGCATCTGCCTAGCCAGAACGTTTGGCTCACTAATGTGTACGGTGCCCAAGGGTGGCCGGCACGTTTGCAGGAGCTCTCTCAGGTTTCGGGGCTTGTTCCACGGAAGGCCAGCTGGCTTTTAATCGGTAATTTCAATCAGAGGCTCTTCGCCTGGGAAAAGACAAGTGATAATTCGGCTGAGCCCCCAGGGGCAATTGAGATGCTCGCCCTGCTTCAACAATACAATCTAAACGATATGGAAATTCCTGAGTGCGCGTACACGTGGAGCAACCGCAGGCAAGGTGCTGCGCGGGTCCAGTCCCGAATTGATCGTATCTGGGCTAGCGCGAAATTGCTAAAAGAGTGGGAGTTTTAGGCGTACGGTGGTGCCCGCATGGCCTCTGACCATCAGCCCATTTTCTGCAAACTGGAGCGGGGTGGATTCCAGAAACCAAGAATTTTCCGTTTTGAGCGCTCTTGGCTCCGCACGCGGTGGCTTGGGAAATTGGTGCACGACATTTCGCAGCAGTACAGTGCCTAGGGAGACCCGCGCGAATTCCTCAAGAATGGCCTGCTAACGTTGAAACGGAAAATTCAAAATACTGCCCCTTCCGAGAAATACTGGTTCAAGGCGGGGCGCAACCAGTTGCAGGCCAAACTGCAGGCCATCCAATCGCTGCAGGAGCAGCAAGGGAGTGGGGCAGACCTTACTACGGAGGAGCTGGCCCTACAGGTTGAGCTGCAGATCTTGCATCAGGAGGAGGAGGAGTATTGGCGCCAGAGGGCAAGGATACAGTGGCTGCAGGTGGGAGACCGGCACACTAAATTCTTCTTCTGTGCCGCGAAGGCACACCGCGGCTCCCGTAACGGACCGCCTCAGCGCCTCCTGCAAGGTGAGTCGCCGACATGTGCTGACAGCCTCCTACACTACTAGCGGCAGGTGTGGGAATGGCAGCCAACGAACCCTGTTTCAGTTCCTATGGCCAGAGTTCTGAACCCGGCTGATAATTTCCAGCTCCTAAGGCCCTTCACGTGCCAGGAACTGCACGCGGCGCTGAAGGGAATGCCTGCAAACAAGGCGCCTAGGCCTGACGGCTGGACTATCAAATTTTTCGCTACCTTCGAGGATGTTCTGGGACAAAACCTGCTGGACGCACTAAATCACATGTTGGAAAGGAGACAGGTGCGAAATGAAATTAACTGCTCGCTCGTGGTGTTATTGCCGAAGATGGAGAATCCCACATCCCCTGGCCATTTTCGCCCCATTGGGGTCTGTAACTCCCTGATGTGGCTTTTCTCCCGCCTACTGGTGGCTAGACTACAGCCGCTCATGATGCGGCTTGTGGGAAAGCACCAGGCAGCGTTCTTGAAGGGACGCCACCTGCAGGACCAGGTCTTGCTGCTCCAGGAGGTCCAGCACTCCCTTCGGACAGCCAAACTTTCAGGCCTGTGCATCAAGCTGGACATTACGAAGGCGTACGATTTCATTAGTTGGACAGCCTTGAGGTCTGTTCTGCTCGCTAAAGGGTTTGACCCAGCTTTCGTAGACCTCTGCCTACAGATCCAGCATGGCGGACGGTTCTCGATCGATATCGATGGGCAGTTGTGGGGCTTTCATGGGACCGGCCGTGGGCTGCGTCAAGGAGACCCTCTGTCCTTGCTCCTCTTCCTGATTTTGATGGACCTCCTGCAAACTTACTGTATGGAAGAAGGAGTTACGGGGTTAAATGTCCATGGCATCCACTGCCTCCCTACACACTTTGCAGATGACACCATGATTTACACCCGGGGCGCAGTTCCGCAGGCCAGGGCGATTCTGAAAGCGCTGGACAGGCTGCACTGGGAGACTGGCCTGGAGCCCAACCCAGGGAAATCTGCACTTTTTTTCACCCACACTCACCAGTCTGTGTGCAGCAAAATCGTCCAAATCCTGGGGATCCTCCCGGGGGCAGCTCATGCAACTTACCTGGGCATTCCTATGCATAACTGGCATAGGCAGCGAACCTGGCAGGCGCTCATTGCAAGGATGCAGAAGCGTGCTACACACTGGACAAATAATTTCCTGATGCGTAAAGGGAAGATGGTGTTGGCATCCTCGGTGTTGGGGGCCATGATGTGGTTCGCGGCCTCGGTGGCGTCCCCGCCCCTCGGCGTCACTGCCAAGATTGACCAGATTATCCGCAACTTTGTTTGGTCTGGCGGAAAGGGAGGAAATAGGATCCATCTGTTGGCATGGCCAAAAATCGTGTGGCCCCGGTACGCGCGGGGGGGGTGGGGCTCCTCCCCTTCTCCCTGGAAGTGGCCCTGGGCCAGCATAGGCTCCTCCAACGCCTGACCACTAACACCGAGGACCCTTCCCTCTGGGTGCAAATCCTGAGGGAAAAATACAGTCCCTGGACGGCGGCAGCCTCTGACTCCAACACTTGGAGGTAGCTCTGTGCTTAGGTTAGCGCGATGGATAGTATTGAAGAGATCCACCTGCATCCCCAGCAGCTCCTGCAGAAGTTGTTCCCGGCCAACCCACGCTGGAAGCGGTTGTGGAAAGGCATTCTTCCGGAAAAAATTAAAGCCTTTGGGTGGTTGATTCTGCATCAGGCCCTCCCTGTCTGTGCTATGCTGCAGGCCCGGGGCATGGCAGTCAACAATCTGTGCCCAATGTACAATCAGCAGGTTGAGACTCAGCAGCATTTTGTTCTGTCGTGCCACATAACCAAACAGATGTGGCGAGCGGCGGGGCTCCGATCTCCGCAATTCTCTGGTAACTCGACAACGCTGGCGGCACTCTGGGTCCTGTGGCGGGCCAGGAATGACTACATTTTCAATGGCACCGCAATCCCCTCAGTGACCACCCTGGTCAGCAAGACACGGACTCTTTGGACGGAAATTGCCTCAGCAATGGCTCCTCCACCCACCTCCGAACCTTCCATTCAGCAGCGGACGCAAATGTGGCGGGGACACGGGGGGGCCACCTCGCACGGCGGGAACACCACCCACGACAGAGCCCCGGCGTGGACAAGCCCTGGACAGCTACACAAGAAGGAGAGGCAGGAACGGAATGCTGGCGTCTCTGCATCTCTCGGGAATCATACCCCGATCATCCCTATGCAGGCTTGGGTGGCAAACGCCCCCAGTTCGCGCAGGACCGGCATTGCCCAGATCATTGACGAATATAGACGTCGCAGGGCAGATGGACCAGAGCAGCCCAGGATGGCCAACAAATAAAGACCGGCCGCGTCTCTCGGCTGCCTGCCGTCGTTGCAGGTTGTCTGGGTGCCCTGGGTGGAGTCTTTCTTGACGGGAAATTTTGTCTGGGCACCCTGGGTGGAGTCTTTCCTGACGGGAAATTTTGGTCTTGGGGGTGGGTGGTCTTTTTGGCTGCCGAGTGTTCTTGGTGGGGATTTCCCTGTCCGGTGGGGCCAGCAGCCCTGGCCCACGCTGTACCGATGTATAGCTTCTCCTTTTTTCCTTTTTGATAATTAATATAGCCTGACCTTTTTCAAAAGAAAAAAATAAATATGTTAATTATGTAATGCAAATAGGATTAAAGATGAATACAACATTTACCTATAATGTGCTACATTTATGAACATTAGAGATAAGTGGGATTATAATTATAAATTTGGTTGAACTGTTTAAATGTTAATAAGAACAATTGGTAAATTTTTAGAAATATTTCAAAGATCATAGTATATACATTTCTACTATTCATAGATATAATAAAATTTTATTTTCAATTTTAATAATAATTTAAAAATAAAATAAATTACATAATTAGAAAATACTAAAAAAAAATATTTCCCCAATGACACTTGTTTGGTCTCAAACTAGTGTTTCACAAGTCCCTAAGGCACAAGGATGTGGAGATGCAAGGACATGTCAAACATATTTAGGGTTGAAATGGTTGTTTTGGAACGTTTTGGGGACACAATAAGGACATGAGAAGCAATAGTTTTGAAGCATCCCAAAAATAGGTACATGATGTAAATATCCAATATATCATATAGAACCCATAATTTGCAAGATAATAAAATAGAAATAGAAATGTTTAATTACATCCTTGGAAGGCCACAAATGATTTATAGAATAACATTTTTTTATTACAAGGCTTTCATATGGTCATGATAGATCTTGAGCACCTCATCAAGAAAATGACCCAGTTGAGACTAGTGATTAAGAAATCTATGATGATTCACAACATTCGCAGTTAATTACACATGAGAAATTCAACCAATTTGAAATAAAATCATTTGAAAAATAGAATATATAACACTATTTTGTATATTAATTTTTAACTTTGACAACTTGTTTTTTGTCACAGAATAATAATTATAGAAGGTTTTTGGTTTAAAATTAAAAAAATGTAAATTTTGGAAAGAAAAATATTCTGAGAATATACATTATCTCGAATAATTAATAGTAGTTTCAATTGGATTTACATTGTGATTTTTTTTTTGAATAAAGGTCGGGCGAATTTTATATCAAAAAGGGAAGCGGTATATGGTACAGCTCGGGCCAGGGCCGTTGGCCCCACTCCAGGAAATTCCCGTCAAGGACACAAGGCCACCCAAAGGCGACCCACCACCCAAGAACCAGAAACCAAACCGAAGTCAAGAAAATCACACCCCGGGCGCCCAGTCTGCCCGCGTCGGCACCGGCCGAGAGACATGGATGGGTCTTTAGTTATTGTCCCTACTGGGCTGTCTCGGCCCTTCCACCCTGTGGCGTCGATATTCGTCAATGATCTGGGCTATTCCGGTCCTGCGATTGTTGGGGGCTCTCTAAACCCAAGCCTGCATTAGGAGGTCCAGGCTTTGTTCTCCGGTAAAGTTAGAGATGTCATCATTGTGTTCCCACCTCTCCTCCTCGTGGATCTGTCCGCCATGGGGTGTGGTTCCGCCATGCAAGGTGACCCCCCCGTACTCCCGCTGCTTACGCTGGGGAGGTTCTAAGGTGGCGGGAGGAGCCAGAGCGGAGACAATTTCATTCCAAAGTTGCTTAAGTTTGCTTGCAAGGATGCTCACTGGGGGGAGTGATTTACCTTTGAAAATATAATCATTTCTGACCCTTCACAGGACCCAGAGCGCCGCCAGCATAGCTGAGTTGCCCGAGAACTCCAAGGAGCAGAGCCCCACAGTTCTCCATAACTGCGTGGTTACCAGACACTCAAGAACAAAGTGCTGCTGCGTTTCAGCCTGCTGTTTACACATAGGGCACAAAGTATTGATGGCCATGCCCCGGGCCTGTAGAGTAGCACGGACAAGGAGGGCCTGGTGGAGGATCAGCCACCCAAAGGCTTCCAAAGTTGCTTCCACCGCTGGTCAGCAGGGAAAAGTTCCTGCAAGAGTTGACGGGGGTGTAGGTGAATCTCCTCCACGCTGTCCATCACCCCTGCCTGAGCGCAGAGCTGCCTCCAAATGAGGGAGTCAGAGTTGGCCACCGTCCAGGGGCTGTATTTTCCCCTCAAGATTTGCACCCAGAGGGAGGGGTCCTCGCTGTCTATGGCCAGGCGCTGGAGGAGCCTATGACATCCCAGGACCATCTCCAGAGAGAAGGGGAGGAGACCAACCCCCCCGGCGTACCGAGGCCACGTGATTTTAGACCAAGCCAGAAGATGCATCTTTTTTTCCCCCTTGCCGCCAGACCAAACGAAATTTCTGAGGATCTGGTCGATCCTAGCAGTGACGCCGAGGGGCGGGGAGGCCATTGAGGCAGCAAACCTCACCATGGCCCCCAATACCGAGGACGCCAACACCATCTTCCCCTTCCGAGATAGAAAATTATTTGTCCAGTGGGCTGCGTGTTTCTGGATCCTTGCAATGAGCGCCTGCCAGGTTCGCTGCCTGTGCCAGTTGTGAATGGGAATGCCCAGGTACTTTTCATCCACCTTCCCAGGGAGAATCCCCAGGCTTTGGACGATTTTACTGCACACCGCGGGATGAGTGTGTGTGAAAAATAAAGCTGATTTCCCGAGGTTGGGCACCAGGCCCACTTCCCAGTGCAGCCGGTCCAGCGCCTCCAGGATCGCCCTGGCCTGTGGAACCGCTGCCCTGGTGTAGGTCATGGTATCATCCGCGAAGTGGGCCGATAGATAGTAAATGCCATGCACGTTCAACCCCAGGACTCCTTCCTCCTTGCAGTAAGTTTGCAGGAGGTCCATCAGCATCAGGAAGAGGAGCGGGGACAGTGGGTCTCCTTGGCGCAGCCCGCGGCTGGTCCCATGGAAACCCCACAACTGCCCATCAATATCCAACGAAAACCGTCCTCCGCGCTGGATCTGCAGGCAGAGGTCGGCAAAGGACGGGTCGAACCCTTTGGCAAGCAAAACAGACTTTAAGGCGGCCCAACTAACAGAATTGTAGGCCTTGGTGATGTCCAGTTTAATGAACAAGCCCGGAAGCTTGGCAGTCCGAAGGGAGTGCTGGATCTCCTGGAGCAGCAGAACCTGGTCCTATAGGTGACGCCCCTTCATGAACGCGGCCTGGTGCTTCCCCACGAGCCGTGTCATGAGCGGCTGCAGCCTGGCCACGAGCAGGCGAGAGAATAACCGCAGCAGGGAGTTACAGATCCCAATGGGTCAGAAATGATCGAGGGAGGTGGGATGCTCCGTCTTCGGGAGTAGAACCACACGTGAGCAATTAATCTCATTACGGACCTGCCTCCATGCCAACATTTTATTGAACGTGTCCAGCAGGTTCTGCCCGAGGACGTCCTCGAAATGTGTAAAAAATTCAATGGGCCAGCCATCTGGCCCAGGCACCTGGTTGGCAGGCATTTTCTGCAACGCCTCGCGTAGTTCCTGGCACATGAAAGGATTTAGGAGCCGAAAATTATCTGCCTGATTTAATACTCTGCCCACGGGCACCGAAACTGGCTCCGTTGGCTGCCAATCCCACACCTGCCGCCAGTACTGCAGGAGGCCACCGTTGTGCAGTGGTGATTCACGTTGCAGGAGGCGCTGAATCGGTCTTTTCCTGGAGTCACGGTGTGCCTTCACGGCCAAAAAGAAAAATTTTGTTTGCCGGTCTCCAGCCCACAGCCACTGCACACGAGCCCGCTGGCGCCAGTACTCCTCCTCCTCGTGTTGCAGGAGTTGCAGCTCGGCCTGCAGGGCAAGCTCCTCCCCAGTCAGGTCGGCCCCACTCCCCTACTGTTCCTGCAGCAATTGAATATTCTGCAATTTGGCCTGTAATTGGTGGCGACCCATTTGGAACGGAAATTTGTCTGTTGGGCTAAGGTTTTTTAATTTCTGTTTTAGCGTCCTTAGCCCATTTTTGAGGAAATCGCGTGGGTCCACCGAGGCGCTGTACTGCTGCCAGATGTCCTGCACCATTTGCCTGAGCCACGGTGCGCGGATCCAGGGGCGCTCGACGTGAAAAATACGTTGTTTTTGGAACTCTCCCCACTCTAGTTGGCAGAAGATGGGCCTGTGATCGGAGGCCATGCGGACGCCACCGTACACTTGCAAATCCCAATCATTCAGCAATTTTTTGCTGGCCCAAACGCGGTCAATGTGGGACTGAACCCTCGCAGCGCCCTGCCTGCAATTGGTCCAGGTGTACCTGCAACCGGAGATTTCCAAGTCAGTCAGGTTGTACTGCTGTAGCAGGGCGTGCATCTTGGTTGCCCCTGGGGGCTCTGCCAAATTTTCCCCAGTCTTTTCCTAGGCAAAGAGCCGCTGGTTGAAGTCCCCAATCAATAGCCAGCCGGCCTGCTGAGGAACAAGTGCCGCGACCTAAGAGAGCTCCTGAAAAGGCGCCTACCAGCCTTGGGCACCGTAAACATTGGTAATCCACACATCCTGTCTGGGTAGATGCATCGTAATGCTCCAGTCCGACGTGTCCAGGACGTATGAGTCAGCCTTAGTCAGGATCGTGAGGCCACCTGCGCATCCCCTGTTGGGTGCCAGGTGGCTGTGCCACCCCAACCACCGGAGGATCTGAGTCTCGGTCTCCGTCTGTTGCAATTTCGTCTCTTGCAGGCATACAATGTCACATTTCTCGTCATGTACCAAACAGTGCAGGGTATGTCGCTTATAAGGGGTACCTTGGCCCCTACAGTTCCATGAAAGGACCTTCATGGATACAGGGAACGTTGGTACACCCCCTGGAGCGTGGGCTGCACTCCTAGATCCACGAAAAGCTGTGTGGCCTTCTGTCGGCGGGTGTGGCTGTCCGGTCTTCCGATTTTCGCCGCAGGAAGGGAGACTGTCATTCCTGGTGTGCGTTGGCTCAGCGCCTCTTTGGGAGGGGAGCTGGGCTGTACCGAACCCCAACTGGTGTTAATCCAGTCTGAGACTGGGGGCGGGGACAAACATCCTTGAGACGGGTCCGTCCCCCCCGACCTAGGGGTGCAGGGCGATCCGTGAGGGCCTTGTCGCGGCTCTGCCCCTGCCAGGGAGGCGGACCGCTATTTTCCACTAGACCCCACCAGCGCAGAGATATACAACTTGCTTACCGCAGTGACCACGGTGCCCTGCCCCATTCCCGACGGCTCCACATGGTGAGTGCCCTGCGGTATTGGCTCCACTGGTTCTGGTCCCCCGCGTGACGCCGCCTTGGCGGCAGTTCCCTTCAAGGCATCGCCCTCCTCCTACTGTCGCGCCCCCCCAGTGGGTGCCGGCACTTTCTTGCTGGCCACGCGACCTTTCTTACCGACGACATACCATCCGTCATCGGGCTGAGCCTTGTACCCTGCAGAATGGCCCTGACCTCTCCCCGACCGAGGGTGCTTGGCCTGCGCCCCCGACTGGTTCTCGAACAGAACTTGGACCCGCTCCTCCCCGAGGTCTGTGATGAGGACCAGCTCCTTGACTGGCTCCTACGTGAGGAGAGGTCGCCAGACGCAGAACCTTGCGAACTTCAGGTTATCGGAGACGGCTGTGGAGTGGTCAAATTTAATGAAGTCGCCCAGCAGATCCGCCAGTGACCGCAGGAACAACAATGATTTACATTGTGATTTACAATGATTTTTCTGATATGATTTTGGCCAACAATGCCCAATTTTACGATCTCATATAATTTTTCAATCTATGATTAACATCTCCACCTCAAACAAATGTGTCAAAGTTGTTGCTTGAATTCTATATTTAACTCTAAGAGTATTAAAGATAGGAAAATTTAGAAAGATATGCTCTTTATCTTCTTCTACTACATGAATACAAAATCTTTAGATGTCTTATTCTTTTTTGAAGATTAATCCATCTCTTTATTTTAATTAATAGATTGTGATATTCTAGGAGTATGTTTGATTACCTCCTCACTTTGTCTAAAAATAGTAGCAAATAAATAAGTAGGTGTTTTTGTTAAGGATCCTTCTTAGATCTAGTGTAAATAAAATTATTTTTTCCACATAGTTGTTCCCACATCTACTTTAATGCCTTCTATTGGATTCTTGTTTTCATATCCTTTAAGCTCAAATTAAATCTGTATCTTTAATATTTCATTTTTGAAATGATTTTTCCCCATCATTATACCATTATTATTCCTAAGTGCCCTTATAAACTTTTGTGGATAGGTGGATGCTAAGCCCATCAAGCATTTTTTCAATAAAATTGTGAAAATTTTGAAGATTTATCTTTTAAAATATCAAAAATTATTTAAAACTCTAAAAGATTTATCTTTTGCAAAATAAGATCATCTTCCATTCCAAGTTCCTTTCTAACGTTTTTCTTGGCTATTCTAGATTATTTATCATTAATGTTGGTTTTAGTATGTAGTTTGATACCTTCCAATTTATAACCATTAATAGTCCATGATGTGGATACAAGTTTAGAAAAAAAATCATGAGTTACTCTCCAAAATTCAAAGATAGTGGAGGCTATATCTACATTAGAAAGAGAAGAATAATCAAGAAATGTCATGAAAGGATATTTGTTTTGTAAAGAATGAAGCCATGAAAACATTACGAAATGAAGTTGAAAGTCTATAGTTCAAATCCAAGCTTAAGGATTCAAGTGAAGAGAAGTATCCAAGTTCAAATTCTCATGAGAAAACAATATTTATTTGAGGAAGGAGGAGGGGACACGGTGGTAGGTATTGAAAACTTGAAATAATTATAATAGAGGTACAACCCAAGATATATGGTATAATTAGAACTTTATAATTGAGTATTGCCCACTAGAATACATTCCATAACCTTAAGCTTTCAAATCAAGAGTCTTACCGCTAGGCTAAAACCTCATTGTTAAGATAATATTTATTTATTTAGTATACCTTCTAGCATAGTGCCAAAGCAATATAATTTAATTATTTGTTTTTAACTGATCATAAGAACAAAATAGGCACGAATAACAAATTAGCATGGAAAAATGAAAATGCATAGATCAATATTGAATGCTACCATAAGAGATAAACTTCATAATACATACATTAAAGGAAGAGTTGGGAGTAGCTCCTATTTTAAATAAAAATTATGATGCATTATAATTTACATTTAATTATTCTATATAAAATATAAGTGTTGTTAGCTATGAAGGTCTTGTCTCTTGCTCTTAAAAATTTATTATTCATTTGATGAAGCCTTTTTCATTTTAACGAATTTTCATAGTTTATATGAACGGACATGCTTGTTCATAATTTATTTTTTCTTCATGTAAGAAACCAAAAAGAAATTTTTCAATTTTTTATAAAAGTTAGCATTATTTTAAAACTTTGAAAAATATTTTAAATGGTTTATCCTTATCATAAAAAAGGTATTTTAAATTATATTTTAATTGAAGGAAATTTTTTCATTGTATTTCTACAATGGTTTCAAACCCTTGTAAAGGATTATCAAAGGGCTAAGTTTTAACCTTGATTGCCGCAACATCACTACCAGGTTCTACTTTATTTGAAAACCCTAGTAATCTACTTTGGAGGAGGCATTGTGTATACAAAGACATGTATCCAGGACTAAGAAAGGCTTAAGATGGACATCATAAATAATTAAATACATGCATATAGTTGTTAAAATTACTCAAGTATCACAAGTGCACCATAAGCAAAGCCTGAGGGAGTTTCTACTAATATTCAAACACAAACTACAAAATTCTATTCCATCATGGGGCATTGAAATTGCATGAAGTTACAATTTTCAAGTACAAGCTAATTGTTAGGAATTAACAATGTTGCATGATACTTTTATTAAATATTATATATTAGGAAAAGCTAGAATATTCATAGAAAGTGGATTGCTAAATATTGGCAATTATTAAATATCTTAGGATGACTTTAGAAAGATCCAAGAAAGTTTTGGAAGGTCTAAATCAAATCTCAATTTTACTTTAGAAAAGCTTTAGAAAAGTTGAACCAGAGTTGGGGAAACCATGAGACATCTATAAATTGATTTAGAAATGGCCTACTTATTATGCAAACAACCACATATTTATTGTGATGAATTATTTTCCCTAGTTTGGCAAAGGCTTAGGAGTTACTTTCTATTCTATTATTTTTTTCATAATAGCATCATATGTGTGATTAATTTTTCTACTTTGCTATGCTAATATTTGCTCCTGATTTCTTAACCCTAGCTTTTCTAACAAGTGGTATCAGATCAAGGTCAAAAGTTCAATACCATTGATAGATATATGATATTATGTTGTTAATGTAGCTCTTGTTAAACAAGATGATTTGTACATGATGAAGCATAAATTTGGCTACATTGACACATGGGTTGATGCATCAACATTGTGCTTGTCTCTACCTATATAAATGCATGTACCCACTACATTTATGACATCATTGAGTCAGCAGCATAGTGAAGTTCTTATAGTTTGCTCCCATAAGAGTTAGAATATTTTCTAAGTGACCTTAGTAGGACTTCAAGGATTGTATAGATCCTTAATCAAGCATTGATGTACCTAAACACCTTGATGCGATGGTAATAAAGACAAGATTCATCAAACTCCTTGCAGCACTTACAATAGATAATGTTTACTTTCATGCACTTTATTATTCATGCACTTTACATTCATTTTCTTAATTAATTTATATGCATAATTAATACACATAAGTATGACCACCTTGAGCACACTGTTAGCACTTGGTAATCCCAACAGTGTTATCACTTGGTACACCTAGTAGCCTAACACATGGTAACCCAATAGCATCATAACAAGTTTAGGATGTGTATGGAAGGTGGGCCCGAATACTTATGTTAGGAAATAGACTAAGGAATAAGATAGTTACTTAGATTAGTTCCAAATCAATTACTTTATTCCACACTTAGGATAGTTAAAATAAGATATAAAAATCATATCCCTTAGCTTGCACTTAACCATATACTTGCACCTGTACAAGTGAAGATAAGAAGATAAAGACCACACCCTTATATTACTACCTTTACTATTATGAATTTGGAGAGCTAAAGTCCATGGAATTTGATTGAATCACTAGTGCAACACTTGTGGTTTGTATGGCTAGGCATAGGGACTACTCATCACTCATCATTGGCATCGTTTCTAGGGATTTTAGTTAGCTAAGTATGCTACTTAGTAAAGATAGTGAAACCATTCACAAACATTGTAAAATAAACTTAACACTAACACCATTAAGATAAATAAAAATAACAAATGCACACTATTTTTCTCAATCACTAATATGCCTTCTTCTTGCAAGAAAGAATCTCCCCACTATTCATAGGGAAATCTAATCAAAGATAAGAAGGCCACAAGATGCCTGTGCCTTAATAATTTAAGGTGTTCTACACTCATCTAGATGCCTACACTCTAGATTTCATCTTCATCCTACACCAGGTTGAGTAGCTGTGATGGAGGAACATGGAAGGTAACATCGTGTTTCCTCCCAACTGATCTGTTCCTACAATGATATTAAACAATTTCATCAAGTTCGGCATCATAGGACTCAATGTAGAATACAAATTTTATGATCATACTTATTAGGATTATCATTCCACAGAAGCACAAAGAAAGAAAGATCGACAAATGAAAGTGAAATATGAGGCCTCAAAAGGCAAACAATTCCCTAACCACTTATTCTTGGACACACACAAAGAAGGCAAGGACTTCTTTTTAGGTGCCTACCATTAGATAGAGTCTCCTCTTCTTTTTGATGAGGAGGCCCTTAACTAGGATTTTTAGTCCATTATGGGTAACCCTAGATTTAGGAAGAATGGATCCCAAAATCAAGGGGCCTCAAAAGGGGGTAGCCAAGGAAGGAGCAATAACAAGCACCAAGAAAAGGACAAACATGGTAATCAAGGCAAGGGCCAAAGAAGAGAGAGTATTAGGCATTACTTTGGGCTGGTTCTCCTTTCTCTTTGCCTTCATCATCCTCATTGTCTTCCTCCTCCAACTCCAATCAAAGTCACAAAAGCAACAAAAATCATGATGGAGATGAATGATGGGATAGGGATGATTGTAGATCCAATTGAGATAATAGAGACCATGGAGATGAACAATGGGGGGATGATCATCACAAAGAAATAAGGAACCGCATGGTTCATCATAGGCATCATGGCCATTATAGGGATTATAGAGATTTCTATGACTATGATGAGGCCCTGTTGAAAACTAGGAATATGTTGAACATTGCAAAGGCTATTAGGATATCAACCAGGCATGTGAAGGATAGCTGAATCAAATAGTTGGATATGAATAATATCCCCAAGTTTGAAGGGGATATAATTCAGATATGCAAAATCACTTGCAAGCCTTTCATGATGCCTGTGCCTTGTAGAACGTGAAGAATAACTAGCAAACATTCAAACTATTACCAAGGATACTCATAAAAGAAGCAAAATTTTGGTAATGGTCCTTAGAACTAGAATCTATTTGGTGAAGGAGTACAATACTCAAGTTGATCAATGACAAGTATTAGATGTACATCAGAGTGTCCAATTTAAGGAGGCAAACCCAAGGATGAAAATAGGGCACTCATGAGTCCTTGGATGCAGTTATGGATAGGTACTACTCATTATTGCACCAATGCCCAGGCCATGGCTACATCATAAATGGGCTTAGAACTAAAATGAGTACAATCCTTGGGGTCTATGCCCAAGGCAGGCTTTATGAGCTAAGGATCCATCAAATCCAAAAGCTCATTGAGTAGGTAGCTAAAGAAGAGAAAGAACTAAAAAAATAGGAAATTGTAAAGGAATACAATAGAGACCCCTCCATCTGCAAAAGGGAGGTTTATTTCTCTGACAATTAGAAGGAGGCATCACTTGATCAAGTGGTGCAAAGGAAAACCTTGCCAATCCAAAAATATATCTCTAAAATATTGGCAAAGGTTGATAAAATGTGGGACCTAGAAAAAAAATTCCAAACTGCTCTAAGGATTGTAGAAGAGAGTAGAGATCAAGGAGGTAGTGCTCGTGAGAGAAGGAAGAAGAACAAGGTTGAACATGAGCATTATAAAGCTAAGGCCAAAGCTGCAGTAGTTGAGGATGCTATAGATTTTGACTCAAAAGATTATGGGTATGACATATGCTAATATGAACATCCTAATGGATGTTACCTCTTGTTTCACACTTACAAGAACCTAAGGCATATGCTTTAAATCCCAAATTGGCAAAATAGTGAGCACCAAGGAGGTTTCCCTATCCATAAGGAAAGTATCAATAGTAGTTCCATCATCAAACTTACTATCTAAATGGAGCACCACCTCAACCTCATGAGAAATACCAATGGTGGTAACACCCATAGTCATGGGGGATGTCAGCTCCAAGGCAGCATTACCCTTATCGCTAACTTGATCCATATGGGTACTATGTTCAACAATCCATCTCTCCATGTGAATCTTCCAATCATGCTTCCTTCCCACACCACTATTACCCTCTGGAATACTATAGAGCACCATTACCAATGGGGAAGTTTCCATTTTCCTACTATCCTCCTCCACACTCTTCCACTCCTACGCCTCCACCTTCAACTTCTCTACCACCTACTCCATTGATGTAGGCTAAGATACCTACATAGCCATAGTAAAGAAATTCCATGAGGCCCATAAACTTACAATCAACTCCTCAGCTAAGTGGTTCTAACTCTAAACCTTGTAAGAGATAATTATTTAGAACCAACAACCCCATAAATCCCTCACAAATGCCTATGGCTATGAACCCTGCTACTAACTCCTATGAAATTTCCATTGAGCCACCTTCAAATCAAAGCACTTTCTAGTTTCATACTATCATGTTGACCCATGTGGTCATCAATTGGATTAAGGTTGACCATCTTTCCAAGAAGATATTTGATCCTCAAAGTTCCTTTATTTATTTGCAGATTCGCAAAAATAAATTATGCAAGGCTCTTTTACACTCAAGTTCCAAAGTTAACTTGATTTTGTAATAAATGTACAAAGCCTGGAAATTTCCTCCCTTGAAAAAGAGTAATATCAAATTAGAGCTAGCAAACCAATCCATCATTGTTCCTTTGGAATTGAAAAAAGACATCATGACCAACATTTGTAGATGGTCATATCCTACCAATTTCCTAGTAATCCATGTGAAGAATGATAAGGAAGACTTTCCTATCATCATGGGAAGAGTATGTCTAAGTACTATTGATGCACAGGTGGGGAACAAAGACCTTTCCTTGGAAATTTCCAAGGAGAATAAATTTAACAAGATTGAGAAGAAGTGTGTTACATGCATCGTGTATAATGACATAGGGTTCCACTGCATGCAAAAACTATGGCCTGTAAAGAGAACATTAGTTAAAGCATGCAATTAGTATGTGGACATCATATAAATTCAAAGGTGCCTATATAGAGTAGCTACAAAATAAGAGAGCACACAATGGATGACAACTAAAAGAGAGGCTAGCCCAACAATGTGCATAGAACCAACCAAGAGCCTCACAAGCTTTTATGTGAAGAGCGTGGATCACTTGAAGTGGATTCATCACCAACTCTCTCATGAACAAGGTGAAATCCATTTAGTAGAGTTGGAGACCCATGAGACCTTCAAGTAGGAGCCCCTTAAATTAAAGGCTCTATTGGGAGAAATGAAATATGCATTTCTAAAAAATGGCAAGCTAGTAATCATCAATGCCACACTTGCTCCTAAACAAACGAAGAAGTTGTTGGAAGTTGTCAACAAATGGCCAACCTTTGCTTGATTACATCATGAGTTCACTAGAATTAATTTTAAAGATACAGCAACATAGAATATATATAGACTTCTCCATTAAACCAAAAAGGTAACCACAAAGATGCTTGAATCCAAAGCTTAAGCAAATTTTCAAGGAGGAAATTAACCAACTCCTCAAGGTTGGGTTCATTTATCCCATTATAAATAGTGAGTGAGTTAGCCCACTTGTTATAGTGCCAAAGAAAGGAGGAAAGTGGAGGATCTATATAAGCATTAAGCTATTGAACATACCTACTTATAAAGATTACTTTCCCTTTCCATTTGTGTATCAAGTGTTGGATATGATCACAAAGCATTACTACTACAAATTTTTTGATAGTTATAGTGGCTATAACAAAATTCAGATTGCACTAAAGGACTAGACCAAGATAACATTCACAAGTTCCTAGGGAACTTTTGCATACAGAAAGAAGTCATTTTTCCTATGCAATGCTCTAGCCACATTCCAATGATTGGTCCTCAACATCTTCCAATAACAAATTGGTAGTGGGGTAGATGTCTTCATGGATGACTTCTCTACCTATAGAGCTACCTTTGAGCAAGCCTTGGACCACCTTAAAAAAGTTCTTCAGTGATGTGTAGAAACCAACTTGAGGCTCAATTAGCAAAAGAGCCATCTGATGGTCCAAGAGGGAATTTTCTTAGGACATCAAATTTCAACAAAAGGGATCGAGGTATACCTAGAAAAAATAAGGGTCATCCAAGGAATAACCATAGACTATCAAAGATGTGAGGTCATTCCTTAGACACACTCATTACTAAAGGAAATTCATTGAGAACTTCTCAAAGATTACCAAGTCATTAGTGAAGCTTATAAAGAAAGATGCACCATTCATCTCAACCAACAAATGTGAGCATGCATTCTAGCAACTCAAGTAGAAGCTTGTAGAAACTCCCATTCTACGAGCACTAGACTAGTCCAGACCATTCTATATCATGATGGATGCATTAAACTATGCTTTGGAAACTATGCTTACATAGATGCATTATCAGAAACGTTCCAAGTAGGAGCACTATGGATGCACAACTCAACTACACCACCATCAAAAAGGAGCTTATGGCAGTGGTGTATGCATTGGAGAATTTTAAGAACTGTGTTCTTGGCGATACGAATAAGCAAATGGTAAGTTCCCATGTCATACAATGGCTGGTGATCCTACATGAGTTTAATCTAACAATGGTTAACTAAGAGGAAATTGAGAATGTGATAGCTAACCACTTGTCTCAATTATGATGGGATAGCAAGGAGGAGAAGAGCCCACTATTAGATTAATTTCCTAATGAACTCCTCTTTACTAATGCTATTAATGAGCAAGATTACTCCTCTTTACTGCTTGGTCATAGGGACCAAAATGTGGGACTCCATCACATACTCTCTTTCATCCATCTATTCTTTCCATGTACCACCTCACTACCTCTTTTCATGATGGTATTAATGGGTCTATTTTGTGAAAGTCTTTATTCTTCAATGGTTTCTTTGGTAGTTCAATTCTTAACAATCCACAATCATTAATCATCCTTGGAGCTCTTAGACTCCTTAGTTTGAGGGCATGCAAGGGCATTAAGGGCATGTGCCTAATATGGGAAGGACCTAATTGCATGCTCCTTAGTTAGAATGGTTAAGTTGTGTCTTAGCCATTTTTGTTTTAAAACCTATGTCTTCCATTGTGATGCATCTAGTTTTTACATTTCTTGGCACATAATTCTCCTACTAAATCTCCATTCAAAACATATTCCTAGCCCTCTTCAAGCATTCATCATTATTCTTAGCTTTTCTAGCTTCCTCTAGATACCAATTTCATAGGAAAACTTCTTTTCGATACTTAATTTTTAATGTTGAATAGCTTTATTTTTCTAGTACATCAACACATTCCCATAGAAGCATAACAAAAACTCTATATATACACATCAACACTTAGAAATTTTTCACATTTTCCTCCAAATTCCAAGGGAGTTTTTGCACTTTTTCAAAGACTAGAACCTTCCTGAGTCCAAAACTCCTAACAACTTGTCCAATTTCACTCATTCTTCGACCCTACTAGAGGTGAGCTTTACATTGTGGAGGCCACAAACTTAAGATTATGAATTTCAAGCTATTAGGAAGTTTTTCATATTTTTTTCTAACTCCCACATGGTTTAACTAATAAAATAATATTCAAACTCATTAATTGGCTAAGTTAAACCTCATCAACAAACTCAAGTAGTTGTTATACTAAAATAATATTAAAATAATCAAATTTTCCATGATCAGAACAAGCCTAAGTGTCACTAGCCAAGTGAGACAAGGTATCAAAGTGTCATAAGTTACACATAAAATGCTAATCCTTGGCTATCTTTATAATCATAGATGGTACCATAGAGAATACCAGAAGTAGGACCATTCTGACCATGGGATAAGCATCCACGAGGGGGAAGGGCCAAATAGCCATAGTAACCCCAAGAAGAAGAAGTAGAAACACATGCAACAGGATCTCTTCGGGAGGAGCCCAAAGTGATATCTATCTGTCATATTCCTACTATAGAAACTAGCTAATATAGGGAAGACAAGCTGTTAGGGCCTGGACCAAATTTGGAGGTCACCTTGACTGAGGCCTACTTAAGACAAATTCATTCTAAGAAGGTCCAAAATGTAGTTCTCCAAGAAATTAACTTTGGTTCCTTCTTGGACTTGGTGCTAGAAGAGGTGGAAACACAACTATAAACCTCTTCCATGTGGCCTATCCATACTTCTAGTGGGAGGTGATATATGGTAAAGATGTACCTCTTTTGAAATCATCAACACGTATATGCCACAGTGAAGATCAAGGACATTAGTATGTTCTATTTTGTTGAGGCCATCATTGAGACCCTCGGGTTGCCTGACAGTGAGGCAACTTTGGCAAAGATCTCCACGTAGTGAACCCAGATGTCAAAAAGGAGTGGGTCCAATGGTGCTATGGAGTGAACCATAAGAAGTATGGTGCACTCACCAAGGCAAAGAAAGTTTACTTCAAGATTGTGACCTACCATCTAAACCCAATAGTGAGGCCAAGCAAGATCACCTTCTTCTCTACCCATACATGTGTTGCGCTTCAAAACTACCAAGAACCTAGCCAGAAGGATGAACAACTACCAGGAACATCAAAAATTTATGAGGACATTCAATGTTAAATGAAAATAAATTTGTAGCTTGATTTATCAATGTCAAGGAATTACTCCATGCAATGCCCTATCTATGGGATGTCCCCATACCAGCCCACATTGGTGACACCATGTGGACTATGTATGATCCATAGAGCAAGGAGGAGGAGAAAATGAGGGCATTGTTGGATGTCTTTTGCCTTCTACTAGAAGTAGCAACTATAACAAGATAGCCACAACCATTTCCTTAGCCTCAATTGCCACAAAAATGGGCACTAAAGGATGGAGAAGGTCCTTTAGCATCCTAGAAGCCTCCACCTCCTAGCACTGTTTAATCTTCTCTTTGTCTTCAATCGTTAGAGGATTTTCAAATGTCCAGTTTTGCAAGGGTGTTCCATGTTGTTCTCCTAAACACCCATTTTTGTAGTCATTGTAAACCTATACAATTGGGCACTTAGAGTTAGTCAGTAAGTTAGATAGTTTGTGGTTCCCTACCTTTCCAATTTTGTAAGAAGATTGATCTTGCTTTTTTCACTAGAGGATAAGTTTTCAATCAATCATGCAGGTATGATGAATCACAAAGTCAGGCTACATTGATAGGCATGCATCCATGCATCCTCATTAATGCATGGGTTGATCCATCGACGTATCTCTACCTATATAAATGCATGTACCTACCACATTTATGACACCGTTGAGTTAGTAGCATAATGAAGTTCTCACAATTTGTTCTCGTAAGAGTTAGAATATTTTCTAAGTGCCTATAGTAGGACTTCAAGGATTATACAGATTCTTATTCGAGCATCGATGTAGTTGGACACCTTGATGTGATGGTAATCAAAAAGAGATTCTTAAAACTCCTTACAGCACTCAAAATAAATTAATGTTTACTTTCATGCACTTTACATTCATGTTCTTAATTAATTAATACGTTTAATTAATACACGTAAGTATGACTATCTCAAGCATACCATTAGCACTTGGTAATCCCAACAATCATATTGCTTGGTACACCTAGTAGTCTAACACTTGGTAACCCAGTAGCATCATAACAAGTTCAAGATGTGTATAGAAGGTGGACTCAAATACTTTGTTAGGGAATAGACTAAGGCATTATATAGTTACTTAGATTGTTTCAAATTGATTACTTTATTCCACACTTATGATAATTAAATAAAATATAAAAATAAAAACAAATCATGTACCTTAGCTTACACTTAACCATACACTTGCACCTACACAAGTGAAGCCAAGAAGATAATGATCACGTCCTTAAGTAACTACCTTTACTATTGTGCTTTTGGAGAGCTAAAGTCCATGGAATTCAACCAGATCACTAGTGCAATTCTTGTGATTCATATGGATGGGCGTATAGACTACTCGCCACTCATTAGTGCATCAGGTTGTAGAAGTGTGAGCTATCCATAGGTTTTGGTTCTTTTACTATGAAGGTTCCACTCATTTGTAGATATTATTTTTTTCACATATTTGCACATTTCTATTGATCTTCTAGTGACAAATTTTAGCAGCTCAAATTTTAATAATGATGGTGTAATATCTAGCTCAGTATTAGTGAGCAGATGTGTAGCATGCCGAATGGTGTTTTCGCATGCATTTGTTACTATTTTCACAAGATAGATTGTTCTTGTGGGGTAGTTGTTGATTTTATGGGATGAATTTCTCATGTAATTTCATGATTATATACAAGACAAGTTGTTTACTACTTATATATATTCATCACAGATGGTTTTAGCAAAGATAGTTTTTCTACAATTTCATCAATGGTGGTTTTAGCAAAATTACTTTGCAAGATGGAGTATTTCTACAGGTTCATTGCCAAGATAATTTATTTTTATAGCAAAATGAATTTTTTATTATAAGTGCTAGGATGAATTATTTTTATTGTAGAATAAATTATGTTATAGATATAAACATGTATTATAAGATGGAGATTTTCTTATGATGGTTTTGCAAGTTTAATCCTATGTTATAAAATAGAGATTTTCTTATGATGGTTCTGCAAGTTTAAGCATGCATGTATCATAAAGATGGAGACTTTCTTATGATAGTTTGCAACACTAAGTTATGTTTTCTGCAAATTGTTAGTATCCACATAGATAGTTTAGTTATGGTAACACATATATTATAATCTTACTTGCATGTGACATGAAATTGAATAGTGCACATGTTGAGGAAAGAATTCAGGTCAAGGGGGTGCATTCTTAATTTTTTTTATCATGTTGGCATTAATGGGGTGACTGTTAGGAAAAAACAAAGCCACATGATAGTTTTATTAAATATTAATATATAAGTACCAATATTGTTAATTGGAAAAAGCTAGAATATCCATAGAAAGTGGATTGTTAAATATTGGCAATTATTAAAAATCTTAGGATGACTTTGGAAAAATCCAAGAAAGTTTTGAAAGGTCTAAAACAAATCTCAAAATTCCTTTAAGAGTTGGAGATAACATGAGACATCTATAGATTGATTTAGAAATAGCAACTACATGTATTGTGATGAAGATTAATAGAATTGCATTGAATCATAGTTTACCCTGGTTTGGCAAGGGCTTGGGAGTCACTTTCTGTTCCATTATTTTTAGCATAATGCCATCAAATGTGTAGTTGATTTCTTTATCTTTGCTGCACTAATGTTTTCTCCTGATTTCTTAACCTCAGTTTTTCTAACGCTGATCTCTTCTTTTAATTTTTAAATTTTTTCCCTTCACTTGTAGCGCCCACACTAATTAAAAAACTGCTGGCATTTTGGCACATTCTGGTATTTGAGATACCTAATAATTCTAGTAAGTCTGTTGGCGGTGGCGCATATAGCAGCAAGTCTGTTGGCGGTGGCGCATGTAGCAGCAACTGTTGCATGCCTTGGCTACTTTCCCTTTAATTTCCCTTTCTCTTTTGAGATGAGTTACGGAAATGAGAAATGTCAAACGAGCGAAGGGATTTAGAGGTTGTGCGGATTCCCAGCAGATCAGAGCCACCTGAAGACACGCAGCATGTACATTGCTCATGTTCTTGGGTAAGTCCCGCAAGAAAGAATATTCACGAACGTGGATAAACAATCAGCGCAACACAACAATTATGATGGAAAAATTAAAAGTTTAAAACGCTTATAAAACAGATGATGCCTTTTCCTTAAACACCAACACTTTCGGCACGCTAATCACAGTAAACAGTACATCATGAATCGGCATCGTCAATTGCCATGAATGCACACAAGAACATGATCATGATGAAGAACTTGGCATACATATATAATAGCAATGGCATTCATTGTCATGCTTTCATCAATCATGAACAATCATTATGAATTGATGTTCCATGCTGAGATGCTGGGACACTTGATGAATCATGAGAGGTCTACCTAAAATGAGCAAATACCATAATGGGGGCCGAGTACCATTTTCAATTCTTGTAGATTCTCGATTGGCTAACCAGTGCATATGTTAACTGTTTCCCAATCTGCAACAGCGAAATTACATGTCTCATTACAGCCACACTATTACTTCAGAAAACAAGTAAGCAGTAGGCAGTTAGGCACCCAGAGATCCAAGCTGCTTAACAGTCTTAGCATAATTAGCCCATGGCCACATGGACATTAAAGCGATTTACAAATGATATTACATTTCACTCCCAACAGGGGAAAAGTAAAGCTCAGTCATCCATCTTTCAAGTAAAGCTTATTGTCATGCACCATCGCCGTTTCCAAGTAAAGAGTCTCCGTTGAGCCTCCGATATGCATTGCCTAGGAAAAAAACTACAAGAAGCAGCAAAATCCATAACCTTAATTTAGGGTTTTTGCGTTGAACCTAAAATAGTTGGTTGTTTTAATTTAGATTTTGAGGGATGACAGCAGTAAAGCAACATCAGCAAACTCTCCCCGAGTTTAAGCTGAGCTTAGAATATAAGTGGGAAACAAAGCATGTTGGCGAGCGCGAACAAAAGTTGGATTTAGCACGTTGATTCATCTCAGTTCAATGCGCAGCACAAGTTCCGAGAATCGGGATATACCAAACGAATTATTATTAAAGTTGAATTATGTGCGCCGACTTTCCTCGATGCTAGTGGTAGCACGCCAATCACGTTTCTCTGCTTTTTGTTAGCCCTGCTTGGAGAAGACAAAAGTGGGCTTGCTTCTTGTTCTTGGTGTGTTTATCTCCCTTGCGCTCAATTTGCCTTTCCAGTTGCCATCCATATGATAATAACTTTTATACAAGTCAACATTCTCTTATTAGGCTTATGCTTCTTAACCTCACATGTCGCCATCCTTAATTCCTTTTCCCAAAAGCATGTCACGCATTCACCCTAAAGAAGCATTCCTATTCTTTCATGCAAGAATCAAGATTAGCCTCCTTTCTTTGTCATTAAAGCATGTGCCTCATTCACACTAAAAAAATGCATTTTTATTGGTTCATGAAAGAATAAAGATCAGCTTTCTTTCTTTGTCATTGAGATACTTTGATTTTTAATGTTAGCACTTTGAGAGAGCTTGGGTTGTGGAATCAAAAGGAGCCTCTTATCATATTAGTATCATAGGATAAGAATTAAAGACAACTCAATTCAAGTGGAAGAATTCTAATCATTGCAGCACAAGGATTTACTCTTTTCCATTATGTTTTGGTGTGTAATTTTCCTTGTGTGCTATTTTCATACTTAATTAGAGTTTTGAGAACTTCTTTTAGTCAATTTGGAAGATTAATTGTATTGGGTATTAGAAATTACTACTATCTGTTATACCCATTAGCTTGAATTAGCTAGGACTATTAAGAAGTACATGGATCTCAACTAGGATTTTGTTATTAATTTTTGGGTGTTGTTGAATACTCCAAATTTGTTTGTGGGTCTTCTTAATCCTCTAACTTTTCTTTGTAGGTATTTCTATAATTTGCCTTTTAGTCTATTTTGATCATGAAAGCAAAGAAGATAGTTCAAGCTGTAGCTAGGGCATGGAAGAGATAAGTGCTTTCAAGTACATTGTGGATAAACTTAAAAAGCTAGAAGAGAAAAAAGATCAGCCTACTTCACCAAGCATACCTAAGTAAGATGTTAACTCAAGGTCCTCTTCACCAAGATCTTCTTTAGCAAGCCATTCACATATGTTAGATCTTAAAGATGACTTTACTTTTGAGGATGTGCACTTTGGAGAGAATGAGAAAACAGAGGAGACCGTTGATGCACCAAATATTGAGGCTAAATCTCATGGGTTCGAAATTCCAAGAGCAAGGAATCATGGACTTCAAGATCTTAAAGGAACTTGAGTGAAGACATTGCGATCACTCTTAAAAAGGCATTTAGGCATGATGCTAGATTACCTTATGTGGAAGTAAAGACTTTTAATGGATTGGAGGAAACTTTAAATAAATTCTCGAGATTAGAAATTATTTTTTTAAAATTCTTTTTCCTCTTTTTATTTAAACCATAGATGCTAGAAATTTCATTCTATGTAACCCATCTATCATGCATATGTGGACAACAAACTATAGTGATACCAAATTTACTTTAAGTGGCACACAATTTCGATGAGTTAGTACCAAATACTCCCTCATTACAATGAAGCTGCCATTAGCTAATTTGCCTAAGTATATCTTCTAAAATTGTAATATGATTGTTGATGAGTGGCGAGGTACCCCTACACTCAACCATATGAATACGAGTGTTACACGCATGCTCCAGTCGAACTCGATAGACGGACTAGTTGTGGCATCTAGACATTAAGCCTTAGGTCGTAGTTCGTTGTCTTCCCACCTAGACTAATATTAGCTTTGTCACTTATGGTTTAGTCCAAAGTGGGGTGTATGATGTGTTTCTATGCTAATGCTACTCCTGAGGACAATGGAAAGTAATATTGACTAAGCTAAGAGAGAAAGGGTGAGAGAGAATCTAGCTAGCCTAAGTGCGATGAGCATTCATTCCTCAATTATCTGTACACATCTTGGACTTTGTGCATGACTACCACTGGGATAATCAAGCGTAGATCCTAGGTACACTACTGTGTTACCAAGTAGTCACACTTAAATGCTTGTAATCAAGTCGTACTCATTCTGTGTTAATAGGAGTTTAAGGGTGAGAAGAGATTAACTAGGAAAGCAGTAAATAACAATTAAATAAATAATTAATTGAACTAAGTGAATGCTGCAATGATGAAGTAATATCGATCTTTATTGCTGGTCATGTACATGTCCAAGTATGTCACACTCAAATAAAGGATCTAGTACAATTACAATCACCACACTATGGGCATGCACTAGGAGGAAAAGGATTGAGAGAAAAACTACATTAAACTTAACACTAAAACTAAGAACTGAAAAACTGCCTATCGGATCTATCTACCTCTTATTTATAGATGAGGAGACAGGTTGCAATATCGCGTACGCAATATTTTGGCTAGGCTAAATGGAGACTCATCATACCCCCACGACTGAATGAAAACTCATCCTCGAGTTACAGTGAGAACAAGCTCCATTGATTACACAGTGGATAGGTACAGGATTATTGGATGGTGAAAATGGGTTTATGCCATAGTGTGGAGTCAAAACAGAATTGGGACATAACACAAAGAATATGCTACAGCTACAAAATTGGTGGAACTCATGTAGTTCTTGGTGGCATTGGCTCCTTGATGGGTGCTTTCCCCTTGTCTTGTGCTCCAGGTCTTGGGGCTTGATGGCATTGAAGTATGACTTGGAGTTTCTCCTCTTTAGTTTAGGGATCTTGTGCCATCCATGCTAATGTTCCAATGTTTGATGGAGTCGGCACTTCCCATGGGCAGGGTAGTTGCTGAAACATTTGATTTGCCTTGACATACCAAGCTGCAAATACCCGTCATTCCTCCTCATGGGCTCTAGCTTTGTCTCTGTATTCTTGAAAATATGCAAGCCATCAAGCCAAATTTGTTGTGACACCTTTTTGTCCTTCATAGCTTGCCTTCACCACCTCAAGTTCAGAACTTGCAATCTCCAGTTTTTGCAATATCTTCTTACGTTCTGCAAGTTCTGTTTCATATTTGATGTAGGTGGTAGCTACCTGTTGCATGAGCTTTGTTCTCAGGCACCTTGCTGTTAACATGGCAAGGTTGGCATACTCTAGGTTTGCCAACTCCATGTATTCTGTAAGATCTTGAATCTACAGGTCTTAATTCTTAACTTCCGTCTGGTGGGCTAAGGCAAATGTGTCCAATATGGCCTACCAGTCAGTGTGTTGAGCACTGATAGCATTGATGTGGGCCTTGGCCATATCGATCTCCTTCTCAAAGATTTGTTTGTACATCCCCACCTAGTCCCAGAAGTGCTCCTTTAGCTTTTCATGTCGTTTAGCCTCATTTTGCCACGTGCTTATTTTGATAGCTATCTTTTGACGAATTGCGTGTACCTCCTCCATTTAGAGGGTTCGATTCTCCTTGGCTAAACGGCTCATATCTTGATTGATTTGGATGAACTGTTCTTGCAACTGATGGAAATGTTCTTCGAGAACGTTCTTTTGCTTTTTCACAATGGTCAACTGAATGTTGTCAACAACAAGCTACTTTTTTTCCTCCTGTAAGGCTTTGAGTGCCTTGATATGCACATGATTTTGTGCTTGTGCTATAGAGGCATCCCAAATAGCCTTCTTTTTTTCCTCTGCCACCTTCTTATTCTCTGTTAATAGCTTGGTTAGTTGCTCAATTTTGAAATTTTCCAGCTAGTTTGTGGGAGCAAGTTTCGAAGGGTCACGCTGTGTTGCTTGTAGGGCTATGAGCTTTTCTTGTAATTTATGCACCTCTACTTCAGCATGCTCGACCCTCACTTCTGTTAAGACCAGCTTCCCCTTAGTGGAAATGAGGTCTAATTGAATTGCTGTAACATCATGAGGGATGTCAAATAGGGACGTCATTACTTGTCCTATTTATAGTAATCGATCAAGCACATCCTCATGTTCCGCAGGAGTCATTGAGGTTTTGACCAAAGTTTGAGCAACCCGTGATCCTGTGAGATCTACCGGTTCTACAACAGGTACATTGAACGATTTTTTAATATAGTCTGCGACCACTTCTATGGCTCCCACTGCATCCTAGTGTTGCATGAGAACCATTGTGGCCCCTTCACCAGTTTCTATTTGCACTTGGGAAGATGTAGTGTTTCCTGAGATCTGTTGTGACCAAGTACTTTCCTCTCCTCCTGTATGAATAAACACTTCACCCCTTACATGATCCAAAGAAACTGTGGGCTGTATGGCATCATCAATGATGAGGAAGAGATTTGCATCATCACGACTTCCCCAACTGACCATCTCAACGATGGCCCTGAGATGGCTCATCGACCGTCTGTAATCTTGTGGTGGCGGTGGTTGATCCTGGCCCGTGCTAGGCCCTACTTCCTACTGTTGACTAGGTCCCGTACTTGGAAGTTGGTTGGGTTCTGCAAGTTGAGTTGCAGTTGGTCCAACCGTCTGTTCTTCTTCTTGTTCTGGTCCCAACGTCTCACCAGTGATTTTTCTTGCGTCTGATGATTTTAATAGTTTAGCATATGAAGCATTTTGGGCTTTTCAAATGACATCATTAGTGTATCCCCTGATACCAGCACGTCGGCATAGCTTCCTGATCATGTAAGGGAAGGGCAACGTCATCTTCCCTATCTTTCATTCCTTGAACCGCCTCAGGATCTCCATAAGGTATAGATGAGGCAGATTAGCATTAACCTTCCCCATCAGTACTGCACAACCTCTTGCTGCATATGTTGAAATCCTTTTCAGGCCCTTCATGGGAAAGAGGTGATAAGTTCCAATTTTGAAATAGATCCACTCTTCCGTCGTCAACTCTCCAAATGTCTTATCCCTGCCATATGCCCTTTCCAACCAAACGCATCGTACATCGGGGTCTGAACGGGTAGACAACTGAGCAACCTTGGGCCCTATATTTAGAAGGTTTAATACTTCCAAAATGGCCTAAGTGAAGAAATCGACTATTACACCACAAATATTAACAGTGGTGCCTTGTTCTATGTTGTGCCAGAATTGATACATCTCCCCTAGGTACCAGGCACCACTTTCAGAGAGGGTAGGCCATAAGGGAGACCCTTTGAGGTGATCCCTAATAGCCTCAGGAGCAAACTCTACAAAAGATATAAATTTTAATTCCACAATCACTGTAGTGAATGTGGACCATTCGTGGATAGCCTGAACACAATCTTGAGGCAATGTGAGATGTTTTCCTAGTTCAGGTGCTACTGCAACTCCTCCTTCTGCATGCCTGGACTGTACGGTAGGAGGGTCCTCTTGATGAATGCTAAATGATTATTCCTCCTATTCTACATGTTGTCTTGCAGGGACTTGTTCCTCACCTTTCCTAGGTCGTTTACTTCCACCTTGAGTAGGACCTTCCCGTTGTCCACGTTTCGGGGCCATCTGCAATCACACGGGGTCAACCGTTAGTACGGTTGCTTCTGAAGTTAAGTTATACCTTACTTCTTACCTTAATTAATTAACTTATTTTATCTCCATGTGATGTTTCCCGAAAGATTATAATAGTGGATCCTTTTATCTTAGGTGGTTTCCAATTTTAGTTTCCCGATGTACTTAAGGGGATTCACTTATTTTTGGCACAATTACTCTAAGTGTTATAGCTAATTACCCTTGATACTATCCTTTGGGCAATGATAAATTCCAAACAATTTATATGCTATTCAGCATGTATCCCTCCCCCATGACTAAGCTAAACACTCTAGGTTTAAGCAGGTTCAAACAAAATTAAAATTGAAGTACCAGCGAGTGAGATATAGGTAGAAAAGCAAGGGTGTCACACTCGCAAGTCATAGAGAAAAATTCAAAAAACTCCCTTGCGTGATTTGTGAAAAATGATGCTAAGTGTTGCAAAGGGGGATCATATATATAGTCAGGTGGAATGTGATATCATGTCAGCCCCGATATCGCGTATGCAATATAGCGGCCTAACGACGTTTAGGCCCGAGGAAAAATACCAAATTTTTAGGGTTTTTTTTAGAAGTTAATAATGGAAATCAAGGACATGTGGTGGTGTTTAAGGGTTCTAGGATAATTTAACTTGTTTCGAAGGCATGAATAATGATATGTGGGTGGACTTGAGCAATAAGGCCTTGAGTGGTAAGTGAGAGAAAAAGGCCATGTAATGGTTACATAGGAATGTTGGAATTCGGAGGGATAGTAAATAAGGGAAAGAATGTTATGAAAAATAGGCTGAGGGTAAGAAATGGCGTGTGTGAGTTGTGTCATAAGTGAAAATTACAAAAGATTACACAAGTGGGTCCTCCCCAAAGTAGGTTCCAACCTATAATGCCCTTGTGTAACCACACTTAAAAGTGTCTGTGGGCACTTGAAGGGTTAAATGTAATCCACAATGGTTCCACAAAACACACACATGTAAATATCACTGAAATGAGGTAAGAATTCGACATTACACATGACACGAGCTACAATTACACGAACAGTGAGATGAGACGAACTATAGAAGGGATTGTAGAGATTGGGACATGAGGTAACTGACCTAGGGCACAGTGCATCCTGTGTGTAAAGCATGATTAACATGTCATTAACCCGTTGTTCCAAGATTGGGACCAAGTCCATTCCTCTAATTAGTCACGTCGCATTGTTTCATCCCATGATGAGCAACTATGAGAGTACCATAACAATAAGGAGTACGATCACTTGGCATTTTATTCAAGGGAGGAGTGAGTTTTTTTGTTTTGTGGCACTTTTCTTTTCTTTCCTTCTTTTTTTTTATTGCTAAATCCAAAGAATCCGCGAACCCTCAAGCATGGGTGCATATCTTTCCAATGGGACCCCCCTGGAACAACATTAGATTTTTGAGTGCCCCTTTGATTACTTTTACTCCCAGTTTTCGTTAGATCTACAAGGATCTTAGTACAACCATGTTGCATGGTAACTCTCACAAACGTCACCAAAGAGAATCCGCAAGTCCCTTTGATGTCACACCTTAATCATTCCCTCTTGATCCATCCTTCTTCATTCTGGGTACAATGAATACAAAATTAATTTTAAGTTTTAAGAATATCAAGAATATCATTGTACCTTCGAGAAGCCACTGTGCTTCCCCAATGATCATATAAATGTAACAAGATTGGGCATTGGCCCTTGGGGTGATTGTATAGGATTGGTAGTTGAGCTCTTATTTTCCTTATCCCTTCTTTCTGATTATCTACTAATACTTTGTCTGGCTTCTCGAGTTGTCAAAACTCTATCTCCAATGATATCGATACATTCTCCACACTTTTTATGCATCCATTCCAACATCTTATTAATCTTGGCCTTGACTTCCTCTAATGATTGTTGTACTGGCAAAGATGGTTCTTCCTCCTTGAGATTGGTTAATTTCTCCTTTTTGTGATTATGGACCTTTGTTAAGTTGAGATTTTGGTCCCGTTGATGTTTTTCAACACTCTCCCATCTAGCCATTTCTACTTCTTCTTTTTCTACCCACTTAATAAGCTCTTGGACTTGATGGGTTCGTAGTTCATATAGTTGACCTTTGGCATACATCCCAAGGGTCTCTCTTGTTTCATCACGAAGCCCATCAATGATATGGTACATTAGCCTTTCCTCAGAGAACTCATGGCCTGGACAATTGCTTAACAGTGCATAATATCTTTCCAAGGCCATGTCCAAGGGTTCATGTTGTTCTTGTTTCCACTCTTGGATTTGTTTCCTCAAGGTTGAAGTTGACACTCTTGCATTGGTTTGATATCTTTTGCTAAAGAGTTCTACCATTGTTAGCCAGCATTGTATTCAATTTGGTTTTAATGATTTATACCATACTTTTGCTTCGCCAACGAGTATCATAGGAAAGAGCTTGAGTTTTTGCCAACCATTATTAATGTTGTTCCATGTAGAGGGATCGTAGAAGGCTTGTAAATGTTTTTGTGGGTCTAAGTCATAGCCTCCTGAAAAATTGAAAAAGTTGTTTAGATCGAGCATGCGTAGACGACTCTCTTTACGATGCCTGCGAGAGATTCAAACAACCTCTTGTATTTGCATTAGGCTTGTAGTGGCCAGTAGGGGTTCATCGTCATCGGGTAAGTTATGCTTTTGTGCATTGGAACGATGTTTCCTTCATTTATGTTTATAAGAAAACCCTACCTCGAGTTGCGTACTCCAATCTTCATTGTCATATAATTCATTGGTTATCCAAAGAACTTCCCCACTAGATGTGGCATTGTTATAGTTTTGTAGGAGAGCCATGGTTGTGAAATTTTGTGTGAATTTATGTGTAACTTTTAATAATTATTTCTTGCTAAAAGATATATCGTTAATTTCTATACAGTGACCTTGTATGATATAACTAATCTAGATAACTAGCATCGTCCCTGGCAATGGCGCCAATGATGAGTGGCGAGGTACCCCTACAATCAACCATACGAATAGGAGCATTACACACGTGATCCGGTTGAACTCCATAGACGGACTAATTGTGGCATCTAGACAATTAGCCTTAGGTCGCAGTTCACGATCTTCCCACCTAGACTAGTATTGGCTTTTCCACGTATGGTTTATTCTAGAGTGGGGTGTATGATGTGTTTCTATGCTAATGCTACTCTTGAGGACAATGGAAAGTAATATTGACTAAGCTAAGAGAGAAAGGGTGAGAGAGAATCTAGCTAGCCTAAGTGTGATGAGCTCCTATTCCTCAATTATCTGTACACATCTTGGACTTCATGCACAACTACCACTGGGATTACCAAGCACAGATCCTAGGTATGCTACTGGGTTACCAAGTAGCCACACTTAAATGCTCATAATCAAGTCGTACTCATTCCGCATTAACAGGAGTTTAAGGGTGAGAAGAGATTATCTAGGAAAGTAGTAAATAATAATTAAATAAATAAATAATTGAACTAAGTGAATGCTACAATGATGAAGTAATCTCGATCTTTATTGCTTGTCATGTGCGTGTCCAAGTATGTCATACTCAAATAAAGGATGTCGTACAATTACAATCATCACACTACGGGCATGCACTGGGAGGAAAAGGGTTGAGAGAAAACTACATAAAACTTAACACTAAAACTAAGAACTAAAAAAATGCCTATCAGATCTGTCTACCTCTTATTTATAGATGAGGAGACAGGTTGCAATATCGTGTACGTGATATCACCGCTAGGCAAATGGTAACTCATCAATTGTAATTCTAATATCCACTAAGCTTGCATCATGTCTTCCAAATTTTTTTAAGAATTGAAAAACCAAGAATAGAAAAGGTCTAAGAAAAAAGAAAGCATTGAACAAAGTTATTAGAATACCATCTATTATCATTCTTAGGTTTTCCTTGCATAAGTTTGTTTCCTAAAAGAGGCTTCCAAACATTATCTTTATTAATGCACTTTGCAATCTATTTTTCTATAAGAGAAATACCCTAGTTATAATAATTAATAAGGCTAAGTCCTCCATCTTTCTTACTACTAGTGCAAATATCCCAAGAAACTCTAGAGAATCCTTTTCTATATAGCTTAGCAGACCAAAGAAACTAATGGATAATATAATCAATTCTATCATAAGAAGTTTAAGGAGGTTAACAACTATAGTAATAAACATTAGTTGATTGAAGCATATGCTTAATAACAAAAAATTTACAAGCAAGGTTGAGGTTTTTTTTCTTTCCATCTATCAAGTTTCTTTTAAATTTTATTTACCACGTAATTCCACAAAATAGTAAGATTAGGCTCAAAAGAAAAATGTATTCCTAAAATTTTGAAGCTAGACTCTTTTTTCAAGATTTTTCCAGACTTCAAAGTAAACCACTTATCATTATTACCATTACAATAAAAAAATATTTTTGTCAATTTTTAAGAGAGGCAAATACCATATAGTAATCCTTCACTCTAGCTAAAAGTGTATTAATATGTTACAAAGAATTATAAATCATAAAAAAAGAATCATATGCAATGTGCATGTTAAGTAATTATGTACCTTGATTATCAATTGAAATTCCCTTAATGATATTTCTTTGTACATCATAACGCAGATTATGTGAAAAAATAGTCTATAGCAATAACAAAAAGATAAAGAGCTAGAAAACAACCTTGATAAATTGACCACTGAAGAGAAAAGGAAGAACTCAATTCAAAAATTAGTAGCAACTAGAGCATCATCATAATCCTTGGTGGTATGTGTCTTAGCATACTCCTTATTATTGAGTTTGTTACTTGGAGACTATAAGCTACATGCTCTAACCAAGTGAGCATAATCCTTGAGCCTAGTGGATAACACATGCTTTTGTAAATTTGAATTAGTTACATACTTTAATAGCCTTGTACAACACCATGCACTATAGTTTTGCATCATGTAATATAGATACATTTCAAGATATATATTTCAGTTAGAACTTTATAGTTCAACATTGCCCACTAGAATTAAACTCATGACTTGAAGCTTTTAAATCAAGCATATTACCAATAGGCTAACACCTCATTAATAAAAAAAAATTTTAATTTTAGGAATCTTTACTTAGTGTACAAACTTATAATTGATTCTTTGGAAAATGAGAAAAAAAGAGTAAGGTGGGAAAATGTTGGAACCTAAAACGTTTTTTAAGCTACTCAAAAGAGGTTAGGCTTTTGCTCATCCACCACTCTCCTATGATCCCACCTTGGTAGAATGACCATTGAGTCTATGAGTGATGATCTTTTGTTTAACCCAAAGACATATAGTCAAATTATAACTTTATAACTTAGTATTTCACATCCAAATTTAACCCATTTCTTGGAGTTACCAAAATAAAAATCTTACCATTAGGCTAACACCTCATTGTTAGTAGGGAAAATATAATGATAGGTAGATCAAGTGGTTATCTCATTATCTTATTACACAAGAGGTTGATAGTTCAAGTTTTTAGGACATCGTTATATTCCTCCATAATTTTTCTAAAGTATCCTGTTGGCCAAATTATTTTAAGTTCTAATACCTAATTGTTAGTATGGAGGATGGTCTCAATCCTAACAATATTTATATTAGCTTTGGAGAAGAAGTGTTGGGACCTAAAAAATATTAATAATAAGCTAAAAATTAAGAATATCACACACTTAGTCACTATACAAAATACCAAAAATAATTTGGAAAGCAAAACATTTTCGATTTTAGGAATGTCTAATCAAGTGTATAACATTATAATTGATGTTTTGAAAAATTAAGAGAGGAAAATTAATTATTAATAGGGAGGATGGTTTCATTTCTAAAAACATTTGCATCACTTTCAAATCTGGGCTTAAATTTAAAATAACACAATGATTTAAGGTAACAATAAAAAGCTTTGATGAAATATGAAATTTTTGCAAAAAAGGAAGATCCAATAGAAAACGATGGCATATTTTGTCCACCAAAATGGACCTTCCATCGAGAATGTTTACTATTTTCTACAACTCTCTTGTCAAAAAAAGTTGTAATCTTTAAGTTGATAGTATTCTTATCAGATAAAAAAATTCCTCTATGAGCTATTTGATTAAACTAATCAATATTTCCTATGGTAAAAGTAAAAGTACTCATAAAAATTTCTATACTTTTTGTTTGATTTTTTGCCATTTGATCATTATTATCATTTACATTAACTTAACTTTTTGTATTTTTAAATTCTAGTTATTTTTCCTATCTTTAATTTCAACATGTTTTTTGTTTTTCTTAGCATCCTTTTTCTTGAGTAGAAAAGGATGAATATTAAACCAATATCCTTCATGATCAGAAAAATTACATGAATTAAGAAGATTGTAATATGTAATTAGTTATATGTAAGTCTTCCTGCTTACTTGCAATACCAATTCCTTTCTACTTTTAAGAAGACTAATTTCAACACCAACAAAATCTACAAGAATCAAATGATGTGGAAATATATTTCATATGCTTAATAGGACCAAGAAGACTAACAATTTTCTATTGAAATCTCTAAAACATCAATAGAAGATTAAGTATATTATGCATAAATGATCCTATGTTTAGGCCACATTGTATCATCGAAGTATCATTTAGCTCAAGTGAATGTTATGTTTTTGTGTCACATCATTTAACTACAAAGAAAAAATTTGATTAGGAAGTAAGTAATATAAAATTTCAATGAACACATATTGTGATATAAGATTAGCAACCAATGACTCGTACACATCATCAAGAAGAACAAAATTAAGTGTCATAGTTGCATCAACATTACTAGAAGAATGCATCATAGATGTCTAGTCCTTAGTTAGTAAATCTGCATTATGAGAATCAACAGAATTTTTTGCATTGATAGAAGTAAAAATTGTACCACTAGTTAAAGAAGTGTAAGGGAATTTAGTAGTCCCTATGGGGTAATGGTAATTCTAGAGAAAGTAGATCTATTGGCAAAATCCTTAGGATCCACAAAACTTCAAACATTTGGCTTGCAAATGAAAACCCTCTATAGAATGTATTGTTATTCATTTAAATAAATTTCAAAATCCATGCTTGAATTTAAAATAGCAGAAGTACTAGCAATAGAAAGGTGTGGTAAAATACCAACTTTTGTAGGAAAGGGACATTCAATAGAAAATAATAATACATATTATCCATCATGATTAATCCTACATAGAGAATCTTTATCATTACTTATAATCTACTTGTCAATATTAGTTTTAATCTTTTAGTTAATAGTATTCTTATTAATTAAAGAAGAATTTATCTTAGGGGCTATTTGTTTGGATATTAATGCTTTCATTAGTATAGGTATAAATATGTACAAAAGCTTCTATCTTCTCTATTTTTTATTTCTATCTAATCATTCTTATCATTGCTATTAACTTGATGCTCTATATCTTCAACATTACATTACTTTTTTTCTATCCTAACTTTAACACATTCTATTTTTTTCTACACCTTTTTTGTTGAGTAGAAACAAACAAATATTTAAAAAATATCCTTCATGATGATAAAAGTTACAAGAATTAGGAAAATATGTAATTGGTTGAATGTAAGTCTTTATACTTTCTTTTTAGAGTTAAGAAGATTAATTTAGCCTCACAACTTAGCATCAACTAATGATCATAGATTTAACTATCCAAGTTTCAAAGGTAGCATGGAAAAATAGATTGAATGCATAAAATGATGGAATTTCAACAAAGACAACATCACCTTATTCATAGAACAATTACATCAAAAAGAAACTTCAAATTATGATTGCTTTACAAATTTCTTTTGGGTCCAAATGGAAAGTTGAATTCAAAAAATTCAAAAGGATATTTTGAGTGAAATAAAAATCAAAAATTACATGCCAAAGAAGACATCATTGTGAAGTGTTGAAATACAACACGGTATGCAAAATAAGAAAAAATTCTTTAAGTAATGACAATAATGTTGAATCTAGAAAAATTATTGATGTATAAAATGGAAAAGAAAAAGAGGTAGAAGTAGCAATAGTTAAAGCCAAACAAAAGTCCTTGGATAATTTCTATGAGAAATTAGGAACTAAATGAAGGAGAAAAATTTATATACAAATTAGAAAAAATTAGAAATAAGAAATGTAATAATATTGATTATGTTAAATGCATCAAGTAGGAAGATGAAAGAAATTTAGTAAAAGAAAATGGAATTTTGGATAGGTGCAAATTTATTCTTAAGAATTATTAAATGAAAAATTTTCAAAAGAAGACATTTAAGAAGAAGAGCTAAATCATGGTTTAATCAATAAATTTTCATCCCTAAATGAAGATAACCTTATTATCAAAGATGAAAAATGAAAACAATGTTAGAGATTCCTATAAAAGCTTAGGAAACATTGGAAGATGCAAGAGTTTCATAGCTGATATAATTATTTAACAAAATTTTAAATGATAGAGAAAAAGCATGTGACATAGTTCTTAGAAAAAATTTGGTGAGTCTTATAAAGGTAAAACATCCCTAATAAATATGTTAAAGTAATTCAATAGATTTATGAGGAAGCTACTACTAAAATTAGAGTAGCTTATGAAATCGCATCTAATTTTTTAGTCATAGTATGTGTACATCATGATCTACACTTACCTCATACTTATTTATCATTATTATAAATGAATTAACAAAAAGAAATTTACTATGAAATCCTTAGTATATGCTATGTGTAAATGATTTTGTGTTGGTAGTTATGGCTGCACAAAATATTCTTCTAAGATAGAGAAGTAGAGATATAATTTTGAATCAAAAGCCTTAAAAATTAGTAGGAGTAAGATAAAGTATATGGAATGCTGCAAAAATTTCTTCATTGTATATGGAATGCTTTAATTAAATAGTAAAATTGATAAAGATATAAGAAATATTACTGAGGTAGGATGGTCAAAATGAACATAGCCTAGTTGTGGTCTATATGATAAAAGAATCCTAATAAAACTTATGGGAAAATTTTATAAGCTAACAATAAAACTTACTATCTTATATGGTGTTAAAAGTTGGGCAATACAAAAGATACATGAACAAAAATTTAGTGCAGAAAAAATGCAAATGCTTATATGGATGTTGAAAATTACCAAAAGAGACAAACTATATAATAAAGCCATTAAAGGAAGATTTAGAGTGGTTTCTATAAGAATGATGTCTAAGATGATTTGGGGATGTTCAAAGAAGATCAAATAATAATCTTATAAAAGAAGGTTTATACATTACTATTCTAAGAAAGCTGCCTAAACCAAGAACAAAAAAGATATGGGAAAAAGGATTGAAAATAATCTTCAAAAATTGCAAATCAATAAAGATTTAGCTTTTCATAGAGGTAAATGGTGGAAAAAAAAACTTATGTACTTAACCCTATTTTGTTGGAAAAAGACTAAGAGAATGATGATGATATGAGTTAAGAATATTGATTTTAATAAAAAAACATTTATGAGAATTAAATGGTATGGAAATAGATTTCATATGCTTAATTGGATTAAGAAGATTAGCAACTTATTGCTTAGTTCCTTGAAAAATCAATAGAAGATTAAATATTTTAATAAAACATGGAACTTTTGAATTTTTTTAAATTGAATATCAAACTATAGTGTCCATTTAAGAATAATTGGATGATGTCCTTTTGGACCTTACATCACTTTAGAATTTCAATAGGCCAATAGGTAAGAATTCTTTATAAAAAATTCATAGAGCGATAATGTGAAGATGTAGTTAGTGACTTATAAGATTAGAAGGTTCTATCTCATAGGATAAGATGCTTTATACAAATCAAAAAGGCTAAAATGCTCATATTTTGATGGAATTAGACTTGAGGACAAAGTGATACGTGTCATATAGGTAACGTTTTAGTTAAGACTTTTTAAAATCAAATAGCAATTTAGATTTTATATTTAAAATCAAATGCATTATTTCCTTTCATAGAAAAATCCCAAGGCAAGAATCATTAACAGCATAAAATTTTTTGAAAATTATTCACTGAAGTCAAAACCAATTTCTGCTAAAATCTAATTTATTTTCATTATCCGCTGATTTATGATAACTATAATAACTTTGAAATAAAACAATTTTAAAAATAGCAAAGAGGGTATCCGTGCCGACATATTTGCTGTAAGTCCTAAAGACGACAACGGCCGAGTCATGAAAAGCATCCCCATAAACTACACAAACGGATTTGAGAACCACCGAAATTACATCATTGAAGGAGAGAGAGCAGTAAAGGTCGATCACAAACATCACAATGGCTACGTATCTGCTTCGAATTAAATGCACGGCGAAGATGCGCAGGGCCCAGAATACAGGTACAGCCCATCCAATCCTTTAGCAGAAGCAGCCTTGTACAAGTGCATAGATATTAACGCGAACCAAAGGCAGGAGCCGTGGTATTGAAGGAGAATACAGGTACAGCCCATTGAATTATTTAGCAGAAAACAAGTGCATAGATATTAACGCGAACCAAACGCAGGGAGCCGTGGGATTGAAGGAGAATACAGGCACAGCCCATCGAATTCTTTAGCAGAAGCAGCCTTTGAATCTGTGCATAGATATTAACACCAACCAAGCACATGCTCAGCAATATATGTTATTGATGTACAATTAAAGAGCTACAGCTATCAAAAGGGTGAAAAAATCATGGAAATGCTGCAGCATTCCAACATTGTGCGTATTCATGACTAATGGAACTCAAAGTACAATACTTGTGGTTGCATTGTTGCCGAGTTTACAGAGATTTTAATAAAACTCAAGTGGTAAATACTGTGAGTAAAGTGAAGGTACCGTTCTGTTATCTTAGTAGTTAGAAAGAGTATCTTTTTGTAATTTTGTTGTTACAGCAGGTAGTGTTGTATATTTAATTACATATATCTATAATTTAATTATGCAAATTGTTGTTAATCTTTAGTTATTTTATTATTGTTAATGTTTGGTTTCAGTTAACATTACTCATGGATATGCATATGACACTATACATATGATTAAAAGAAAATTGGGAAGATAGTATGTTTTGCTTTCATCCTTATGCTATATGTTTTTCATTCTCATATCCATTGTGTTTGTGTAATTTTCTCTGAAATAATAAACATTCAGGATCCTCTTTATTGATAGAATTTTTCTAATTTATTCCCAAGATATATTATTGTATTTTTTTAAAATTTATTTTTATTGTAGCCTTAAACGATCTCAGGCCTCACAGTTGGCATTGGAGCTAGGTTCTTTCATAGTAGTTTCTTTCTTTTGTGGTGATTTTTTGATTTTAGGGTATAGCATCCTTGGCAAAAATCAAAATTGAAAATTTTTCTGAAGTTTGGAGAAGGTACATGGAGGATCTTCTTGTCAATAAAGATCTCTAGCATGTAATAGCTAATTCAAAGCCTAACACTATCATACAATCATACTAGAAGGCCTTTGATAGAAAGGAATGAAGCAGAATTTGTTTGTCTCTCTCGCGCAGTGTTGCTCAACATTTATAGAGTTATAACTGCTAAAGACCTATGGCACAAATTAAAAGATTTACACCAAACAAAATCTATTACTAATAGATTGTTTCATAGAAGGAATCTACACACACTCAAGATGTCTAAAGGTTTGTCAATTATTGATTATCTAGGTATCTTCAATAATATCATGATGAAACTTGAAGTAGTTGAAGATAAAATGAAAGAGAAAAATCATTGTATGTAGCTTTTAGAGTCTCTTCCTTAGTCCTATAATACTTTTGCAATGTCAATGATTAATTTTGTGCCAACTCTTAATTTTGATACTATTGTAGCCCAACTTCTTAGTGAAGAAATGAGAATTAAAAGGTTTTCCCCTCTCCAAAATGATTTTTTCCTTGCCAAAAATTTAGTTTATAGTTGAGTAAAAGCCCACAATTTAAACCTCCTAGATACTAGCAAAATTTCACAAAATCAAGAGGTTGAAATTGTGGAAAGATTTATCATCTTAAAAAAAATTTTAAAGTACTAAAGAAAGGGAAAGCATTTGCAAATAATAATAATGAAATTTCTTCTTCTCATCAAGAGGAAGATTTGTATGTATTATCTTCAATTCATGACATAGAGAGTTTTTTAGTATATTGATTTTGGTGCTTTCTATTACTGCACCCCACACCTTCAATGGTTTTGTGAATCTTGATGTGCTCAAGCTAGGTGATGATGGTTTTGGTGATGTTGTTGGGTATAGTAAAGTTAAAATACACTTTAAGGATGGAACCATTGAAACTATATCTCATACTTGTCATGTACCTAAACTCACAATGGGTCTCTTGTCTATGAGTGAGTTAGATTTTGCAAGTGTAACTATCATATTTGGTGAAGGAAAATGTAAAATCTTATAAGGATCTTTACCTTTAGCCATTGGTGTAAAGGTCGAAAGGTTGTATCAACTGGAAGTAAGGATGTTGTAGCACAACTTTAACATACTAGTTGTTACTAACTTACAATCAAGCATTGATCTTTGACATAGAAGATTGGGGCATCTAAGTGAAAAGGAATTAAAGGAACGACATAGAAAAGGTAAAATTAACCTTATAGAAGAATCTCTAAATTTTTGTCATGATTGTCTACTTGGTAAACAAACATGTTTAAAACTTCCATGAAGTAATGCTAAAGTTAATCAAATACTAGAGTTAATACAAAATGATGCATGTGAACTAGTTAAGAACTTGAAAAAATATTTACTTGGAGGTGTTACATATTATATTCCATTCTTTGATGATTTTCTTAAGAAAAACTTAGATCTATTTAATAAAACATAATTCTAAAAGTACCCAAAAATTTTAAAGAGATCAAAGCTCTTGTTGAAAATTATTCATTAAAAAAAATCAAGTTTCTCAGAATAGATAATGGTGATGAATTTTTATCTTATGCTTTTAATAATTTTTGTAAGAAACATGACATATACAAATAAAAGACTACTCTAGGAACTCCAAAGTAAAATGGAGTAGTTGAATGTTTTGATAAAATGTTGTTAAAATGAACATGCTAATTGAAGCTAATCTTGGAAAACATTTCTAAGTTGAAACTACAATGACTACCTACTATCTCATCAACAGCTCTCCATCCTTTATAGTTGATGGAAAGATTCTAGAAGAAATATGTAGTGGCAAACCTATCAATTTGAATTATTTTTGAACATTTGGATGTGAAGCTTATGTTTATATTTTAAAAACTGATAGATCAAAATTATATTATAAGTCTCTAAAGTGTATTTTCTTTGGTTATGATCATGCTGTAAAAGCTCATAAGTTGTACAACCTAGAAACTAAAAGGATTATCTATAGTCATGATCTTGTATTTAGAGAGATTTATGGACATATTAAGCACAATCTCTCTAATGATGTAACACTTGATCATGTATCTTTATATGTTAATAAAGAAAATTTAGAGGGTCATCCTCCCTTAGCAATAGATGTTGCTTCTAACCAACAGGATGGTATAAATGATATACAAGAAATAATTATAGTGGAAGATTTAAGTGAAGATGAGTAAATAGAGTATCAACATGTCAACTTCAAAACCCTTAAGATAGCCTAGTCATATAAGAAAATTATCTTCTTAGTTGAAAGATCAAATCTTAATTACTAAAGCTAAACCACTTGCTTATGATGAAGTGTGTATGTCTCTTTATCATAAAGAGTGGAAGCAAGCAATGGATGATGAGATGTTCTCTATTCATAAGAATAAGACATAGGAATTGGTTAAACTTCTATCTACTAGAAAAATAAGTAGATGTAACTGGATGTCCAGAATTAAATTTGGTGAATAGTTTAAAGCATATCTTGTTGCTAAGGATTATTCCTAAAAGAAGAGAATTGATTATGATGAAATATTCTCCCCTATGGTAAAATTAACATCCATTAGATCATTGCTATCAATAGCAATGATTTATGATATAGAACTTGAACAAATTGATGTATGATGAGTCGTATTTCTTGGTTGCATTGACGAGGCCCTGTCAACGCATCGTATCATGCATCGACAAGGCCCCATCGATGCAGTGTTTGCTTTTTGGCTATAAATACATGCCCACCAACCACATTTATGGAAACAAGATTTTAGTAGTAGTGAAGCTCTTGCAATTTGTTCATTTGAGAGTTAAAATGTTTCTCCTGAGTTTCTGCAATAGGAGTCATTAAGTGTACAAATATTTATTTGAACATTATTGTACTTGAGCACGATAGTGTGTGCAGTAATAAAGTTGAGCTTTCTGATAAACCTTGCATCATTCTAGATAGATTAAATATTTCATTTATGCATTTAATGTTTTCAATTATTTATTAAATTTTTTCCAGTAATTAAACTAATGAAGTGATTGAGTAAGATAAGTTAGATACATTAAACACATAAGTATGACCGCTTCAAGCATAACACGTATTTGCTTGGTACTCATAGTAGCATAATTGCTTGGTACGCCTAGTAGCGTAACGCTTGGTAACCCAACAGTGGATACGTGGGTTCAGGATGTGTGTGGAAAGTGGGACCAAATGCTTATGTTAAGACTTCTTAGATACTAGTTAATTAGTTAAATTAAATTAGTTAATCCAATTACTTTTATCTCCCTTTAAACACCGAAATCATAAAATACAAAATGATAAAAATTAGATGCCTCAATTATACTTACCCATACTAGTATACGTCACAAGTGTAATTGGGAAGACAATGAATGACCTTAAGGCAAGGTTCACTTCCTAGAAGACTAATGCATCAAAAACTACAAAGTCTATGGAATTCAACCAGATTGCATGTGAATGCTTATGATTCGTATGGTTGGGCGTAGGGGTATCTCGCTGCTCATCAATGGCGTTGTTGCTAGGGACTTTGTTTGTTCAAACGTGTGCTATCTAGGATTAGAGAATATTATTTATATCATTAGATGAACTCAAGGTCAACATCACTCTAAATGATATATAAACTACTAAGCACATTGATAATTTTATTCATTTTGCAAAATGTCTTCTTCTTTCCATAGACATGAAGATGTCAAACTACTGGTTCCACAGGAGTGCAAAGTGATATATACTCATCCAAATGAGTATGTACCAAACTTCACCTTCATCCTAGATCAAGATGAACACCTGCAATGGCGTGATATGGAGGGAAACATCGTCTTGCCCCCCAACTAATCTATACCAAGGATGCTGCTTCAAACTCTTAAGAAGTTGGGCATCTCAAATCTTCACGAAGAATACGTTGTTGATGGTTATGACACTTAGGACTACCATCCCACTGAAACATAATGTAGGTGAGATCAACACTAGGAGTAGTACCATGAGTTTACAAAGGGAAAATACTTTAGTAATCCCTTGTTCCTGCTAAAGCAATGTGATAACGTGGATCCTCCTCCTAAGGGTTCTCAATATGAAAATTCGCCACCCTCTATTATTGGTAATGAGGGTGTTACCCTAAACCTATGATCCACTATTCATAAACTAGGTTCAAGAAAGAGTGAAAGTCAAGGTAAGGACTCAAGCAAGCATCACAATGGCAAGGGATCTAAGAATGGTGGTCATAATGAATGAAGAGGTGGTGGAAAATCCCATCATGGTGGTGACGGTCCACCTTTCTCTTCATCTTCTTCATCTGATTCTAAACATTCCTCTTCATCTTCTGGTTCTCATACAAGCTGTTGTTGGGATAATCATGGTGAAGGTAATCAATGAGACAACAATGACCATGAAGGCCACCAAGATTGAAGGGCTGGCCAAAACCATCATCAACGTCATCGATGCAGTGATGATGATGAACCTTTGTTGGTGACTCAAAGTATGCTCAACATTGCAAAGGTAGTAAAGATTCCAACTAGGCATGTGAGAGATAGCCAGATCAAGCACTTTGACATGAATAATATTCCAATATTTGAGGGGGGATACAACTCTGATCCACAGACACATCTACAAGCTTTCCATAATGAATGGTAGAAACTCAAGCTCTTCCCTAGGATGCTCATAAAGGAAGCTAAAAGGTGGTACTAATCCTTGGAACTGGAATCCATTTGCCGATGGAGTACCATGTTAGAGCTATTTAATGACAAATACTAGATGTACTCTAGAGTGTCTAATCTAAGAAGGAAAATCTAAGGTTGGAAACAAGGAACACATAAACCCTTGGATGCCGCAATGGATAGATACTATTCACTCTTACACCGATGCCCTGGCCATGGTTATTCTTAGAGGGAACAACTTCACCACATCATAGATGGGCTTGAAGCAAAAACTAGAAGAACTCTTGGGGTGTATAACCAAGGAATATTATCTAAACTTAGAGTCCATCAAATCCAAAGGCTGATAGAGCAAGTAGCAAAAGAAGAAGATGAGTTGTGAAAAAGAGAAAGTGTAGAAGAGTATAATAGGATTCATTCCATTAGGAAACCAGATGTTTGATTTTGTGATGAAGAGGAGTCACCACTCAATGAAGTGGTGAATAGGAAAACCTTATCCATCCAAAAAAAATTTGATATTTTAGCAAAGGTTGATAAATTATGGGACTCTTTGGATGAAAAATTCCAAGATGCTATGAAGATTGCTGAAGAATCCAAAGAGCAAAATAATGATCATAGTTACAAAAGGCAAAAAGAAGCTAAACGTGCCTATCAAAAAGGTAAGGGTAAAGCTATGGCAGTAGAGGAAGTTATGAAAACCAACTTTGATGATGAAACTAATTGTGAAATTTGTCAATACGAATATCCAAAGGGTTGTTGCCTTATGGTTTCACACTTACAAGAGTCTATGGTGTATGCATTGAATCCTTGACTAGCACAGAGGCAAGCACCTAGACAATTTACCTTATCATCAAGGCAATCCAAGGTAGTTCCACCAACAACAACAAGCTTACTACCCAAGTGGAGCTCCTCCACAACCTTATGAAAAATACCAATAATGGTACTAACCACAATCATGGGAAATGCCACAGCCAAGGTAGCAGTACCCTTATAGGCAACTAGATCCACACGAGTACTATGTTCAGCAACCCATCTCCCCAAGAAGTTTTGCAAGTCATAGCTCATTTCAGCATTACTATTATCCTCCAAAGTACCACCAAACACATTCACCATCTACTCGAGGTGAAAACCCATATCTATACCACCCTTGGCATCCATCTACACACACACCTCCGCCTTCAACCTAGTTACCTCCTACTCCATCCATGCAGAGTGAGATTCCTCCATAGCAGTAACAATGAAATACTACGAGGGTTGTATATTTAAAACTAGGTTTCCAGCTAAGTGGTTCAGATAATTGATCCAAAACAAGACCCTTCTTCTAACCCAGCAGTCCTCTCCAACCCTCACAACCTAGTATAGCTAATCATCCTACATCTCCAATACCCTCATCCTTTACATCAAATACCTTCGAGTGCCCTTCAAACTAATTATCACCTCAAATTTGCAGTGTGATGCTAACTCATGTTATTTTTGATTAGATCAAAGCTGGTAATATTTCCACGAAAAGATCTAACCAAGGAAGTCCACTCATTTACTTGCAGATCACTAGACATGAGCCATGTAAGGCTCTTCTTAACTCTACTTTGTACAAGGCCTAGAACCTACCACCCCTCAAGAAGAGCAATATCCATCTAGAATTGGCAGACTAGTCAATTACTATCCCTCTAGGATTAGTAGAGGACATTGTGACCATAGTTTGTGGGTGGTCCTATCCTATTGATTTTCTGATGATCAAGGTTGAAAATTGTAAAAGTGAGTTCTCCATCATTATGGAAAGAGCTTGGTTAAGCATGGTTGACACATGTATGGGCATAAGGGATCTCTCTCTGGAAATCTCCAAAGAAAATAAATTTGACAAGATAGAGAAGATGTGTATTTCATGCATCACATACAATGATAATGGGTGCAATTACGTGCAAACGATTTGGTACATCAAAATTACATACATTAAATTATGCAATCAATGTGCACAAGAAATCAATATTCAAAGTTGTCTATACGTAAGAACCATAAAATAGGAGGGCACCCAGTGGCTAATAGCTAACTTAGATAGCAGCACATTATGCATGGAACCAGCTAAGAGCCTAACATGTGTTTATGTTGAAGTCATGGATGAACTTGAACAAGTTTATTCCCAACTCTTTGATGAAGATGATGATATCTATTCGAGAGTGATGAGTGGCGAGGTACCCCTACACTCAACCATATGAATACAAGCATTACACGCGTGATCCGGTTGAACTCCAAGGACTAAGTGCTTATGCGCCTTATTAAACACTTAAGGTTAATCAATTGTTGTCTTCCCAGACTTACTTGTATTGTCACGGTTGTATGGTTAAGTAAGTCTGAGGTATATGATTTTTATAACTTTTATCTTTTTATCACCTATGCTAAGAGAGGAAAGAGTGAAGAGACTAAGTAACTAACTTTCACTAACTAAGCTTTAATCGTCCTAGCATCAATATCCATTCCCACTTGTCGTACACACCCTTAACCGGTGCAACATTACTAGGATTACCAAACGCTATTCGTTACTAGGTTACCAAGCGTAGCACACATGCTCGAAGCGGTCATACTAAATGCACTTAACTAGGAGTTGAGGGTTGAGAGAGATTAATTATCTAAGAAAGAATTTAAGCATTTAACATTAATTAAATCCTAATTAGCTTAGTCCATGCACTGCAAGGTTTATAAAAATGTTTATCTTTATTTCTGTACACAAATGTGTGCTCAAGTACAATTTGCTCGAATAAAGATCTGTTCACTTTGAGACTCCTACTGTGGGCACATGGAAATTATTCTATCTCTAGAATGGTAAAACTGCCAAAGTTTAGCTAAGGGTCTAGATCTAGATGATCTTACAAGGGAAAGCCGCCTCTTATTTATAGACAAGGTAAAGGGCTGTGATATCGTGTACGACGCAATATCGTGTATGTGATATCGTGGCCCATGCGATATCACATTCCATCATACCCCCATGACTGAATGAAAACTCATCCTCGAGTTCCTTACAAAATATTGGGAAGGTATGGGATTAATGACTTAAATGATACTAATGGTAAATGGGGTGGCATGTGAATAGATCATCATTACAATACATGGAAAAATTTAGTGTTCATGACAACAAGAGTGAACACTATACATATTTGACATCTCGCCTTATTTGACAGTTGAGAGGGAAGAGAGAAGAGAGAGAGAAAAGAAGAAGTCTGCTGCTGCCAATGCCAAGATTGCGTCTTTTGTTGTTCATCCACAAGCACACCATCAATCTCATTCCTTGCATAACTATTTCAGCACCAGTCCATTCTGAGACACCACTAATTTTAGCCTAACACTTTAAAATGAGAACAATTCAAATCCTTTTTTTCCTTCAGGAGGCAAAATCTGATCGAGGCATGGAACTCATGTCCATCTTTCTCAAGCCAGCTTGCCCACATTGTCAAAGTAGCTTGCCCTCAATGTGAGCAACTTCAACAGCTTTAAAATCAAGTCAAAATGGTCCAAATCTAAGGGAGAAAGCCATCGTCGAGAGCCACTGATGTCCACTCCAAGTTTTAGCATCCAGAATTCAAATTTCAGGACAAATTGTGCACATTGTCTCACTCACACTGATGGTCATGTTGAGGTCACGCTGGCAGCATGAGCAACTCTAAGAAGTCTTAAAACTAAGTCAAAATGATTTGATTCCAAGGTGCAAGTCATCCTCAGGGTTCATCGTTGACAACTTCAAGTCCTAGCATCCAGAATTCTAGATTTCAGGTCCAAAATTGTAAGTTTTTGCAGCTCATGCTGTGGTCACGCTGGTAGCATGAGTCCAGCGTGAGTTGCCAAAAGTGGCTCAAAAAAATCATTCCCAAGCTCAATTTTTGACTTGCAGATCACTCTCAGGGTCAACCATAGTCAAGAAGTTATTGTCCTCAAGAAACATGCTTCAAAGATCAAAAATTTCATGCAAAACATGTCATTTCAACTCACTCACACTGAGGTCACACTGAGGCCATGCTAGGAGCATGAGTGCAGCGTGAGTGTAGCATGAGTGCAGCATGAGCACGCTGAGGACACACCAAGACAAAATCAACTCATGCTGGAAGTCCTGATCAAGCAAAGACACCTCAAATAGCCACAAATCCACTTAGATCGACATCCTACAGTAGTCAATTTAGAGATCGAGAAGATTCAAGCAAGCTAGAGTCAAATTCTCTTGTTGTGTATTATCATTTCCATTGTAAATTTTCATCACTTGTGAGCTTGTCAAGCTCTTACGCTCTGAATTGTATGTGCTTCCATGAGTGTAAACTAGCTTGAGTAAGCCAACACACATTCTAAGATACAATACGCCTGTTCAAAAATGTAGCTTGCCCACACATGTCCAACTCACACACAGCTGTCCATCAGACACATGTCACTTCATCCGTTTTCCTCTCAATTCTCAACCATTGATTCCATCCATGAGTTCTGCACCCGAGCCCAACCAAACCCTGTAAATACCTTGTCAATTCACATAAATAGGGTTGGCAATTTTGAAGGTTGATGGCTTAGGAAACTCATACCAATAATCCTTGGATGCTCGGGCACACTTGACTCCTAGCATCCAAGCACTTCTGAAACACATTACCCCAGGGCTTGGTGGTTGACTTTCCATCCACATGTGCAACTATGCTTTGACTGGTGCACATCTTTTCTAAGCAATACAATACAATTCATTTTTCTAGCCATTATATTGTTTACTCTATTTTATATTCAGCTCACGTTTTGTTTGCAATAGTGTTTCTGTATACGCTCTATTTGCATTCCGTACATTACTGTTTACATTTCATACATCATTAGTTATGATAACCCCAACGCAACCCATATTCTATGCTCGGGGAAGTCCTTGGTTGATTTGTGTGTAGGCCATCCAAGGCACTCTACCTTCGTTTCCTTTTGTAGCTTACCCTTAGGCGAAGATAGGGTTAGCTATGTCTACCCAATGATCTTTCGGTGTTTATTTTTCCCTTCCAGCCTTACACTAACAATTTAGGTCAATACAGTAAATTGGCGCTAGAAGGAGGACCTACCTATTTATCATGTTGTCAAAACTTTTATCATGGTACCTGTTAAATGTTTCACAGACCAAGTGCTAAAACTAAAGTCTAGCTTGACTTACTCGCACTAACCCTAGTCACTCATGCTAAGGTTACACATGCTATGCCAATTACTCACGCTGAGCCAGCTTACACACATTAAGCCAATTACACATGCTGAGTCAGGTTACATACGCTAAGCTAGCTACTCACGCTGAGCCAGCTTACACACGCTGAGCCAGTTACTCATACTGAGCCAGCTTACTCACGTTGAGCCAGCTTACACATGCTGAGCCAGTTACTCATGTTGAGCCAGCTTACACACGCTGAGCCAATTACTCATGTTGAGCCAGCTTACACACACTAAGCCAGTTACACACATTAAGTCAGGTTACACACGTTGAACCAGTTACTCACACTGATAGCTTGCTCACGCTGACAAGCCCATTCACTCACGCTGACAGATTGCTCATGCAGACAAGCCCATTCATTCACACTGACAACTTGCTCACGCACTATGAAATCTTCCCACATCCTCACACCTAAACTATATAACTTCATTTGTGTGAAAATCCAAGCCAACTTGCCTATCGATCGCATGGCAAGAGAGGCAAAGCAAAACTATGAGATCATCTACAAGAGAGGTCGTCAGTTCACTCCCTCAACATTTTACATTATCTCCCTTTCTAAGCCCCATCATCGACTCATATCTCAACTTCTCATGGCAAGGAGTCAAGCCTCACAGCCACCTTTGATAGAGCCTCAAAGCGAAGATGAGGAAGATGACTTTTCTTCCACTTCCATCCATTACATACCACAAGTACAAACCCATGGGGCACCTTTGACTACTTCAGCACAACACATTTAGGGTGTCACCTCACAAATTGTGGCTAGGCAGTGGGTCTCACCAACTGTCCAGCAATACCAAACTACTCACTACAACGTACCACACCCTGTAATACTCTCTCTGAATGTTGCTCTGCCATGACAACCAACGATCCAATAGCCTCCCTTCCCACAAATAATGCAACAGTCAAATTACTATCAATCGCAATCCACGCAACCCATTAGTCTGCCTACTGCCCAAGAGTGGGCAGACACAAAGAAAATGATGCACTTGTTAATTGAAGAGGTAAAGCCCTTGAAAACCGTAAACACTGAGGAAATCAAGGTGTTGGATTTCTACCAAGATGACCCAATCCACCCTTCAGTTCCACCATTGACCTTGCCAAAGGGAGTCTCATTACCCCAGCTAACCAAGTACAATGGAGAGGGAGATTCGAACGCCCACTTAGTAACATTTCGAATAGAATGTCTACTACTTCAGGCCTAGCCTCATGCAATTCTACATGTATTTGCTATGTCCTTGATGGGAAAAGCCTTAGACTGGTACCGAGCTTTGCCCCGTAACTCAATATCCTCTCTGGAGTATTTGCTGCATCAATTCGTTACCTATTTCAAATATAATCTAAAACCTAAAGCCACACTGGATAGCTTGATTTAGATTAAATAGACGCCATTAGAGCCCATTCAAAAATTTATCTAAAGGTGGAGTGCAGCTCTGAACAAACTTCACAAGCCCATACCTGAGACATACCTGCTTACCATTCTTAAGGCTGCCGTGAATGACTTCGTTAAGTCAAAACTTTATTATTTGAGCTCTCGTACTTTGAGTCAAGCATTCACAAAAATTAAGAACATAGAAGAGGTAGTGCAATCAAGAAATGACCCAGCTTATGTGGCCTACAAAAACCAACATGCTCGCAAGCAAAACACGACAATAGCAACGATGGCCGCAAGCACAAAAGCAACCAATTAGGATCCAACAGCTAAGCAACCCAAAGCCCCAGCTGACAAAGTCACCAACTTTGGCACCAATTCACCTACATCGGCAGGGGCCACCCCAAGGCCCAACTTTCAGTGCAAGGACAACTCAAAGTATACGCCACTACCGATGCAACCCTCTGAACTACTAGAGAAACTCTTGAAAGCTAGGCAAATCCAACACAAACATGTATCGGTGATTACCTGCCAAAAACATGATAGGTACTATGAACTACTAAGGAACCCCACATTAGCAGTACGAAATGAGCCCCTGGTGCCACAACATTTTAAATTGGACCAATACTGTCATTACCATCAATTGGCTAGTCACAGTACAAAAAACTGTCGTGCTTTGCAAGATGACCTGCAGAGAATGATAAAACAAGGCCAATTAGTGATTGACATGGAGAGTCAATCCAACACAGACGATGCCTCCTATGTCATAAACTCAATTAGCATAGGTGGCAAGCCCAAACCTATGCAACAACCTTTTATGATCCATGTGCCTCCTAACAAGGCAAAGGTCCCCGTAGCCTCCACAAGCAAAAGGCCCCCCTTTATTTTCAAAGTGCCACCTCAGGCACCCACAACATTCTTTATGGTCAAGGTTCCACAACAATCGTCTGCCAAGATGTTAAACTGGCATGACACAGCAAAAAAAACCACTAAGAAACCTTTCATCATTAACGTGCCACAACGTTTTAGTCACACAACAACCCCTACAACAACTCCTAAGCCACCCTTTATCATAAGGGTGCCACAACATGTTGGCCCCTCACCTACCCAAAGAACAACAATGGGCAACATCTCGATCCCTCCTCCTTCAAGGGTTGATTCCACTAGCAACCTGGGTAAGTCCACCAAATGGCAATGCAAGAGGAAAAACAAGCACCTCACAACCCCCATGGCCAAAGCGAAGGCCACAACCAGCAAAAAACAATTGAATACTGGGGCCCCTACCCCCAAGCAGGCCAAGCAAACCAATCCCAAGTCCCCAACCTGAGAGATCTATCTTTCAATCCACATGGAGGAAATCGAGACCAACCCAATGGCTAATGACAAGGACTTTGTAGCTGCACTAACCCAAGTAAAGGNCTAATGACAAGGACTTTGTAGCTGCACTAACCCAAGTAAAGAAAACACTCAAGCAAAAGAACACGATGTTGAGCTTGTACGACCTGGTCATGACCTCATCTGCTCACTACCAAGAATTGGCCTAGGCCTTGGCCTCCATTCCTATTACGAAGGACATCCCTGCAAATGAGGCATCCATCCATGCAACAATGCTACCCCCTACACCATAAGAATTGTATTCAACAACCCTAGCCTTTTGCGATGATGTAGTCAAAGTCAACCCCACACGAGGGGAGGTTACTACAGCTTCACTATCCATCAGCATTTGTGTTGGGGNCTGAGGAAATCAAGGTGTTGGATTTCTACCAAGATGACCCAATCCACCCTTCAGTTCCACCATTGACCTTGCCAAAGGGAGTCTCATTACCCCAGCTAACCAAGTACAATGGAGAGGGAGATTCGAACGCCCACTTAGTAACATTTCGAATAGAATGTCTACTACTTCAGGCCTAGCCTCATGCAATTCTACATGTATTTGCTATGTCCTTGATGGGAAAAGCCTTAGACTGGTACCGAGCTTTGCCCCGTAACTCAATATCCTCTCTGGAGTATTTGCTGCATCAATTCGTTACCTATTTCAAATATAATCTAAAACCTAAAGCCACACTGGATAGCTTGATTTAGATTAAATAGACGCCATTAGAGCCCATTCAAAAATTTATCTAAAGGTGGAGTGCAGCTCTGAACAAACTTCACAAGCCCATACCTGAGACATACCTGCTTACCATTCTTAAGGCTGCCGTGAATGACTTCGTTAAGTCAAAACTTTATTATTTGAGCTCTCGTACTTTGAGTCAAGCATTCACAAAAATTAAGAACATAGAAGAGGTAGTGCAATCAAGAAATGACCCAGCTTATGTGGCCTACAAAAACCAACATGCTCGCAAGCAAAACACGACAATAGCAACGATGGCCGCAAGCACAAAAGCAACCAATTAGGATCCAACAGCTAAGCAACCCAAAGCCCCAGCTGACAAAGTCACCAACTTTGGCACCAATTCACCTACATCGGCAGGGGCCACCCCAAGGCCCAACTTTCAGTGCAAGGACAACTCAAAGTATACGCCACTACCGATGCAACCCTCTGAACTACTAGAGAAACTCTTGAAAGCTAGGCAAATCCAACACAAACATGTATCGGTGATTACCTGCCAAAAACATGATAGGTACTATGAACTACTAAGGAACCCCACATTAGCAGTACGAAATGAGCCCCTGGTGCCACAACATTTTAAATTGGACCAATACTGTCATTACCATCAATTGGCTAGTCACAGTACAAAAAACTGTCGTGCTTTGCAAGATGACCTGCAGAGAATGATAAAACAAGGCCAATTAGTGATTGACATGGAGAGTCAATCCAACACAGACGATGCCTCCTATGTCATAAACTCAATTAGCATAGGTGGCAAGCCCAAACCTATGCAACAACCTTTTATGATCCATGTGCCTCCTAACAAGGCAAAGGTCCCCGTAGCCTCCACAAGCAAAAGGCCCCCCTTTATTTTCAAAGTGCCACCTCAGGCACCCACAACATTCTTTATGGTCAAGGTTCCACAACAATCGTCTGCCAAGATGTTAAACTGGCATGACACAGCAAAAAAAACCACTAAGAAACCTTTCATCATTAACGTGCCACAACGTTTTAGTCACACAACAACCCCTACAACAACTCCTAAGCCACCCTTTATCATAAGGGTGCCACAACATGTTGGCCCCTCACCTACCCAAAGAACAACAATGGGCAACATCTCGATCCCTCCTCCTTCAAGGGTTGATTCCACTAGCAACCTGGGTAAGTCCACCAAATGGCAATGCAAGAGGACAAACAAGCACCTCACAACCCCCATGGCCAAAGCGAAGGCCACAACCAGCAAAAAACAATTGAATACTGGGGCCCCTACCCCCAAGCAGGCCAAGCAAACCAATCCCAAGTCCCCAACCTGAGAGATCTATCTTTCAATCCACATGGAGGAAATCGAGACCAACCCAATGGCTAATGACAAGGACTTTGTAGCTGCACTAACCCAAGTAAAGGAAACACTCAAGCAAAAGAACACGATGTTGAGCTTGTACGACCTGGTCATGACCTCATCTGCTCACTACCAAGAATTGGCCTAGGCCTTGGCCTCCATTCCTATTACGAAGGACATCCCTGCAAATGAGGCATCCATCCATGCAACAATGCTACCCCCTACACCATAAGAATTGTATTCAACAACCCTAGCCTTTTGCGATGATGTAGTCAAAGTCAACCCCACACGAGGGGAGGTTACTACAGCTTCACTATCCATCAGCATTTGTGTTGGGGAGTGTACCATCCGCAGAGTACATGTTGACGATGGTGCAGCAACAAACATAGTCTTGTACTCTGTCATCAACAAGCTAGGCCTAGCAAATGAAATCAGGCCAACCAAAACGATGTATCTAAAATCCTTCAATGGATCACATGTCACAGTCAGGGGTCCAATCAAGTTATCCTTTGTGGTGGGAGAGTAATTCCCCACTAGTGCAGATTTCACTATCATAGAGGAGATGCTAGGTTTCAACATGATTCTAGGTAGGCCTTGGCTAGCCCAACTAAGGGCCATCTCCTCTCCCGTCCACCAAGAAATCCACCTTCCATACGAAGGTCGTTAATTTATCATCCATGGTGATAATGCTTCCTCTTCGACTATCCATGACATAGACATGATGGAAGTTTTAGAAGAAGAGTTTCTTGGTGGTACACCTATAACAATCAACACAACGCCTAAGGCTAACACACCCGAATGAATGGTTGAAGCCAACAACCCCCCAGAGGATCCTAAGCCTTGCATGCTCCCTAATCCATGCCTGGTTAGGAAGTAACTACATGACCAAGACTTTCCCTTGGCCAAAAATGTGCTAGATTCTTACCTACCCTTTGCCTCCACTTGCCATGTATTTTGACATTCATTTACATCACACTAGCCTTAAACTTAGATCACTTAGATCATGCATTTTGCTTTGTTTACACATTCGTCAACGTATTTTACACATTGTTTAGAAAAACATAAAACTACAAAAACACATGGCCCGAAAAGACCTTAAACTAGCTTACGGCCCGAAACGGCCTAAAACTACCACTTTTTACATTGCTTTTCTTTTATTCATACATTTTAACTCTTTTTGCGATAGGTGTTGCTTGATTCTTTTTTCTTTCTAGTTGATTTTTGATCTTGCAGATACATAGCATGACCACGCATGCAGCATCACACCTTACACAAGCAAGGTAAGCACTAGTCCGCTATGACTATAAATTGGCATAGACGGTCCTAGCATCATGACCTAAAACTAATACCATAGAACAGTCCTGGCATCATGACCTAAAACGAATACCATAGAATAGTCCTGGCATCACGACCTAAAATTGATACCATAGAGTGGTCCTAGCATCATTACCTAAAACTAATACCATAGAGCGGTCCTAGCATCACAACCTAAAACTGATACCATAAAGCAGTCCTGACATCACGACCTAAAACTGATACCATAGAATGGTCCTAGGACTATGACTTGAAACTGGCACCACAGAATGTCCTGGAGTCATGATAGTAAAATGACACCACAGAGCTCTGTCCAGTATGACACTAAACTGCCACATCCATCCGCCATGACGTGAAACTAGCATCTAGAGTCCACTAAGACTATAAACTAGTTTGCCTCCTCACAGTCCACTATGACTATAAACTAACAATGCACCGTCTACTACGACGCTAAACTAGTGTTATTCAAAGGGTTATGACATGAAAGTAACCTGCAACAATCCACTAAGACTATAAACTAGCAACATCATCAATGACCAGGAAACACTTGAAAATATTTGTTGCTATAATTGGCTGTATCTGTTCCACAAAAAACTTGCTCATAATTTGTCTTATGGACCCAGATGAAGCTTATGATATTCTGTCTACTTTGAAATCACACATGGTGGCTCCATCTCCTCATTTGTTTTCAAGTTCAAAGTACTTAGTTAATCGTTTCATTTGTGGTTTTCTTATCTTCTTGGAGTTGTGTTTGTAGGATGACACGCCTGAGGCGTTTGTGCACAAATGCACTTCATCGTGACTACAAGGTATCACATTCTTCCTAACACACATGACTGGGTTAATCAATCCATTCATAAGTACATTCCTGATTCTTGATACATTCTCTATTCCCCATCATGTTCCCCTTGTCCTATTCAATTACACCCCCTTGATACATTCTACTCATCCCAAAAACTCTTGATACATTGTTGCACACTATGATTCTCTAAGTAGTTGCAATGCAAAACATAGCACATGGTACATGATACAAATGTAAATGCATGAGCACAAGTAAAGCACTGAAAGAAAGCTCTTCCAAAAAGACAAAAAGAAAACAAAAAAAAAATAAAAAGGAAATGAAAAAAAGAAAAAGAACAAAAATGTCAAAGAGAAAAATGCACCGAAAAGGTCTTCATGACCCCGTTAACATTATAGATCAAAGACTATTGGCTATTCTCATACAAGCGCCAGGCGAGAAGGCAATTATCTTGGAAAATAGTTACACTCGTGTCTCAAATGATCATGTTGCACATCATCACATGGCTTTGGCTATTTACAATGGGCTCCCATAAACACTCTACAAGAGTCCCGTTTCTCCAAAGAATGCACTTCCTATGTCTTGGTTTCGAGTTTGCTGAAAATTGGCTACCGACAAGAACTAAAGATATAGCTTGTTCATGTGAGATCATTCCTCTCCCACAATTCCAACCACAATTATAACCCTTGATCAACTCCTGGTTTCCCTTGGTCATAACCAATCCCCTTACATCTTGAACTACATTTCTCCAATCCCATGTACTTCTGAACATGATGCGATGACATCCAGTCACAGGCCTTGGTACTTGGTTGTTCATGGTGTTTTTCAGTTCTTTGTCGATGCCTCTTGGGTGGATTCCTCCAGATGTTAACAAAGAGGGTCCAATGAAACACCACTAATTTTGGCCTAAAACTTTGAAACGAGAACAATTTAGATCCTTTTTGGCCTTTGGGAGGCAAAATCTGATCGAGGCATGGAACTCACGCCCAGCTTGCTTAAGCCAACTTGCCCACACTGTCAAAGTAGCTTGCCCTCAACATGAGCAACTTCAACAGCTTCAAAATCAAGTCAAAAATGGTCCAAATATGAGGGATCAAGCCATCATCAAGAGCCACTGATGTCCACTTCAAGTTTCAGCATCCAGAATTCAAATTTCAAGACAAATTGTGCACATTGTCTCACTCATGCTAATGGTCACATTGAGGTCACCCTGGCAGCATGAGTACAACATGTGTAACTCTGAGAAGTCTTAAAACTAAGTCGAAATAATTTGATTCCAAGGTGCAAGTCATCCTCAGGGTCCATCATTGATAACTTCAAGTCCCAGCCTCTAGAATTCTAGATTTCAAGTCCAAAATTACAAGTTTTTGTAGCTCACGTTGTGGTCACGCTGCACTCATGCTGTCAGCGTGAGTCTAGCATGAGCTACCAAAATTGGCTTAAAAAATTCATTCCCAAGCTTAAGTTTTAACTTGCAAATCACTCTCAAGGTCAACCATAGTCAGGAAATTGTTTTCCTTAAGAAACAAGCTTCAAAGATCAAAAATTTGGTGCAAAATATATCATTTCAGTTCACTCATGCTGAGGTCACGCTGGGGTCATGCTGGCTGCATTAGTGTAGCGTGAGTATAGCATGAGTGTAGCGTGAGCACACTAAGGACATGCCAAGACAAAATCAACTCACGTTGGAAGTCCTAGTCAAGAAAAGATGCCTCAAACAACCACAAAGCCACTTAGATCGACATCCTGTGTCAGTCAATTTAGAGATCAAGAAGATTCAAATAAGCCAGAGTCAAATTCTCTTATTGTGCATTATCATTTTCATTGTAAATTTTCATCACTTGTGAGCTTTTCAAGCTCTTACACTCTAAATTGTATGTTCTTTCATGAGCGTAAGCTAGCTTGAGTAAGCCAACACACGTTGTAAGATACAATGCACTTGGTCAAAAACAGAGCTTGCCCACACACGGCTAACTCGCACACAGTTATTCATTGGACACGTGTTACTTGATTCGTTTTCCTCTCAATTCTCAGCCATTGATTCCATCCATGAGTTCCGCACCCGAGCCCAGCCAAACCCTATAAATACCCTATCAATTCACATAAACAGGATTGGTAATTTTGAAGGTTGATGGCTTAGGAAACTCATACCAGTAATCCTTGGACGCTTAGGCACACTTGACTCCTAGCATCCAAGCACTTCTCAAACACATCACCCCAAGTCTTGGCACTTGACTTGCCATCCACACGTGCAGCTATGCTTTGACTGGTGCATATCTTTTCTAAGTAATAAAATATAGTTCATTTTTCTAGCCATTATATTATTTACTCTGTTTTACATTCAGATCATGTTTTGTTTGGGACACTATTTCTATATACACTCTGTTTGCATTTCGTACATTATTTTTTACATTTCGTACATCATTAGTTATGATAACCCCAGCGTAAGCCATAGTTTACGCTCAGGAAAGTCCTTGGTTGATTTGCATGCAGACCATCTAAGGCACTCTACCTTTGTTTCCTTTTCCAGCTTGCCCTCAGGTTAATGCAAGGTCAAATGTGTCTGCCCAATGATCTTTTGGTGTTTATTTTTCCCTTCCAGCCTTACACCGATGATTTAGGTCAATACACATTCCAGGTATTTCCTCCAAATCCAATCTATTGTTGTATGATCGTCATATACACACATAACACAGTCTGATATTAGCAAGGATAAATGAATCACAATGCAGTTAATACCTTGCCTCAGTGTAAGGTCCATTGGCTAAGTTGTGATATGGCTGATACGGGTCTAGGGATATAATACTTGTGACTACCCGAGGTGTAGGGGTTAAGAGAAAAATCGAAGAAATTGGACCAAGACCCCCATGACTAAGAGTGAACATCTAGTAGCAATAGAATGGAAAAAGATAAAGAATAAAAAAGATGAAGAAAAAGAAACAATGGAAACACTGATAAAATGGATGTCAAATATGGAGATGAAAAAAATAAATGGTGATTGCGGAATTGTTTAAGGGAAAGAAATTAACCGATGCACTAAATAGGAATGCCATTGGGTCCTCCCCAAAGTAGACTCATACCCTTAATGCCCTGACAATCCCACATTCAAAGAGTCCATAGGCTCTAGGAATTTCATTCAGAGAAAAGAGTTAAAGTCTTAACCACAAGATTTTACGAGAAAGAAAACAATGCATCCACCAAAATATGGACTACTANATGTTTATTTTAGTTCCATAACTAGTTCTTGTAGCCCAAATGATTATTTCTTCTAAGGGGTGTGCTTTGAATTCTCACTATTTTTGTTTTTGCGTGAGAACCACACCATGCAAAGACTTATTATTTTTATTTTCTTAGCTCCCTAATAATGTGGCAATGTCGGAACGATAAGAAAACTCAAGAAGAAAACATCCAAGCACTCAAGAGAATGGTCAACACAAGTGCATCAAATCCCCTTGAAGTCACACCCTTTTCAATCCTTGATTCCTTCCTTAGTTTGAGAAATTCCCAGTCACCAATTCATTGATAGTTCTTATTATTGAGAAAGGAGACTGTACAATTCCAAGCCAAGAGAGACCATAGAGATTTATGGATGTATGGATGAAGTGGAATCATTGCCTGCTATATCAAAAGAACCATACCTTATTATCAACGTCATAACTTAAAGGTAAAAACCAAACATTAGCAATCAATAGAATATAGTTCATACCATCATTAGAGCACTTATTAAGTGACAAACTTAACAAAACAAAACAAAAACAAAAACAAAGATAAATAAACACACAAATAAATAAAGAAGTATGAACGATGTTGCAAAATAAAAACAAGGAAAGTTAAAGAAATTTGTAAAACAAAAATGTGTAAAATAAAAACTTAAAAAGGAACTGATGGCCTCAAATGATTAGCATAGGTGTCCATCTCCCCCATGACTAAATTGAAAGGGAGAGATCTGAAATAACTAGTGTTTATTTGAATTTTTTAGAAGTTTCCACTTCTCCCAATTGATGTTTTCAGGTTAAGGGTTGAAAGTTGGCGATGTTCTTGCTCCAGTGTATCTATGCTTTCGATATGAGCGCAAGTTGTTCCCTCAGTTAGTTCCATGCATGTTGATGAGTTGCTCTTTTGATTAGCTATCAACCATTGGGTGTCTCTTTGTTGTGTGGTTGCTACATATAGGCACTTTTGTATGTTGATTTCCTAGGCACACTGGTTGCATGCAAGCAATGTTGAACATTCCTGTACATCATCACCCTCTGTATCACTATATGTGATGCATGGAACTTTCTTCTTCTCGATCTTCACATAAGTTTTTTCCTTAGATATTTGTAGGGAAAGATCGTGGATTCCTATGCATGTGTTAACAGTACTTAGCCATGCCCTTCCCATTATTATTGGGAAGTCCCCCTTGTCATTGTTTACTTGGATCACTAGGAAATCATCTGGGTATGACCAACCACACACAGTGGTAATGATGTCCTCCACTAGTCCCAAGGGAATAGTGATGGACTGGTTAGCTAGCTCTAAGCAAATATTTCTCTTCTTTAGTGGAGGCAAGTTCTAGGCTTTATACATTTCTTGTGATATCAAGTTGACTCCAAAATCTAAGTCCAGAAGAGCTTTACAAGGTTCATTCCTAGCGACTTGGAGATAAATCAAGGGACTTCTAGGATCAGAGAATTTTCTTGTAAGGTGGCCTACCTTGATCCAGTTAGTAATGGTATGTGTTAACATAACCATGTGCGTTGAGCTCTGTTGTTGGTTTGAAGGGAGCTCCGAAGCCTTATTTGATGGAGGAACATTCGGAGGCTCAACTGCTTGTGGTTGTGAGAGCCTGTTTGGGCTTTTGGTTCTAAAGAAAGGTCTTTTCTTTGTATGGTTGTTAGAACCAATAGCGGGTTGAAGGTTTACAACTCTCGTAGCATTGTGTTGCTGCGGTTAAGTGGGGAGTTCCCCTTGCATCGCTGGAGCAGGTGGTAGTGGAGCTATCGGTGTGAGAGATGTGGATGGATTTGGAGGATGGTATGCATGTGGTGTGTCTCTTCTAGGAGAAGGAGCTCTATAATACTCCTAAGCTTGGTAGTGACGTCGTGATGTCACATGAACTACAGAGTCAGGTGGAGAGATTGGCTGCTGCACGTAATAGCCATATGGATTCGGTTGTCGGTAAGGGTATTGTTACCTAGGTGGTGGCATCCCCCATGACTGTGGGTATTGCCACTGCTAGTGTTGTTCAATAGGTTGTGATGGATTTCCACTTGGATAATATGTTAATGGTTGGTGGAACTACCTTGGGTTATCTTGGGGAAAGGTAACCGATGGGGTGCTTGTTTTTTATTAAGTCGTGGGTTAAGTGCATACACCCTAGACTCTTGCAGATGTGAGATTATTAAGCAACATCCCTTAGGATGGTTATATTAGCATATCTCACATCCACCATCATTGTATGTATCCAAATCAACAACCTCATCAGTGATGGTCATTTTACCCTTACCTCTGTTATGTGCATGGTCCAAATCGCTCTTCTTATTTTTATCATAGTCACTACTTCGCTCCTTAGACTCCTCTACGATTTTTAAAATGGTTTCAAATCTACTATCTAAGGAGTCTCACATCTGATCTAACTTAGCCAACATTTCTGTTGTTAATTTTTGAAGTAGCAAGGTCTTCCTACTCACCAACTCTTCAAGTGGTGACTCATCCTCCTCCTCACAGAATCTCACTCCCCTCTTTTAGAGGGAAGGATTGTGGTATACTCTTCTGAGCTTTCTCTCTTACGTAGCTCTCCTTCTTCCTTAGCTACTTACTCCAACAATCTATGAACCTCATGGGACCTAAGTTCAGATAATCTCCCTTGGGCATATGTCCCAAGGATTCTCTTGGTTTCATGTCTTAGCCCATCTACGAGATGGCATAGTTGATCCCGTTGTGCGTAACCATGGCCTGGGCAATGATGTACTAATGCATAATATCAGCCCATGGCAACATCCAAGGGTTTGTGATTACCTTGCTTCCATCCTTGGATCTACTTTTGCAAATTGGACACCCAGGAGTACGTTTGATACTTATCATTAAATAGTTCTAGCATTGTACTCCACCTCCTAATGGTTTCCGGTTCTAAGAACTGGTACCAAATTTCCGCTTCTTTTATGAGTGTCCTTGGGAACAACTTTAAATTTTGGTACTCATTTTCAATGTTCTACAAGGCATAGGCATCGTGAAATTCCTGTAAGTGGTTCTGTGGATCAGTGTTGTATCCCCCCTCAAATCGTGGGATATTATTCATGTCTAGTCTCTTGATTCGGCTATCTTTTTGGTGCCTTGTAGGTATTCTAATAGCCTTCGTGATGTTTAACATGCTTCAGGTTGCAAGTAGGGGTTCATCATGGTCATTTCTTTCGTGGCTTCTATTATGTCTACGTGGTTCCCTACTTTCCCTTCTTCCATGCCTTGATTCTTTTGAGTGCCCTCATCCTCTTTCTCGACTCTCTTGTCGAGGTTTCTCACTTTGCTTACCCTTATCCTCTCGGTTAGGCTCCTTATGACTACGTCCTGATGTTGAAGAAGAGGGTGAATGTGATGATGAAGGGGAAGAAGAAGGAGAATCATTGCAATGACGATGTTCCCTACCTTCTCTTCTATGGTTCCAACCCCGATCGTGATGATGATCAGAATGCCCATCCTTGTCATGTGTTTGTGTTCCCTCGTTGAACACTTGGTGTTCGTGGGGATCAAAACTGGGGTTGTGAATTGTGGAGCACAAGTTCTGATACACCACATCCTGATCATTGTTAGGAGGGGGAACATCGTTTCATGGAGAACCTATGAAAATAGGTTCATCACCCTTGATTTCGTTTAAGATGAGTGAAGCATTACGGGGGCCTTTGCCCATCAATGATGTGTGGTAACTCTCCTGCTGCGAGTCCCATTGACGTTGCACTTTAGCAGGATGGTAGTCCCTTGCGATGTAATCACATGCAACGTACTCAATGTATAATTGTACAATGCCTATTCATGCAAGGACACGAAGGAGCATATTGGGGGCTGCTCTGTTTGAAGGCAATACTATGTTACCCTCCAAGTCTCTCCAACGTATTTGTTCATCTCGATGGAAGAAAAAGGTAAAGTCAGGTATATCTTCATCATGATGAATATATACCACACTGAATTGTTGAGGAACTAGCAGATTTTGGTTATGTGCGTTGTGCCACCGACTGTCTCTAGTGTTGGTCCTAGGTTGTGAAGTGCTTTTGTGTGGAGAAGAAGACAATTTAGACTTGTTCGGTGTGCTATTTACTGTTTTGTTATTTTCTCTTGATTAACCCTAAGGGTTTGTTTTAGCTCCCAATGATGTGGATGATTTCCTATGTTCTACGTAGTGCACAAACAACTAAGTCCCCAACAATGGCACCAATTATGAGTGGCGAGGTACCCCTACACTCAACCATACGAATACGAGCGTTACATGCACGATCTGGTCGAACTCCAAGGACTAACTGCTTACGCGCCTTATGAGACACTTAAGGTTAATCAATCGTTGTCTTCCCAGACTTACTTGTATTGTCACGGTTGTATGGTTAAGTCTGAGGTATATGATTTTTATAACTTTTATCTTTTTATCGCCTATGCTAAGAGAGGAAAGGGTGAAGATACTAAGTAACTAACTTTCACTAACTAAGCTTTAATCGTCCTAGCATTAGTATCCATTCCCACTTGTCATACACACTCTGAACTAGTGCAACGCTACTGGGATTACCAAATGCTATTCGTTACTAGGTTACCAAGCATTGCACACGTGCTCGAAGCGGTCGTACTGAATGCACTTAACTAGGAGTTGAGGGTTGAGAGAGATCAATTATCTAAGAAAGCATTTAAGCATTTAACATTAATTAAATCCTAATTAGCTTAGTCCATGCACTACAAGGTTTATCAGAAAGTTCATATTTATTTCCATACACAAATGTGTGCTCAGGTACAATTTGCTCAAATAAAGATCTGTTCACTTTGAGACTCCTACTACGGGCACATGGAAATTATTCTATCTCTAGAATGGTAAAACTGCCAGAGTTTAGCTAAGGGTCTAGATCTAGATGATCTTACAAAGGAAAGCCACCTCTTATTTATAGACAAGGCGACGGGCTGCGATATCATGTACGCGATATCGTAGGGGCCGATGCCATATGGCATACGCAATATCACGTCCCATCAAAGAGAGTTAGAAATCCCTAATAACTTCAAGAAAGAGCCCATAGAGCTAAAAAATTTACCATTTGGCATGGAACATGAATTTTTAAAAAATGGTAAGTTGGTCATAATTAATGCCAAACTTTCTCCAGAACAAAAAGAAAAGTTATTAAAGGTGATTAACAAATGGCCAATAGCCTTTGCTTGGTCGTATCCTAAGCTAACAAGAATCGATCCAAGGATATGCCAACATCACATTTACACTGACCTGGCCATGAAGCTTAGAAGGTAGACACAAATATAGTTGAATCCCAAATTGAAGCAAATTATCGAGGAAATTAAACAACTCCTAAATTCAAGGTTCATCTATCCCATCGGGGGATACTGAGTGGGTTAGCCCACTCATAATTATGCCAAAGAAAAATGGCAAATGAAAATTCTATATCAACTTCAAGCTGTTGAATATGGTAACATATAAAGATCATTTACCACTATCATTTGTGGATCAAGTATTGGACACCATATCCAGGCATTGTTATTATAGCTTCCTGGATGGTTATAGCGGCTATAACCAAATCCAAATTGCACTAGAAGATCAGGCCAAGACAACATTCAAAAGTCCCTGTGGGACTTTTGTATATTGTAAGATGCCATTTGGTCTATTCAATGCCCTTGTAACATTTCAACGCCTGGTCCTTAGTATTTTCCAAAAATAAATCAATAATGGTGTGGAAGTCTTCATGGATGAATTTTTCACCTATAAAGCTACATTTGAGCAAGCCTTTTATTGCCTTGAGCAAGTATTGAAGAGATGCAACTCAATTAGCAAAAGAGCCACCTCATGGTCCAAGAAGGCATTGTACTGGGGCATAGAATCACTCAAGTAAGGATTGAGGTAGACCCAGAAAAGATAAAGATCACCTAAGGAATAACAAGCCAGCCAGAGATAGTTAAAGATGTTTGGTCATTTCTTGGACACACTGGCTACTACTAGTGAATCATAGAGAATTTCTCTAAGATTGCAAAACCATTGATAGAGCTTACAAAGAAATATGCACCTTTCATCTAGAGTAAGGAATGTGAACATGCATTCCAATAGTTAAAGGAGAAACTCATAGAAATACTAAACCTATGAGTACCGGATTGGTCAAGACCCTTTCACATCATGATGGATGCATCTAACTATGCCTTGGGAGTAGTGCTCACATAAATGGATGATAAAAAACACCCATACTACATCCATTATGCGAGTTGAAGCATTGTGGGAGCATAATTCAATTACACCACCATAGAAAAAGAGTTAATGGCCATGGTGTATGCTCTAGAAAAGTTCAAGCACTATGTGTTTGGCTACAAAGTATTTGTACACATAGACCACAATGTAATCCACTTCCTCATGAACAAGTTAATAGTGAGTCTTCGTATCATATGGTGGCTCATGATCTTACAGGAATTTGATCTCATGATGGTAGACGAAAAAGGTATGAAAAATGTGATTGCTGACCACCTCTCTCACTTAAGATGGAATAATAAAGAGGAGGAAATCCCACTCTCTAATCAATTTCTAGATGAATCCCTCTTTACAAGAGCACTAAATGATCAAACACTCATAAAAATAACTTGGTATAATGGCATCCTCACCTATCTTCTCACTCAAAAGATGCTACAAAATCTTGACTTTAGAAAGAGCCAACTGTACTGACCTAAATCGTCGATGTAAGGCTGGAAAGGAAACAAACACCAAGAGATTGTCGAACAGCCACAGCTGACCCTACCTTCACCCAAGGGCAAGCTAGAAAAGTAAACGAAGGCAGAGTGCCATGGATGGTTTGCACGCAAATCAACCAAGGACTTCCCTGAGCATAAGCTACGACTAGCACTGGGCTTATCGTAAACAGGATGTAAACGGAATGCAAACAGCAATACGAAATGTAAAAAAAAGCGTACTGAATTATGAATAAAGCATGAAAAAAGTTATATAAAAAAAGCATAAACAGAACTAAACAATGCAAGTGGGAGGCAATAATGAAATTGTATTATATTGTTCAAACAAGAATATGAACCGGTCAAAGCGTAGTTGCACACGTGTGGATGGCAAGTCAAACGCCTAGCCCCGGAATGATATGACGCGATGATGCAATGATGAACATGAGAAAAAATTGGAAGCCAACAATCAGATGTGCCGAGCACCCAAGGATTGCAAGTTCTATCCTTTTTCAGAATTGCCAATCTCTCCAATTTTTCAAAATTGCCAATCTCTCCCATTTTTCAGAATTGCCAATCTCTCCAATTTTTTCCTCCCTCCATCTTCTTCCTTTTGCCTCCTCCAGTTTGTGTGAATTGATAGGGTATTTATAGGGTTTGGCTAGGGTTTGGCTAGGATTTTCAAGAATGGAATCAACGGCTGGGAAGTGAGAGGAAAACAAATCTAGTGACATGTGTCCCATGGATAGTTGGCATGAGTTGGATGTGTGCTAGATTTGCCTTCTTTGACCAGGTTCAATGTATTTTACAATTTGTGGGTCATTTAAGCCCATGAAAATACAAACAAATTAGAAAGACAAGCCCTCAAGCAATAAAAATCTAGAAAGAAAATTTAGAAGGATTATCTTTGGCTCCAACTCGCTTGAAAAATTATATATATATATTTTTTTTGTTTTAGACCATGAGGGCTTGACATGCCCACAAATGGGGATTTATAATAAAATGTACAACAAGAGAAATTTGATTGTCCAACGTGACCTGCAGTGTGACCTACAATATGACCTCCAAAACTTGCAATTTTGAGCTGAAATCTGGAATTTTTGAAGGCTGGGATCCATAGTTATCAATAGTGGACCCTTAGGACAACTTGCACCCTTGAAATCAAGTCATTTTGGCTCAGTTTTGGGGCTCTAAAAATTGGTGACGCTGATCCTTACGCTATGCAGCATCTGAAAAAAGTAACCAAAGTGTACTTAGCCAAAACCAAATATTTTGAACCCGAAACTTTTGATTCTGGATGCTGGAAGTTGGTGCAGTCGCTTGTGGGCCTCGAGGGGACCTTGCCTACTGAATCATGGGCCATCAGGGGCTATTTCAGAGGCCTCCAAGTTTGGTCACATTGTACTCATGCTGGGTAGCAGCATGACTTAGCTTGATTCTTGTCTAAAAGTGCTAGGCCAAATTTAGTGGAGTTTCATTGGCCCCTCTTTGTTCTACCTGAGAGGTATCAACAAAGAAGTGCAAAACACCATGAGCAACAAAGCATCAAACATTAACCGTCAACCCTTAGTTGGATTTCATCGCACCATTTTCAAAAGTACATGGGATTGAGGGAATGTGGTTCAAGATGCAAGGGAATCAGTTGTAACTAGGGAAGCTAGTAGGTTAAGGGCCATGATTGCTACTGGGATTGTGGGAGAGAAGTGCTCTCATGTGAATAAGCTATATTTTGGTCCTTGTCCATAGCTAGTGTTCAGCAGACTCGAAGCCAAGACATAGGAAGTGCGTTCTTTGGAGAAATGAGACTCTTATAGAGTGTTTATGAGGCCCATTGTAAACAGACAAAGCCACGCAATGATGTGCAACATGGTCTCCTTTAGACACAAGTGTAACGTTTTTTCAAGACAATTGCCTTCTCACCTCGGTCTTGTATGAGAATGGCCAATAGTCTTCTGTTTATGATGTCAATGAGGTCTTGAAGACCTTTTCTGTGCATTTTGCTCTTTAACCTTTTTTTTTGTTTTCTTTTTTTTGTTCTTTTTTTGGTCTTTTTGAAAGAGCTTACTTTTTATGCCATGCTTTTGTATGAGCACTTTCATTTTGCATCATGTACTATGTATTGTGTTTTGCGTCGCAACAGCTTAGAGAGCTACAATGTGCAACAGTGTATCAAGAGTTTTGAGATGAGTGGAACATATCAAGAGGGATGTAATTGAATAGGCTAAGGGGAGCATAATTTTGAAATAGGGGATGCATCGAGAATCAGGAATGTACTTATGAATGGATTGATTAAACCAATTGCGTGCATCAGGAAAAATGTGATACCTTGTCGTCATGATGAAGTGCATTTATGCACGAACATCTCAAAAGTGTCATCCTGCTAACACAACTCCAAGAAGATAAGAAAACCACAAATGAAATAGTCAGCTAAACACTGTAAATAAGGAGATGGAGTCACCACGTGCAGCTTTCAAAGCAAATAGAATCATGAACAACATCAGTTTCATTAGGTCCCATGGGATGAATCATGTAGCAAGTCTTTGTGGAACATGAATAGCCAACTACAACAATAGATCTTTTCAAGTTTTGCCTAGCCTTCAATGATGTCGTCAGTTTATAGTCTTAGCGGACTATCGTGGGTTAATTTCATGTCATAACCCCTTGGATGGTGCTAGTTTAGCGTTGTAGCGGATGGTGCATTACTAGTTTATAGTCATAGTGGACTATGAAGAGGTAAACTAGTTTATAGTCTTAGTGTACTCTGGATGCTAGTTTCATGTCATGGCAGATAAATGTAGCTGTTTAGTGTCATACCAGACAGAACTCTGTGGTATCAATTTTAAGTCATGATCCAGGACTACTCTATGGTATCAGTTTTAAGTCATCATCCAGAACTGCTCTATGGTATTAGTTTTAAGTCATGGTCCAGGACTGCTCTGTGGTATCAGTTTTAAGTCATAATCCAGGACTGTTCCTGTGGTATCAGTTTTAAGTCATGATCCAGAACTATTCTGTGCCAGTTTATAGTCATAGTGGACTGATGCTTACCTTGCTTGTGTAAAGTATGATGCTTCATGCATGGTCATGCCATGTCCTTGCGAGATCCTGCAAAAATCAACTAGGAAGAAAACAATATCAAGCAACACCTGTCGTACATAGAGTTAGAATGTATGAATGAAAGAAAAGCAATGCAAAAAGTGATAGTTTTATGCCGTTCCAGGCCGTATGCTAGTTTAAGGCCTTTTT
>MNCI01018063.1:82312-136439 GCA_015680685.1 Gnetum montanum | reverse complement strand
GGGCATTTCTGACCGTGGCTAGTTTAATGTCATTGTGGACATTTCGTAGTTTAACGTCATTTCAGACAGTTCATAGTTTAACGTCATTTCGAACAGTTCGTAGTTTAATGTCATTTCAGACAGTTCTTAGTTTAACGTCATTTTAGACAGTTCATAGTTTAATATCATTTTGGACAGTTCGTAGTTTAACGTCATTTTAGACAGTTCGTAGTTTAAAGTCATTTCAGATAGTTCGTAGTTTAACATCATTTCGGATAGTTCGTATCATTCGTTCTAGTTGTTGAATTGCCTCTTGATCTTTTGTAACTTAATGTGTGGGGCTGGGTGTATGGGTATGATTTTATATTCACCTTCCCCTTCATCAGTGATGTCAAAGGATAGTTCTAACCAAGAGACATCAATAGGAATGGCTCCTATATCTGTGTCTTCTTGTGTTTCTTCAAGGCTAGTTGGATTATGAGTCAACATTGGGTTCACATTTTAATGCATGTTCATGGTTTCTTATTTAGGCTTAACGAACTCAATTTCTAACCCTTGACCTTTCTCAAGGTATAAGGAAGCGATCGATGGTGTTGTATCCCCATGTATGATGATCTCATCACCCTCATAAGGTAGGTGTATCTCTTGACGGATTGGTGAAGATATGGCTTTAAGTTGACCTAGCCAAGGACGTCCTAGGATCAGATTAAACCCTGGCATTTCATCAACCACTATGAATTCAGCTGATGTAGGGAATTGGTCTCTAGTTATGAAATCTAAGGTAACCATGCCTTTCACTCCCACACGGGAACCACTGAAAGACCTCAAGAAAGAGATTGTTGTGGGCTGTACTTATTCAGTAAGTCCCAATTTTTTGATGATGGAAAAAGGTATTACATTTGTTGCTACACCATCATCAACATGCACCCTACGTATTTTGAAACGATCAACCTGTATTATTATGAACATAGGGGTCATGGTGGTTTCCCCTGTTTTCTCATCTAACTTAATGTATTTAACGTGGCACTCTAAGGATGTGGTCTTCAATTCCTGAAGTTGTGGGGATAATACTGCATAAATGGATGGTTTATCTGCAGGAAGATCCTCACTAACAGGAATTGAAGTTAGCATCCGTACGAGAGCCTCTCGATGTACTGGTGAAGTCATTACTAGGTCATACAAACTTAAAGAAGTATTCTTTTATTTTAAGGCTTGTGTGACCTGGGTCAATGCATTTGCTAGGTCTTTACCGTTTGGGACATTCTTATCCATAGAGATTTGGTCCATTTGACCTAGCATTCGTATTTCTCGTGGAGGGATTTTTACGTGAGTAGCTGAGGATGCTGAGTTTGGGATATGACTCGCGACTTCATGTTTGTTTTGGTGACTTGTACTAGGCTCATTAACAGACAAACTGATGGGAACTATGCTTAGCGGTGTAGGCATTGGTAGTCCTAATTCGTGTCCATGGTTTTCTCTCTCCATGTGCTCTCTTTTTTCTCTTTCTAAGTGCTCTCTTATTAGCCTATTGGCAAGACGTTCTTGCAAAGGTCACCGAGAAGTGGGGGCGGGTTGTGTGCCAGGGTGTTTTGGCTCCCAGACCACAAAGGGAATGGGTCAGTTTTCAGATGGTATGTTTGTTGTGGTGGCAACCGAAGGAAGTATGCGGATGATGAATGGTTTTTATGGTGTGGGGGACATGCATGTGGTAAAATGGATTTGAGGATATATTGGGGTAGGTGTGTTTTCTGAATGCCTGCAAATCACAAAAGGCTTTCGAGGAACGCCTTGTCTATCTTCCACATGGACGGTATTAATCACATATGGGGCATCGTTTGTTTTGGTATTGAGAGAATCCTTGTAGACCCCCATGGATTGGTTTTGAGGGCTTACCGGGTTTGTCTCGTCGAACACTACTTCACCTCCATCTATCATGTGTTGTATGCCTTGTTTCAATGCAAAGCAGTAATCAATCCCATGACCACACCATTGGTGATATTCACAAAACCTATCCAACCTAAAGCCTTTTGGAACGAGGGGTTCGTTGGTTGTTGCTAAAGCTGGATTTTTGGCCAATTTGCAAAAGCGATCATGTCTTTGCGAGGCCGCAGGAGACATTTGTTTGTGTTGAATTAGCACAGCCTTTAGAAGTTGATCAAGTAGTTGTGAAGGCTTTATGGGCAATGGTGTGTATTGAGCAGGGTCTTTCCTTTCAAAGGTACGGGCATGACCTGTGTTGTTGTTTCTATTTAAGAAATTTTCAGGTGTATGAGTGGGTGTGGTTCTTCCATAGTTGTTTGGGATAGCGTATTGTTTTTCCTCAGCCACTGTTGCTACCATTGTTTTGGTTTTATCTTTCCTTGTGTGTTGACTCCTAAGGGCTGAGTAGGTTGGGTCATTACTTATTTGTGTCGCTTCTTCTATGTCTTTGATTTGTATGAATGCTTGGCTCAATGTGTGGGCTTTCAGGTAGTAATGTTTTGACTTAATAAAGTCATTCATGGCTGACTTAAGGATAGTGAGCAAATATGTTTCAGGAATAGGTTCGTGAAGTTTGTTTAAGGCTGCACTCCACCTTTGGATAAATTTTTGCGCTGGCTCTAAAGACGCTTGTTTAATTTGAATCAAGCTATCTAATGTGGCTTCAGGTTTCAAATTGTATTTGAAATGGGTGACAAATTGATGCAACAAATTCTCTAAAGAAGATATGGAGCTATGGGGTAAAGATCGGTACCAGTCTAAGGCTTTTTCGGTTAAGGACATTGCAAACACTCGCAAAATTACATGGGGCCATGCTTGAAGTAAAAGGCTTTTAGTTCTAAATGTCACTAGGTGGGCATTTGGGTTTCCTTCTCCATTGTACTTGGTCAGTTGAGGTAATGAGACTCCTTTTGACAAGGTCAAGGGTGGAACTGAGGGGTCAATTAGGTCATCTTGATAGAAATATAGTACCTTGACTTCCTCATTGTTGAAATTTTTAAGGCATTTTAATTCTTCTGCCAACGAGTGCATCATTTTTTTTGTGTCTGCACATTCTTGGGTGGTAAGCAAATCGGTGGATTGAGTGGATTGTGGATGATAATGGTTTAATTGTTGCATTATTTGTGGAAAAGCAGGTTGTTGGGCTAACATTTCTTATAGTGGGATGGTATTCAGGACTGAGACTATCGGTGGAGCCCACTGCCCAGCCACAGGTTGTGANAGGTGCTTGAATGTTTGTGGATGAAGAAGGAAACATAGTTTCTTCTAGGAAAGGATGGGATAATAGGTTTGTGTGGGCATGGGGGCTAACAGTATGGTATGATTCTCCATGTTTAGATTGGGCTGCAAAGTTATCTTCTTCATCTTGAGGCTCTATGGGAGGTAGTTGTAAGGCTTGACTTCTAGCCATAAGAAGTTGGGATATGAGTTTATGATGGTTTTCAGATAGTGGGATTACGTCAAAAGCTAAAGGGATAAACTCACATCCTCCTTTGTGGATGAATTCATATTCTCGCTTAGCTTCCCTCTCTACATGATCAATGGGTAGGTTGGCTTGGATTTTGACACAAATAAAATTATATTGTTCAGGTGTAAGAGTCGCTTGAATAGGGCCTTTGCCTTGTAGCCTGAGGGATTGGCATGTAGGGCCTTGAGGATTTATGTGTTCAGTAACGGTTATGGATTCCGTAGCAGTCACAGGGTTTGAAGCAATTGGTAGTGTTACTGGGTTGACTTGGGAAGATTCCATGATAAATCTAAATGGACTGGGATAGATGAATGGAGTTGGATCGCAAGTAGTTGTAGCATGGGGTGACACAAGCTCAGTGTGATCAACAAGGATGAGGAGACTCAAATGGGCAAGGTGGATAAGTTTTGATAGGTAGTGAGGTTTTAACCAATAACAAGAAAGTGGTCCTCATTCTAGCGCCAAAAATTTTACTGACCTAAATCGTCGGTGTAAGGCTAGAAAGGAAACAAATACCAAGAGATCGTCGGATAGCCACAGCTGACCCTGCCTTCGCCCGAGGGCAAGCTGGAAAAGTAAACGAAGGCAGAGTGCCTTGGATGGTTCGCACGCAAATCAACCAAGGACTTCCCCGAGCGTAAGCTATGACTAGTGCTAGGGTTATCGTAAACAGGATGTAAACGGAATGCAAATAGTGATACGAAATGTAAAAAAAAGCGTACTAAATTATGAATAAAGCATGAACAAAGTTAGATAAAAAAAAGCATAAATAGAACTAAACAATGCAAATGGGAGGCAATAATGAAACTGTATTGTATTGTTCAAATAAGAATATGCACCGGTCAAAGCGTAGTTGCACACGTGTGGATGGCAAGTCGAACGCCTAGCCCCGGAATGATATGATGCGATGATGCAACGATGAACGTGAGAAAAAATTGGAAGCCAACAATCAGATGTGCCGAGCGCCCAAGGATTGCAAGTTCTATCCTTTTTCAGAATTGCCAATCTCTCCAATTTTTCATAATTGCCAATCTCTCCAATTTTTCAAAATTGCCAATTTTTCAAAATTTCCAATCTCTCCAATTTTTCAGAATTGCCAATTTTTCAAAATTGCCAATCTCTTCAATTTTTGCCTTCCTCCATCTTCTTCCTTTTTCCTCCTCCAATTTGTGTGAATTGATAGGGTATTTATAGGGTTGGGCTAGGGTTTGGCTAGAGTTTTCAAGAATGGAATCAACAACTAGGAAGTGAGAGGAAAACAGATCTAGTGACATGTGTCCCATGGATAGTTGGCATGAGTTGGATGTGTGCTAGATATTTACCTTCTTTGACCAGGTTCAATGTATTTTAAGCCCATGAGTTAAATGGCCTACAATCTTCAGGAATGCCCACTAGTTTGTCCAATCTTGTGAACATTGTCAATGAGATGGGGGGATGATCACTCACATGGAAGGTCCTCAAGAATGGATTCAACCATTGGAACCTTTTGAGATATGGGGCATTAACTTCATGGGTTCCATCTCACCCATGTCCAATGAAAAGACATATATTATCATAGTAGTCAACTACTGCACAAAATGGGCAAAAGTAGCAACCATTACTAATTGTACATTATCCATAGCTGCTAGATTTATACAAAAAACTATTCTAAATAGGTTTTTGGTACCACGTTCATTAATTTTTAACAATGGAACGTATTTCACAGGTGCCACTTTTAGAAAGTTAATGCAATGCTTAGAGGTTGAACATAAATTAAAAACACCTTACCACGCCCAAGCCAATAATCAAGTAGAGGTAACTAACTAGGAGATCACAAAAATACTAACATGGACCATTAGCAAATATAGGAAAGATTGGAGTACAAAACTTAACGATGCCCTCTAGGCCTACCATTTAACACAAAAACTTCCTATTCTCTATTCTCCCTACAAGTTGGTGTACAGAAAACTTTCAATGCTCCCAATTCAATTTGAGCTTTATACACTCTCAATAGCTTGTGATCTGAATCTTAACCTAAGTCTAGCATAGAAAAAAAGATTGATCAATGTAAATGTCAAGATAAAAATTGATTAGTGACCCTCTCTTTGAATGAGGTGCACAAGGCATTTAACAAGCAACATCATGACCTTAGAATAAGGAAAGTAAAACTTCAACCAGGAGATAAGGTTCTCTATTGGAACCCCACACATGTACCCCAGAAGGTAAAATCTCAAACATTGTGGGAGGGACCTTATATAATTAATCAAACCTTTCCCTCTGAGGCCATGTTAATCTACAAGCCTAAAAGCCCAAATAAAAAGTAGTTGGTTAACATCCAACAAGTAAAACCTTTCCTTGAACCAAGATAGGCCAGTGCAACTACCACCTCGATGGATGGACAACCATATTCCATTTTTCGGATCTCCTCCTTCCAACTTAGTTGTGGGGGAGATAGCCATCCATGTAAACAATCCATATGGCTTCTCAGTTTTGCTACTTTTTATTTTTCACATTTTTTATTTTTACAAATTATTTATTTTAAATTTTTTTGATTTTTAGATTTTTCTAATTTTACACCATCATTAGTACTTTTGAGCCTTTCTTGACTATTTTTCACTTTCTTGTATATTTTATTTATTTTGTTTTTTTGAGTGTGACTTTTCCTCATTTTTGTTAATAAAATTGCTTTATTGTCATAGGACACAGTGCCATTATTGTTGTTTCCTAATGATGGTTTATGCACAATGTTGTGATTTTTGATGGTTTTTATTTTTGAATTCTGATGTTTGATGACTATGACATGGTTTATTTTTCATGGAATAGGTAGTGAGTCCATATCATCCACCTGTCCAAGAAACTCTATGGTTTTCCTTATTCTAGGAATTCAAGGTCCTTTGCATTAAAGAAACTTTCAATCAATCAATGACCTTAGAAGTTCCAGAATTAGGAAGGATTCAAAGGTTTGTAAAGGATGTAACTTCAAGGGGACTCAATACTCTTTGTACTCTTCTACTTTCTTGAGTGCTTGAGTATTTTTCATGGACTTCTTACTATTCCATTTCAACCACTAATAGAAAGTCAAATAAAGTCTTTGCATGGTGTGGTTCCCATCCAAAAATTCAAAAAAATGAAGGAAATTCAAAGCACATCCCTTAGACACAGTAAATGAATAAGTATTTACATGGTGTGGTTTCCATTTAAAAAAAATATGGGAATTCAAAACACACCCCTTAGACAAATAACCAAGCTACAAGCATTGGTTATTGGACTAGAAAGACATGCATCTATGCTTGAGGGTCCTCTCTAACTAAGACCCTCACTTACTTTCTACTCCTCCCTTTTCTTTTATTTATGGAATGGTGTTTGTTTTATGGAAGTACTCTCATGTCTCATGTGGGTGGACTGATCTTAATGCAAAGTCACTGAAAAAAGCCAATTTTGGTCTGGACTAAGGATTGATCTCCTCAAGTCATTTTAAATACAAAATTCCACAAGGGACTTCCTATTACCTCAATTTAGAATTTCATTCCACCTTCTCCATCATCCATCCATGCTACCATAACTCACCTCACTGCCAGGTTCTATGTTATGCTCTATGTCTTGGTCTAATGTGTTTGAATTGTTGGATAGATTCTTTTTGGTTGGTCCTTAACTTTTCATAATTATTAATCAACTATTGCCCCCACAAACTCCTTAGTTGAGTGTATGCAAAGGCAACAAGGGCATGAGCCTACTATGGGGTGGACCCACATGCATAGCTCTTGGTTTGATTAGTTAAGGTTCCTTACCTTAGACATTGCTACAATCCTATCTTTCACATATTCCACTATGTGTTCCGCTTAGTGCTCCTTAACCTTTTATTTCATTCATCCCTTGAATAATTTTTCTCCATTTTCCAAATTTATGAGCTCCAACACCCTCTTCTCATACTTTCATATTGTTCTTGGCCTTTTGAGCTTTTCCTTGATCCTAATTTCATTTTAAAACATTCTTGTATTTTTCAAGTTTGACCAAAGTCAACGATCATCTATGTTGGTCAGCAACTACATTAATGAGGCCTCATTGACATGACACAAAAGCCCTATATATATTTTCATAACCTTAGAAATTTTTTATCATTTTCTTCATAACACATGGGCAGTTTTTGCCATTTTTCAGAGCCCAAAACCTTCTAGAGCCCTTAACTTCCTAATCGTTTGTCCAAATCACTTTGTTCTTTGACCTTGTAGTTACCAAAGGTAAGCTCTTTATCATGGGAGCCACAAACCTTAAGGTTTCCAATGAAAATTTTTGAAATTTTTTCTAACTCCCTCAAAGGGTTAATAACCTTACAATATACAAACATCAATCTTTTTTAGAGTTAATCCTTTCAACAACCTTCAGGATGATTTATTAACAATAACACATAAATAAAATAATGATTGGAGTAATTAAATCAACCATAATCACAACTTAGCCAAGTGTAACTATCCTAAAGAGATAAAAGTATGCTAATTACTTCATGTTACACAATGATTGCTAACCCATGGTCATATTGTGATTATAGATGGCACTAAGACCAAAACGCCTACAAGAAGGAGAACCCTCTCAACCAAGGGAGAAATGACCCAAATTTAGAAGGGACCAACAAGAAAAAGTCCAAGAACTACCAAAGGCAACCTATGTAATGGAACCTCTTCGTGAGGAGCTCGACGTGGAATATATTTGGCAGATTCCAGATGAAGAAGTGCCAACAAAGTAATCACAACGAGGGGAAGCACCTAGATCCATGCCAAGGCTTTAAGTCACTTTAACTCAAGCTTGCCTTGATATCATCAAGTCCCAAGAGATTCAACGCTCAATTCTCCAAGAAATAAACTTCGGGCCATTTCTAGAGAAAGCTCCAGTAGAAGTCAAAACATAATTGCAAACCTCTCCCATGTGGCCAATGATCACATCCAATGGAAAATGGTGCACAGAAGAGAAATATTTCTTTTGGAACTATAGAAGGTTGGGGTCCACAATAAAAATCAAAGATTTTCAGGTATCCTACCCGGTTAAAGCTATTACATAGGCACTGGGCTTACCTGATATTGGAACATAGTTGGTAGAGCTATCAACAAAAGGTGATCTTAAGGCTAAAAAGAAGTGGACTCAATGTTGTTACGAGGTCAACCATAAGAACTACAATGGGCTCACACCAGTGGAACACATTTACCTCAAAATTACAGCTTATCACCTCAATCCAATAGTGAGGCTCAATAAGGTGACCACCTTTTCCACCCGAGCATGTGTAGCTCTAAGCAAGAGATTTCTTGTAAACCTTCCACAACTAATCTATTTGGAGATCAAAAATAATTTCAAGGAAAATGAACATGGAAGGAAAAACATACCTTATTTGTGCCTCATATAGAAACTCTGCAAAAGGGTAGGAATCGTCTACTATGCCAACGACACAATTAGGCATGCTCCTTTGGCTTCATGGTCTAAAATCATGAAAGAAAATATGCCTACCACAACTAAAAAAGAGGAGTAGCTGCCACTTCCACTACCTACTTAAGAAACAACATCGAAGGCTCATGCAGCCATTGAATGCTTGTGCAAAATCCAAGAGTAGCTCTTGCATGAGCAAGAGCAGCATATAGGGACGAGTAGTGCAAACCCACCTATGTATCAACCAACAATGAGAGTCACCTTATAGAGGTGGCTCGAACAATCAGCCAAATGGAAAGGGATGGACCAATATTCTTTGCCCAATGAACTTAGTTTCTTGCAAGATCTAATCCTAATGCTCAAGAGGTAATGGTGTCATTATAACAATACCATTTATTCCAAAAAATCTCTAGGAATGCTACGTCCTTCTTAATGCATTTGAAGGAAAGTGAAGGGGCCACTGTACTAATGATGTAGCACCAAGGACAAGAGATTGTAGCTAAAGTAGTTGCTGACTACATTGCCAAAGTACTTAATGCACCTACAATGTTTGTACTAGACATATATGCACTTTGACATGTGTAGATGTCCATAGGCACAGTCAGTGAAAAATTGAATGTAGTCTAGCATAAGAAATTACTATATTGACTAGTGGAGACTAGGCAACCAATTGCAGATATCTTTAATTTTCTGGATAACATCACCGCAACCTAGTTAGAGATGCTAGAAGCAAGGGGAAAATGCATCATCTTGGAGGGGCAACTCAAAATGGCTCAAGCACGAAATCAATTCTTGGCCATAGAGGTTGTTGAATTATGTGCCCATCTTGCTAATTTTGCACTCCTCAGCTTGACAATAACCAAAGATGAAGCTTTCCAATAGCTTCAAGAATGACTCAAGAAGGTTGAGGAAGAAGTAGTGACAACCATATTCAGCCAGTCAATAGTAGAGGCAAAGACATATTCAGTTCAGAAGGACTTCACTCATATGCATCAGGAGAATGAACCACTAACCACAAAAAATCATGGCTTATGTATTGTTGATGCCCAAAAAGAACAAATGCAAGAATTCATTCATCAACAATAGGAGCAACTAGCCAAGGTGAATCTTGAATTAAGGAATTTGGCTATAGAAAATAAAAATCTATCAATGGAAGAAATTCGTGCCTTCCACCAGAAATCTGTTATTGAGATTGTTGCCTCGAAAATTGAAGCTTTGAAGTTTGAAAAAGTTAAAAACCACTATAGAGACCAAGTTTTCTTGCAAAAGGAAGTAAATGAGAAGCACATCCAGATGACAAAGGTAAAAATAAATGAAGCTCTCTAGTAACTTAAACAAGGAAAAGAAGTTTGGTAGTCCATCATTGATGTGATCAATGCCTATAACAAAGTAGAGATCCAACTAAAGTTATAGATAGAAGAGATGATAAAATATATGGAGTTGGCCAATCTTTGCTATGTGAATTTGGCAATGCTAACTACCAGAAGGTTGCAGTCAGAGCTAGAAAAATAAGTAGCTAGCTCATATTTGCTATATGAGGTAGAGTTCAAACACCATAAAGACACCAAGCAAAAGCTTGAGACTGCAAATGCTGAACTCAAAGTTCTTAGAGCATGATTCACAAATCAACGATCAACTATTGAGAACTTAGCCAAAAGGATTAATGATTACCATGAGGTGAAGGATGCAATTAGAGCGTTCGACATTGAACACAACAATTCACTATCTAGTTTATCAACATGAAGTAGCTTTTTCTAATAATCCCATGTCCCCAGGATTTCCCTATTTTCATCCACATTGGTGAAGCTACACAGATGATGCACAATCCTAGAAGAAAGAAGGAGAAAATGAAAGCATTGCTAAATACTTTTTACCTCCCACCAACAGTAGTAGGATAGCCATAGCTACCTTAATCATTGCATGTGCGTGAAGCCTGTGAAGGTCCCTCAAAATCTCAGGAGCCACCACCACCTTAGACTATCTGATCTTCTCCACCAAACTTCATGCCATTAAGGAACATGTTATCCAATTTCGAAGAATCATGTCATGGTATTTAATTTTGTGTCATGAACACCATCATTTTTGTAATATGTTGATCTGTACACTCAAGTACTCCATTTTTTTCAAGTCAATCTATTTTGTTTGTGAAAGGTGAGTCAATAATTCCATACCTTCCCAATTTTGTAAAAGAACTCAAGGACAAGTTTTCATTTAGTCATGGGGATATGATGAGTCATATTTCTTGGCTACATTGACTGGGCCTGATCAATGAGGCCCTGTTGATGCATCATATCATGCGTTGAAGAGGCCCCATCAACACAGTGTCTACTTTTTAGCTATAAATATGCACCTACCAACTGCATTTATCACAACGAGATTTTGGCAGTAGCAAAGCTCTTATAGTTTGTTCATTTGAGAGCTAGAATATTTCTCCCGAGTGCTTGTAGTAGAAGTCATTGAGTGTACGGATCTTTATTTGAGCATTGTTGTACCTGAGCACAACAATATGTGCAGCAATAAAGACAAGCTTTCTAATAAACCTTGTAGCATTCTAGATGGATTAAATATTTCATTTATGCATTTAATATTTTGAATTATGTATTAACTATTTTCCAGTAATTAAATGAATGAAGTAATTAAGCAAGATAAGCCAAATATATTAAACACATAAGTACAATCGCTTCAAGCATAACACATATTTACTTGGTAATACTAATAGCATTATTGCTTGGTATGCCCAATAACGTAGCATTTGGTAACCCAACAGTGGATACGTGGATTCAGGATGTATGTGGAAAGTGGAACCAAATGCTTATGTTAAGACCGCTTAGATACTAGTTAATTAGTTAAATTAAATTAGTTAATCCAATTACTTTTATCTCCTTTTAAACATCGAAACCATAAAATAAAAAATGATAGAAATCAGATGCCTCAATTAAACTTAACCATACCAATATATGTCACAAGTGTAATTGGGAATACAACAAATGACCTTAAGGCAAGGTTCACTTCTTAGAAAACTAGTGCATCAGAAACTACAAAGTCCATGGAATTTGACTGGATCACGAGTGAACACTTGTGATTTCTATGGTTGGGCATAGGGGTACCTCACCACTCATCAATGTGAAAACTACTTATCTCAATGGTGATCTTAAGAAGGAAATATATATGCTTCAAATTAAAGGATATGAAATGAAAGGAAAAGAAAATATGGGGTGTTGATTATTAAAATCATTGTATGAGCTCAAACAAACACCAAGGATGTGAAATAAAAATTTTAATGAACACATGTTAAGTCTTAGCTTCATTAGAAGCTAGGAAGACTCGAGCTTATATGTCAAAAATAAAAATAGAGAAATTTTAATTTTACTACTATATGTTGAGGACATGTTAATTGTAGGAAGTGACATGAATGAAATTAAAAAGTTAAAATAACTTCTTTCTTCTCAATTTAAGATAAAAGATCTTGGTGCTGCTAAAAAGATTTTGAACATGGAAATTTCAGGAAACAAGAGTAATAAAAAACTTTGGCTAGATAATCTACACATATACAAAACATCTTTAAAAATTATAATATGCAAGATTGTAAGCCTTTGACAATACACTATGAAACTAGGATTAAGCTCTTTGTTAAACAATGCCCAAAGATATATGAAGAAAAATAGCTCATAATAAAAATTTCATATACTAGTGTTGTCGGTAATTTGATATATGTGATGATTCATAATAGATCTAATATTACATACATTTTTGAAAAACTTAGTAGATATATATCTAATCCAAGGAAACAATACTAGATTATTGTGAAATAAGTTTTTCAGTATCTTTATGGTACTGTGAACTTTGGTATTTATTATCAAAGTGTTTAGTCCATTCTACATGGCTATGTGAATGCTAATTAGGTTGAAGATTTAGACAACATAAAAATACCAATGTATATGTATTTAATATCTTTAGTAGTGTTGTCTCATGGAAAATCCAATTGTAGTCTTGTGTAGCTCAATGTACTATTGAAGTAGAATATGTTGTTATGAACCTAGCTACTTGAGAAGTAATATGAATTCAAAGATTAGTAGTTGAACTTGAGATTCATAAAAAGATTTTGAAAATTGGTTGTAATAACTAACGTACAATTTCCATATCTAAGAAGCCCACTTTCTACAATAGGATGAAGCATAAAGAAGTACATTGTCACTATATTTAAAAGGAGATAGAAATATAGTATCAATATATATGAAAGTAGATAGATGAACAAAAGATTCTTCTAGAAAGAATGAAGATAAAAGAGAATCCTACTTATATGATGAAAAAATCATTATCTACTAAAAAAAATTGGTGTTGAACAACTATTAGTGTCATGGAAGGTGATACCGTCTATGGTCTAGATCAGGCTTCACGATAGCTTTACCTTCAAAAGGAAGAATTATGAGTAAATTAAACACGATTATCTTTTACATAAGCTCAAATATTGTTATCTCGTTAGTTTCAAGTACTATCTTTTTGTAATTATGTTGTTATAGTAGTTATGTTGTGATGTACTGTAGTGTTGAATATTTAATAGGAGATATCTATAAGGTAGTCAATGTAAACGATTGTTTATCTCTAATCATTTTATTGTTGTTAATGTCTAGTTTATATATGATTAACACTACATGTGGATGTCCATCCCAAACTATAAATATGATTACAAAGAAGTCTTGAAGATAATGTGTTTTGCTTTTATCCTGCTTTTCTATTCTCTTTTGTCCATTACACTTGTATAATTTTATATGAGCGAATAAAGATCCTCCAAAGATCAAGGAGGATCTTGCTAGGTTTTTGTAGGTTTTTCCCAAAACATATTCTTGTTTTTTTAAAAAAAAAAAAAAAATTTCTTTTTCCCGCTGCCACGAACAATCTCAAGCCTTACATGGACACCTTCAAGAATCCATGGCTAGGGATTACTTTCGGCAGCTAATGCAAGCGTTTCCTATTCTGTCACATAAATAATGTCTGGCACGGAGACGTTACTCCCATGAACGTTGTGGTGAGTAAAGATGAGTGGCATGTGAAGTTGACAAACTTCAGGTTGGCCATGCAAAACAAAAGTGGAAAACGTATCGGAATAGACACCCTGAAATCCACTGTGCCTGAAATTCCGATAAACATAGGTTGCAAAGATTATGATGCAGCAGTTGCTGATATTTTCTCGTGTGGAATAACCTTGTGCCATATGCTGTGCGGATGTGACTGTAATTCATCCGGACAAAACACGGAAACTCCTATGGTTGTTTTACGTGAGAAAATGCAGAACTGTGGTTATGATTTCCCACTTCATGTGTCAATTGAGGCTCGTCACCTTTTGTATTTCATGCTTGATCTAGATCCACGTAGGAAGATTAGTGTTAAGGAGATTCTTCAGCATCCTTAGTTAAGCCAGATGCAGGTGCTGGGTTTCAGGTTTTTTCTTGGAACATAGATTGAAAAATTGGATTGGATCAGGCAAATTGGGCAACCCTTTTCAACCCTTTTCATAAATCAGATCAGAAAAATCTGAATAAAGCAGTGTAACAATCAGATTAAAATTGTCAATATTAGAAAAATAGAACAGTTATATTTAGCCAACTTGGTAGGTGCAATTTCCAATTTTTTTCATTTAAGACCTTAGTTAATGTGGAAAATGAAATATTAAAATTTTACTTTTCCCTTGGCATCAGAATTAGTAATAAACAATATAGTAAACTTTAAAAATCAATAAAAATAAAACAATATAGTTTAACAATTTGTCAATGCTTAAGATTATGAAAATCAAGATCTATTTGTAATGCGCTTACTTGTTCTCTATCAGGCGCTAAATTTGAAAATCTTGTAAGATGAATAATTTTAGACCCTAGAAGTTCATCAAGTTCTTCTTTCATATAAGTTTCAATATTAGGTCTAAGTTTTTGTAAATCATTGAATACAACTTCTCTAACAACATGTTCAATGGATATATTGTCAAAATTTAGCACACCTTCTAATGTTTTGATGGTTGGGATCTCATTTGTTTCTTTGTTTTCCCTTAAAGGTGCTGGGTCATCTAGAACAAATCCTTTTCCATTATGTTGATGAAGAGGCAAAGTATCTTCATAGATTTCTTCACATTCTCTAAAAGTTTGACAACATTGGGTGAAATCCATATGAGGAAAAGGATTTATTTTTGTAATTTCACTCACATGGTCATCTATAACATGTTCGCCACTCTCAACCTCAATAACTCCAACATAAAGGTTAGTGTTTTGATTTTCCAAAGAATGATTTTGATTATCTAAGGTTGTAACTACTTGTTTGTAGAAAGGTTCTCTTGGTATGATCATATATTCATATTTTCCTTTGATAAGGATTAATAGTTCTAAGAAATTTGATCTAAAAATGCCTCCAAATTTGGCTCCAAAAGTCCTAGATAAGAGCACACCATAAGTAGGTGACATGTCAACTACTAGGATATCCATGTAACATGTAAATATAGGGTATTATTTAAGTTGCACTTTCACTCTTTTTAATGATCCTACTATAGGTATATTGGACCCAACAAGTTGTATTACACTTTTTGTTTGTGGTATCATTTGTGCTCCTAAAGTCTTACATACCTTAAGTGGCATGATACTTATAGTTACTCTAGAATCCATTAAATAATTATGAACATTCTTTTCCAAAATAATTAGCATAGTTTGGAAAGGAGGTTGCCTTTTCTTGCTCGACATGGAATTGTTTGTGTTCTGTACTGATAGAATGTTAGGACTTTCTGCAAAGTAAACTTCCCTTTCGAAGGTTGGGGGTTTTTCTTTATCGATTTCAAGCCTATGAACTATCTTTTGAATGAGATCTCTCATTTCGTTAAAATGTAAAAGATCATATATTAAAATGTTGGATTTAGTTTTCTTCAAATCCTCAACTAGATCATAAGCCTTATGTTCATCTTTGGCTTCTTGTTGAGGTTGAGTTCTTCTTAGTATGGAAGGGAGGTTTGGTCATTATGAAGCATTTGTTTCGAATGGCCCAATTTGGTTGTTTTGACTAGAAGCTCTTCTATTTGGAGTATGAAGATCATTCCTTGTTTGTTGCTATGTGTTATTCATGATGTCACTAAGTCTCTAGTAGTAAGCATTATGTGGGTTAGGGTTGCTTACCATAACTTGTTCTAATAAGGAAACCTCTTCATTTTCTATTTCATGGGGTACATTAAGGACCATAACAAGGGGTTTCCCATTTTGTTGACCTTGGGTGTTGTCATCATATAATGTTTAAAATTGGGGACAAGTCTTCTTAGAATGTTGCCTAGTGTTATGAAGGCAACAATACTCGTCATTGATTGATGTGCTAAGCTTCTCAGATTGTATATGATCCTTGTTGATCTACTTTAATTCAACTACTTCATTTGATAGTTTTTGTAGTGAAGTTAATATTTGGATCATCTAATTTTGAGTTTGAGTTGAGGGTTCAACAGGATTAGATATCCCGTTTGGGTTTATGATGGATTGAATTAAGGCCTTCGATTGGTCATCATTCAAACCAGTGTTAGATAGTAGGAACAAAGAAGATGTGGGACCTTGAAAACAGCTATTTGTAGGTTGAGTCATTTGAAGGAGAACTAGAGTTTGGGACATGGTATTAGTCATTGGGAAAGTTGGTAAAGGTAGATAATTACGTTGCATAGGATTTTACTAATGTTCATCATCCCAAATTGAGTTTGAATGCTATTCATGAGGGTAATTTATTCTAACTTGATGACTTTAGCCATTACTCCTTGTATTTCTATTATGTTGAAATCAAATTTGATGGCCTAAGCAAAGAATGGGTCAATGGTGGACAAGAAAAAATTGAGGATGCCATTTGGTTGTGGATGCATCTCATTTGGCACATAGGCAAGTTGATAGAGGAATCTTAGGTTGTAGTCCCGAACATTTTCTCTAGGTATTTTTTTTAAGCTTATAAAATTACTTGATGTTATGGCCAAGCTAGTGAACTTGTCGAATTAAAGCAAGAACCTATTTTTGAATTCTTGCCATGGATAAATGGAGGCATTATGGAGCATTAAAAACCATTGGGCGACTTTGCTTTTAAAATTTTTCACAAATACTCTATATGCTATGTCATTTTGGACAATGTTGTGGATGCCTAGTAAGGTTTGAAGCATTGTATATGGTGGCAAGCATCATTATTAGGGATTGTGGGATGGTAGACCAAATTTATGTTTTGGAGTGATTTTGGGATATCATGATAATTGGTAAAATTGAAAGGATTGCTCACCAAGAGAGTAGGGGGTTGATTGACTACCATCCTAGTTTGAGTTCTCTTAGAGATAAAACTTGAGAAACTTGACTATCATGCAGTTTGCTTTAGCATCCTCAAGGCGAGGTTTGTGTCGTTCAAGGTTTACACGTTTCATGAGGGGGACTATATTAGCAAACATGTCAAGCTAATTCGAAACAAGTTAGTCTTAAACATAGGATAGTGGTGTTTATGGTGGTAGGGTTTTTTTTTTTTACATGAATGACTCTCTATCTTTACTTTGTCTTATCATAGGAAATTTAGAAAGTGAACCAAGTGAAATTCATAATATTTGTGGTTGGGGACCTAGATTGCGTATATTTTGCTTTTTAAATAAAATCAATATTGCATTTTGACTACTTTTCAACCAAAATGGGCCACATGTTGATCATGGCCCCATGCCTAGTATGGGCAAGGGGTGAAGTTGACATCAATAGTAACTTTGACTGATTTTTTATTTAGAAGTATTGAATCTATGCAAAGGTTTGATAAATACTTGGATGGTTTCATTATGCATAGAGAATGTGGTTATAAAAAAAAGGTTGAGACATCATAATTTTAAAAACATTAAAGGAAAGAAGGTGAAAATTTAAATGAGAAAAAATTGATGATACTAGGAACGTGTTCCCTACATAATCTTGATAGTGAAACAGTACCCTGCATCTAGTGCCATGCACGGTCAAGCGAATAATAATGTACTTGACCATTAAAAAATTATAAACTATGGCTCATGGTCTCATGGAATACAATTCTGAGTGTCCTTCATACGTGTAAATAGTTATATATGCATATGTGTATATGTGCGCATGTATGCATAAACCATGAACCTAATGTTGAGTGAATTGCATTGTCATTATTGGATCATGAAGTTGCGGATGACCATGGCACAAACCTATGCATGATTATCAAAGCAACATGCGTTTCCCTAGAGTCACATGATACAAACCAGCAACATGAACATTAAAGCAGACCCACTACCGTCTGCGTCTAAAACCAGAACAGAACTGACGTTTCCATGCTCCGCAGCAGAAATCTGCAGCGGTAACCGTACAGCTAACATAACACTTAATATCGATGCCGGAAGCATGGCTGGCATGAATGGAATGATAATTTTGGCTTTTCTTCTGTATTGCGTGTTCAACGACACTCGTTTCCATGCCAACAAGGCAGCGACTGACCCACTATTGCCAGTTGAGGTCTGTACTAGTGCAGCTTCATTGTTCGTTCCTTTTAAAGACATCAACGGAGGAAAGAACCCAGTTTCGCTAGTTCTGCTTGTTGTTCAGGCCACTGTTGTTTTCGTCTTGTAGCTGTCTTTAGCCAGTACAATTGTACAGATTCAGCGTTTTTAGTACTCCAAAGCGGAGGCAGCTGAATTTGAAACATTCAAGATGTTATCTTTCATCGCCTCGGCCCTTCCACGTTCGTGTATGTTCATTACTGTGTTCTAAAAACAAAAAGCAGCAACTTCATAATTCAAAGATACCGCCGGAACCTGGAAGAATGCCACCATACGCTTAATTATTTTTTTCATAATTCCAGGCGCCATACCCAACCAAGAAGGGAAGAAAATAATGATGTAAGACATATGCATCGTCGATGTTTAGAAAACAGTGTGGCATGGGATTTTACAAATTTGGCTGAATTTTATAGACAGAAAGCCCAAAGTCTTTTAGGTCTTTGTTAATTAAAAAGAGTGAGACCAGAAAATTTGTTAAGCAGCTATTAATGAACGCAAGCATAGGTAGCCAGTTTAAAAAACACAAAAAAACACCCGCAAAATTTAAATATAAAACTGAAATTGAAATTGAGGTATTATTACGTCCCAAGATGCCGTACGCATTACGTTTATATACTAAAAGTTAAATATGGGATTTAACAAAATAGAGTACATGTAACCTGTCATACATATTTTTTTCTGCCTCATTTTATCGTGGCATCCACTGGCTAACATTAGAACCTTTTTAAACATCGTCTTGTCATTACTTAGAGTTTTGCAAAGTTATTCGAAAGGTCTTAGAGCGGTTCAACCGCCCTACAGAACATTACAGACGATTTTTATATCTGCTCCTGTATTTTTTACCTGCATCTCTGTACTAGCATTCTAGATTAACGAACGCAACACATGTAGAAATATTCCTGGGAAAGCAAAATGTTCGTGTGGAACTACAATTTACAAGTACGACTTGAGCTTTTTACTTGCATCTCCCAGCACGACAGATGCCCACGCTGAAAAGAAAAAGCCGCTGTCATTTTGGCATATTCAATCGTTACTGGTGCGGTGACAGACATTTCAGCCACCAAACAATTCTTTCTTCACCAATCAAGTAGCTGCAGCGAAGCAGGCTTGTGGTTCTGAGTGCCTCGGTGGTGCTGCCGAATATCAAGAATTGTTGCACGCTTACACGGCTTTTGTTTTCCTCTCTCCTATTTACTTTTTAGAGAGATGGATGACAAAATTGTCAAACGAACGCGCGATTTTAGAGCATCTGCAACTTTCCCGATACAGTGCTCACGGACTTGTTAAGTCGTTCAAAAAAGAATATATCTACGAACGTAGATGAAGAAGGAGCAATTATTGTTGGACAAAACACTTTCCATTTTCTCAGACACGGACACTTTTGTTGATGCAAATCACAGTAAATATCCTGAAATTGGGATCCGCAGGTACAATGAATGCGAATACAATAATGCATTGTTCATGCATGACAATGGCATGCATTGCGATTCTTTTATGAATCCTAATTATGGGAGTTGGTGAGCGCTGTTCATAAGACTTAAAGTTCCTTTTTAGTTAATGGTTGCAAGGTGTATGTAACGTTTGACCTCCGGAGGCTGTTGGAAATCAAGCCCAAATTGCACAAAGATCGACCGAAAGCCTTCAGCTGATGGTATTGGGCAATTAAAAAAAATGATATCAATGATTGTCGTACGGGCATTCCAAATAAACAAAAGCAACTCAGGGAGAAGGTAAATGGCTTTCTAAAAAACATTCCAAAGGAAAACAATATATTCGAAGCCAAAGTACAGAACTGTTGCAGTTTAGCAGAATTGTGTCCATCTGGAGTATACAAGTACGACTTGATCTTTTTCTTGCATCTCTCAACACGGCAGAGGCCCACACCGCAAAGAAAAATTCCCTTTATAGGTAGTTCTTCTTTCTCCACCGTTCAAGCAACTGCAGTGTGGTGGTGCCGAATATCAGTAGTTGTTGCACGCCTAAGCCGCTTTTGTTTTGCCCTTTACCTTTGAGAAAGGCAGAATTGTTTGCAGCTTTCCGGATACAATGCTCATGGACTTGTAAGCCCTGATTTTAGAGTACTGGCAACCTTCCGGATACAATCCTCATGCATTTGTAAGCCCCGCAAGAAAGAATATGTATATGAACGTGTACAAAGAGAAATCAATCGGACAGTCACGGTAAACATCATGAAATTCGCACCGGCGAATACAATGATGATGCGCTGGTCATGCATGCAAATGGCATGCATTGCGATTCTTTTGACTCATAATAAGGGAAGATGGTGAGGCATTCTTTATGAATTCCAGGACTTTTAAAATATCCTTTCGTGTACTGCAGCTTTTTTTTTAAATATCTAGTCACAAATTGAATTGCTATTTTTATTGAACCTTAACAAAATATCTAACCTTTCATGTTTCTTAAATCTATTTTAACGAAACAGATGTGAAAGAACAGAATGCAGAACGTTCAAGGCGCGGCGACGGCCCAAGGGGTGGAGACGAGCGTGACAGCCAAAGGAGTGGAGGCGTGCGTGACGGCCCAAGGCGTGGCGGCCCAAGGCATGACAGCCCAAGGCGTGACGGCCGGACCGGCAGACACGGCCAGAGATTTTGTTGAGTACTCCAGAGAAGGATCCGCACTGCGGATCAAGGTCAGACACCCTGACACGGACACACTGGAACGCTTGAAGCGCAGCTTGATTGGCAAATTTGTGTCTGAAGGGGCACTACCATGGATTGATCTGATCCGGCGTTGGGCCGGGGCAGCGTGGGGGTTAGACACAGTGTCGGTTAAATGCCTGGCAGACGATCACCTTCTGTTTGGTTTCACCTCCTTGGTTCTATGGGGCACAAGGGCTGGCTCTGGTGCCTTGGCGCCCGGGGGCTCACCGGGACCCAACTCTGTTTGAACAGGCGCCGATTTGGGTGCGGCTGCATGGCCTCCCCCTCGAATACTGGTCGACAGAGTTCCTACACTCGCTTACAAAACTATTTGGCGAGTTCATCAAGTTCGATCATTTCATTGCGCTATGGAACACTCGCACGGCGACCTCTGCTACCAATGGAGCCGGTCGAGGAGTTGGTACTGGACATGGATCCAGGCGAAGAAAGGGTTCGAGTTCAGTTTGAAAACCTGCCGATAGCACCGCCCTGATGAGTGACTCCTGGAGGGGGGGCAACCTGGCCCATCATGACCGTAATGCACCTGCACCAGTGGACGGGTGGCAGCTTATTGGCAAAAAAGGCAAGGTTGCCAACAGAAAACCACAGGCGCCCAAGGGGGAGACTCAGTGTACGGGGGGATCCCCTTCGCCGGGAAAGGCCCCCCAAGGTAGGCGGGACTCATAGCCAGATCGATGCTACAGGTCGACGACTCCCTGGTCCTGGAGGGCCGCAAGGAAAGGCAAAGGAGGACACACACGGGGAAGGGCTGTCGGAGAAGGGAGGGGAAGCCATGCCAAGTGCGACAAGTAAACCCTATTACCATGCGCTGGTAGGGGCGGGGACTCTGGCCCCCAAGGACATCCAGAAGACGAGCACCCGGACAAGGACCGAATCGAAGCAAGATGGCTACGGGTCGCCATGCACCCCCGCTTAGGGGGAAGAGGGCCCCTCCCGGGGAGATCTGTCTCCACCACCGGTCACAGACTGGATTAACACCAGCCGTGGTTCAGCGAGGCCCAGTTCCCCTCCAGAGGGGAAGAGCATGCTACACGAACAGGGGATGGCGGTATCCCTTCTAGTGGCCAAGATTGAGCAACCGGATAACAACACACGTCGGCACAAAGCTACGCAGTTGTTCGTTGACCTGGGAGTGCAGCCCACACTCTAGGAGGTTTACCATCGACACATGTCTCCATGAAGGTCCTCTCATGGAACTGCAAGGCCAGGGCACCCCATACAAAAGGCATACCCTGCAATGTATGGTGCAAGAAGAGAGATGCGATATCATGTGTTTACAAGAAACGAAACTTCAGCAGATGGAAGCTCATGTGCTTCAATGGCCAGGGTGGTACAGCCATCAGGCACCCAGCAGGGGACGTGCAGGAGGCCTCGCAGTCCTCACCAAGGTGGACTCGTATGTCTTGGACACTTCTGACTGGTGCATCACGGTGCATCTACCGGGGCTGGACGTATGGGTTACCAATGTTTACAGCGCCCAAGGATGGCAAGACTGCCTTCAGGAGCTCTCCCGGGTCGTAGGACTTGTCCCCAACAATGCCGGCTGGTTACTGATCGGAGACTTCAACCAAAGGCTCTACAGCTGGGAGAAGATCGGAGACACCATGGTGGAGCCCGCAGGGGCACCCGAATTTCTCATGCTATTACAATGTAATGACCTCACCGACATGGAAGTCGCAGGGTGCAAGTACACCTGGAGCAATCGCAGACAAGGCGCAGCGCGGGTTCAATCCCGGATTGACCGGGTGTGGGCCAGTAAGGCGATGCTGACTGAATGGAAAATCCATGCCCACGAAGGTGCTTGGATGGCCTCAGATCACTGGCCCATCCTCTGCCAGCTAGACCGCGACGTGTTTCAGAGCCCCCGCCCCTTTCGGTTAGAATGCACCTGGCTACGTAAGCCGTGGTTGGGTGAGCTGGTTTAGGACATCTAGCAGGGTTATACGTCCTCGATGGACCCTCACGAATTTCTGAAAAATGGGCTAAAGACCCTCAAAAGTCAAATTAAAAACATCGGAACAGCAGAAAAATATAGTTTCAAACGTTACCAAATGTAGATCTAGGCCAACCTGCTGGCAACCTAGAAACAACAGGAGCAAGGGGCAAATCACACATGCGAGGAACTCGCCCTCCAGGCCTAGCTACAACTTCTGCCCCGTTAAGAGGAAGAATATTGAGGTCAACGGGCCTGTGTGCAATGGTTGAGGGCAGGGGATCGGCACACGAAATTCTTTTTTGCAGCAGCGAAGGCACACCGTGAAACTCGCCAACGAACGCTACAGCGTCTCATGCAAGGAGAGTAACTGCACGTGCTCTCTGGGGTGGAAAAACTTCTGCAATACTGGCAACGGGTCTAGCAATGGTAGCCAACGGATCCGATTTCTGTGCCAGTACAGAAAATTTTAAACCTAGCGGATAACTCACGACTTCTGCAACCTTTCTCGCGCCAGGAGCTTCGAATTATGCTACAGGATATGCTGGCAGATAAGGCCCCAGGGCCAGATGGATGGCCCATTGAATTCTTCCGTGAATTTGAGGATGTTCTCGGGGCGAACCTACTAGACGCTTTCAACTGCATGCTGGCATGGCTTCAAGTTCGCAAAGAAATTAACTGCTCTTGCATGGTCCTTCTGCCAAAGACGAAGAATCCCACATCCCCAGGACATTTTCGCCCCATCAACGTCTGCAACTCACTCCTGCATTTATTTTCGCGCATGCTTGTGGCCAGGCTACGGCCCCTCATGCCTCAACTTGTGGGGAAGAACCAGGCTGCTTTTATGAAGGGCCGTCATCTTCAGGACCAAGTCTTGCTGCTGCAGGAAATTCAACACTCTCTTCGGATGGCTAAATTACCGGGCCTTTGCATCAAACTAGACATAACCAAGGCATACGATTCTGTGAGTTGGGCCGCCCTAAGGACTGTGCTACATGCGAAAGGCTTCAACGAGGCCTTCGTGGCGCTCTGCATGCAGATCCAACGAGGAGGGCGGTACTCACTGGATATTGACGGGCAACTGTGGGGTTTTCATGGGATTGGACGTGGGCTCCATCAAGGTGACCCCCTCTCCCTGCTCATGTTCCTGATGATGATGGACCTTCTGTAAACATACTGTGCTGAAGAAGGGATCCAAGGGCTGAATATGCACGATGTCCCATTTCTCACCACCCATTACATAGACGACACCATGATCTTCACAAAGGCCACTGTGCCGCAGGCTAGGGCATTAATAAGGGCATTGAATCACCTGCAACGGGAAGTGGGACTGGCACCCAACCCAGGGAAATCCTTATTATATTTCACGCACACCCATCCTTCGGTACGCACAAAGGTCATTCAAATCCTGGGGATCCTGCTAGGGGGAGAGGAAGACAAATATTTGGGCATTCCCATCCACAACTAGCACATACTGCAAACCTGGTAGGCTCTCATTATGAGAATCCAGAGGTGCATGACACACTGGACGAACAGCTTCCTGTCCCACAAAGGGAAAATCATGTTGGCCTCTACTATTTTGGGGGCCATGGCGAGGTTTGCTGCCTCCATGGCATCCCCGCCCACCGGAGTCACCACAAAAATCGACACAATTATCCACGACTTCGTGTGATCTGGCGGCAAGGGGAGAAAGAAGATGCACCTGGTGGCATGGGCCAATACCGCACGGCCTCGTACCGTGAGGGGGGGGGCGAGGGTGTTTGGCATACTCCCCTTCATGGTTGAAGTGGCCTTAGGAAGACAAAGACTTCTCCGGTGACTTTCTACAACGAATGAGGATCCCTCCCTCTGGGCACAAATCCTTCGGCAGAAATATAGCCCCTGGGTGGCAGTCAACTCCGACTCTCATGCTTGGAGGCACCTATGCGCACATGTAAGATCGCTGGGCCATGAAGATGAGATCTCCCTGCATCCCCGGTAGCTCCTCCAGAAACAGTTCACAACTGATCCATGCTGGATGCGGCTATGGAAGGGTATTCTATCGGAGAAAATCAAAATGTTTAGGTGGCTGATCCTGCACCATGCCCTCCCCGTTCGGGCCTTACTACAAACGCACGGCCTGGCAATTAGTACCCATTGGCCACTGTGCAATCACCACACATAAACACTACAGCACTTCATGCATGAGTGCCAAGTAACCAGGCAACTGTGGAAAATGACAAGCCTTCATTCCCCAAAATTCTCCAGTAATTCGTCGACACTGGCAGCGCTTTGGATCTTGTGGCGAGCCAGGAATGACTGCATCTTCAAAGGGGTGGCCCTCCCTCCCACGGCTATGCTGTCTGGAAGGGTCCAAAAACTCTGGCATGAAATCACCGTCGCTATGAATCCGCACGTCCACATCGAGCCACCTGTTACAGCCCTATAACCAACGAATCATCCGGAGCAGAGACAACAATTCAAGCATAAGAGGCGGGTGTCTAGTGCGGGGGATGGCCAGGAATAGTGTCGTGATCACCCCCGCTGACACTACCCAGGAACGTGACCAACAGCGACAGACCTCGGAGGAGGAGTCGCTAGTGATAAACGATGATACCACAAGCAACACAGGGGGGCAACAGCCGACCTCCCCTACGCAGCCGCCAACCCAGATGCTGCTCTAGATTGAAGGCGTTCCCAAGGACCATCTGACGGGCATTGCCCAGATAATCGAGGAACACCGATGTCGCCTAACGGTCGAGGTAGGGCGGCCAGGTCTTAACACACATATGGTCATTGAGAACTCGCATTCCAGAGAAAATTCCCCCGGAAGGTAGCCATGGGGGAAGGGGGTGGCACCTCAGGGGGGGAGTCCTTCGGGAATGTACGCTAATTAACAGCTGAGGCGGGGAATGCCGCCTACTGGTGGGGATGCCTACAGTAGGGGCGATCCTTGGGGATCTTCGGGTGATTTTTCTTGCCTGGTGTGGGGCCAGTGGCCCTGGCCTACGTTGTACAGCTGTGTAGCTACTTTTTTTGGAATATAAATTCTCTCGACCTTTTCCGAAAAAAAAAATCTATTTTAACAATTTCACCTAAAACTTAAATCAATTTTGTTCATAAAACAAGTCAAGTTTATTAACTTAATCAGTTTCACTTTAATAAAATTCAAATTCACACTACTCCAAATCAATTTCAATAAACTGATTTTGTTTAATTAAATACTCATTTGTATAAAAATTTTAAAGGAATTTTCAATCTTTTGTTTTTATCATGATATTCATTAATTTATTTTATTTCATGTATGTGCTTTTGTAAATTCAAAATTAAGATAAAAATTATTATATGAAATATCTTCACTTAAATTGGAATAAATAGTTTGCATAATTTTGAATTTTAGAAAAATTAGTTAAACTATTAAAATTAACTTGCCATATAAATGCAATTGATTTGCACATGAAATTGCTCTTAATTTTTTACTAAAATAAATTTTAATTATAAGAAAATTAATAGGAAAATTCATGAATCAAATAGGTCAAAAGGATAAATAAATAACATTACACTGACATTTTTTTTTCTTGCCTTATGGTAGGACCTTTTCCATTCATGGGTTACTTGTGTGACTAGGGATTATGCTACCAACCCCAAGTTGCCCTCTTGCAAAAAACATTATCATTTTTAATTCATGGAATTTGAATTGTGTAACTAGGTCTACAATGAGAGCACAATGGTATCTTATTTCCTAATACACAATAGTTAAATTTTTTTATCTCTATAATAATGATCATGATGAGGAAGACTAAGAAGTGATTGTCGAATGTGGGGATTGAGTAGCATAGATCTAGAAAGTTGGAAATGGAAACAAAAAAAATTGTCCAACAAAATGGGAGTTTAGAAAAAGAAACCTATTTTTCTTGATATTTTTTTAAGAAAATGAAAAGACTTAAAAATATTTAAACATTTATCAAATTCGCATAATGCAATCTACTTGAACATTATAAATTTCCAACTCAATTTAAAATTAAAATTGGAAGTAATACTCTTACTTTATTTTGATGATGTTGTCTACATTTTAAACTCAATGAAAGGGTTGCAATAGATGCCTAGTGTCCTTAATAAATTTTGTTAGCATTTAGGAATGAAAGCTAATGTAAGGATAATGAAACTCATGATATGTAGCAAAATTAAGAAAACATACAATTTTTCTATAGAAAATGAGTAAGTGGGCATACATAAGTTCTTATTATTAATATCTTGGCCAAGAATGTTCTTGCAATTACAAATAGGATCATTACATTGCTTTAGAAATTACAAGTGGTATGAAAGCTTTATGTACTTTAAAAAGATATTCCACTTAATATTTTTATCTTAATATTGTTTTTGGAAAAAATCGAGCAAATTGTTATTCCCAAAAAAGAAGCCTATACATCAGTATAGTGTAGGCCAGAGCTGCTGGACCCACACAGACCGTGGACCCCAACCTCGGGTCCCCTACGAACCGCAACCGTCATGGGGCATCACCGTAAGTTGGCGGTATGCCCCATTCCCAAACCCTTAACCAGAGATTCTGACCAATCCGGCCATGTCCCAATTGTCCCCCCACCCCCTCGCCCTCGCCCCCACGTTAGAGGCTTTTGGGGGGGGTTTGTGGTTGGAGCCTTGTCTCTTCTTAGAGGTTTGAAGTCTCAGAACTGGCTCTCCCAGGCTGGCTACTAGGCAACATCTATTTTCCTCAATTATTTGGGCAATGCCTACCATGTGGTCTTTGATAATGTTCTTGATCAATTGTAGTGTTTGGTTGTACGATTGTGGGGGTAGCGACAGATTGTCAGGAAGCTGCCCCCCTGTGTTGTTTCTAGGTCTGTCGTTTGCAGTCGACGCATCACTCCGCAGGACCTATCCCAAATTGTTCCGCATGCCTTCAATATCTTGAGAGTTTTGGGGGGCATAGCCATGGTCTCGTTTGAGACCGTGAAACCCCCCGCTGGGAGACCATGTTTGCTCCACCTCTGTTGATACACCTGTGCCAGTTGAGGCTGCGGCTGAAGTAATGGGATCGAGGTACTAGCTTGCTAGAGGGCACGGATTACCCTAGGGTGTCTGCCAGGGCATCGCCATTGCAGAGACTCCCAGAGGAAGTGGGGGAGGTTGAAGGGAGTCTCGGCGTGCATGCTCTGGAGGAACATGAAGTGTACCCCATTGATTTTATGATGCAAGCCCGACTGAATGAAGCAACTCTCTACTAGCGTCACTATGGCGCGCTAGGCAGGTGGGAGGGCTATTCCTCAAATGTGGTTGCTAGCTGTCTAGGGGATGGGACCACAGAAGAAATTGGCCACCGTGGCTTGGGACCGCGTGACTGGAGGAATCCGGTCCCCCGTTGTGAGGGCACCAATCACCGTGGCCAAGGCATCCATAGTCACAAGAATTTGACGCCCGCAGAACACGACGACCTCCCCATTCCAATTCGCATAAAATGGCTGGACATCTAGCTCTAGGTTGACCACAATACGTTGCAGCACTTTGGTCCATCCCATCTGCATAACCCAGTGCTAGAGCTTCGATTGATTTTGGATGTCGGTAGTAGGTGGCTCGAGGTATGCACGCGTACCCATAACTGCAGTAATTTCACCCCAAAGTTTGCGGAACTAGTAAGCCAGCATAGCAGGTGAGGGAAGATCTATCCCTTGAAAGACCTGATCATTTCTGACACGCTAGAGGATCCACAACGCGGTGAGCATCTACGAATTTCTAGAGTAGTCGAGCAGGGGGAGGCCAGCCATACACCATAAGTGTCGGGCCACGTGGCATTCATGCAAGAAGCGGTGGAGCGTCTTTGTGCATTGATTGCACATTGGACATATAGTATCAATGAGCATTCCACATGCCCTCAGCCACATGTGAACAGGGAGCGCCTGGTGCAAGACCAGCCACCCGAAGGTCTTGATTTTTTCTGGTAAGTGGCCTTCCCATAGATGCATCCATCAGGGGTTTGCTAGGAATTAACACTGAAGCAGCTACCGGGGGTGTAGGGCAACCTATTTTTCATGTGTGAGTGTGCTGATGTGCGCACAGAGTTGGTGCCACACCAGGGAGTCTAACCCGGTAACCACCTAGGAACGATATTTTCACACTAGGATTTGCACCTATTGGGGGAGGGGGGGGGGGGGTCATTTGCCATCAAGGAGAATCGACGAAGAAGCCACTGCATGTCCATTGTAGCTTCCACTACAAATGGAAAAATTCCGACACCCCCCATCAGACGAGGGCTAGCGGTCTCTTCCCAGAACACAAAATGCATTTTCGGTCCACCCTTGCCCCCTAAGCATATAAAATCTTGAATCATCGCGTCAATTTTCTAAATGACTCCAAATTGCAGGGTGGTCATGAATGCCACGAATCTTGCCATGGTAGCTAGCACCATCAATACCAGCATGATTTTCCCTTTTCAGGATAGGAACCTATTCACCTAGTGTGTCGTGTGCTTTTGGAGTTTCATTATGAGCGCTTGCCAGGTTCATTTTCTGTGCCAGTTGTGCATGGGGATGCCCAGGTACGTGTCCTCTGCTCCCCCCAGTAGAATCCCCAAAATCTAGATGACCTTGTTGCGGACACTAGGGTGGGTATGGATGAGGTAGAGCTCAAACTTACCTAGGTTGGCGGTCAGCCCCCCTTCCCTCTTCATCCTGTCCAGTGCCCTCAGAAGTGCCCGGGCCTGCAGTACAACCGCACGGGTAAAGATCATCGTGTCATTCGCGTAGTGGGTGGTTAAGCATCAGATGCCATGGATGTCCAGCCCCTAGATTCCTTCCTCTGCATAGTAGGTTTGCATGAGGTCCATCACTAGGAGAAGGAGGAGCGGGGAGAGAGGATCCCCTTGTCTAAGCCCACAGCCCATCCCTTAGAACCCCTAAAGGTGGCCATCAATGTCCAGCGAGTATTGTCCACCCTTCTGAACCTAAAGGCACAAATCCATGAATGGTTTCATAAACCATTTTTCTTGCAACATCATCCTAAGGGTGGCCCAGCTTACGGAGTCATAAGCTTTAGTGATGTCTAATTTGATGCAGAACTCAGGGAATCTGGCAGTTTTGAGGGAGTGCTGGATTTCCTGTAGGAGTAGCACCTGATCCTAGATATGACGGCCTTTGACGAACACAACCTGGTTTTGTCCCACCAATTGTGGCATGAGGGGCCTCATCCTGCAACTACCATCTGTGAGAAGAGCTGTAGCAATGAGTTACAAATGCCAATGGGATGGAAATGCCCAAGGGATGTGGGGTTAACCATCTTGAGAAGCAGGACCACTCGGGAGTAGTTGATTTCCTTGCGTACTTGTTGCCATGCAAGCATACTGTTGAAGGCGTCCAGTAGATTAGGCCCAAGTAAGTCTTCAAACTTGCGAAAAAATTCAATGGGCCACCCATCTGGCCCTAGGGCTTTATCTGCTAGCATGGCCTGTAGCGTGGTATGGAGTTCGGCACAGGAGAAGGGTTGCATGAGGCGCTGGTTGTCAGATGCGGTGAGGATTTGTGGGATAGTGACTAATATGGGATCCGTGGGTTGCCATTTCCAAACCTGTTGCCAGTAGTGTAACAGGTTATCAGGGCCAGATGATGAGTGGGGGTATTCTCTATGACTTAGGCTATGAAGCATTCGTTGCAATTGATGGCGGGTCTCCCAATGTGCCTTCGCCATGGCAAAGAATAATTTCGTGTGACGGTCGCCAACCTAGAGCCACTGTATACAAGCCCATTGATGCCAATATTCCTTCTCTTCGTGTGCTAAGGTCTGTAGCTTGGCTAAGAGGGTGAGTTTCTCTTGGGTGAGATTGACATTGTGCTCTTATTGGCCTTGGATGTTCTACAGTTGGGATTGTAGTTGAGACCAATAGCCTTTGAAGTTGTACTTGTCCACCATGGCGAGGGCCTTGATTTGGCGTTTGAGGGCCCTAAGTCCGTGCTTGAGGAAGTCATGTGGCTCCTTCATGTCGTTGTACCCTTGCCAAATAGACTAGACCAGCTCGCCCAATTAGGGTTTGGTTAGCCAAGTTCGTTCAAATCTGAATGGGCATGGGGCCCTGGACACTTTTGTCTCTAGGTGACAGATGATGGGCTGGTGATCCGAGGCCACCCGGTCCTACCCGTAAGCGTGGACTTCCCAATCTAACAAAAGCACAACGTTGATCCATACCCTATCAATATGGGATTGCACCCTGGCTGCACCCTGCCTTCTATTTTTCTAAGTGTACCTGTAGCCTGCAATCTCCAAGTCTATGAGGCCAGTGCGTTGCAATAATTCCAAGTACTCGGAATCCCCCTAGGGCTCCAAAGAAGAACCCCTGATCTTCTCCCAGCTATAGAACCGTTGATTAAAGTCCCCTATGAGGAGCTAGTGGGAGCCTTGAAGGACCAACCTCGCAACCTGGGATAATTCCTTGATGCGGTCCTGCCATACTTGGGCCCCGTAGATGTTGGTGACCCAGACATCCAGTCCCAGCACGTGCACCGTAATGCACCAATTAGACGCATCAAGCAAAGACGAGTCTGCCCTAGTGAGGATAGTGAGGCCTCTAGCCTATCCCTGACTAGGCACGAGGTGACTGCACCATCCCTCCCACTGTAACACCTGAGCTTCCCTTTACCATAATTTGTCTCTTGGAGACACACTACATCACACCCCTCGATGCACACCATTCGGTTCAGTGTATTTCGTTTATACGGGGTACCCTATCCCTGACAATTCTAGGAAAGTACCTTCATGGTGAAATAGATGAATGTCTATTGTAAACCTCCCAGAGTGTAGGTTGCACTCCCAAGTCGACATATAGTTGCATGGCCATGTGCCGGGTGTGGGCACTGTCAGGGCATCCAACCTTGGGCATCGACTAGGTGACCTCCATCCCCTTCTCTTGCGGCACCCCCCGGCAACCTTTGAGTATTTTGGACTGCTCCGAACCCCTACTAGTGGTGATCTAGTCAGTTAGTGGTGGTAGTGTCTATCCCCCCTACGACGAGCCTACCCCCCGTCTTGGGGATTTGGAGTGAGCCATTGTAGCTCGTCATGGCTCCTGCATCAGTCTAGGCACCCGCCCCAATTAGGGTGCTGTAAGGAGCCTTACCCATCATGCCTGGCTGACCATCCTGGTTACCAGCCAATGGTCCTCCACCACTTGAGGCCCCTGATGGTCCCCCCTGGTTTTCCGTGGCAAAGGATGACCAGACCATGCCCGGAGGTAGCCCCCACCTTACTCTATCGAACCCCCACCTTACGATGCGGAACCCCCACCTTACTCTTTGCAACACCTGCGGGTGCTAGCGAGCCCTTGTTGTCCACCTAACCCTTTTTCCCGATGAGCTGCCAACCCTTGTCATTAAGTTTGGGGGTGGTACGGCCTTGTTTTGCAGGGTTTCCCCCATTAGTCATGTCCATAGGCAAGGCCAGGACTCCCTTCGGTAGATTTTCAAACTGTACACGGACCCGCTCCTCTCTGAGGTCGGTGTCCAGCACAAGTTCATCAACATGGTCTACGGAGCGTAGGGACCTCCACACACAAAACCACGTAAACCCCAAATGGTCCATCCCCTCGATGAATGGGTCAAATTTAATAAACTCGCTGAATAACATAGCCATCGATTGCAGGAAATTTGTTGACCAGTATTCCAGAGGAAGACCATGTAACTGAACCCAAACTGGTGCCCATTGAAATAGGTCTTTATCACGGTGCATCCCTGGGCACCACGGTGCCAACACCAATCCCCGTGCCCCATAAAATCAAGGCCCCTCCACCAAGATGCATTCCCTGTCCACTGCCGAGGTGAAGCAAAACAGGAGACGGTCGTTAGCTAGGCTTTTGACCATCACCGTATCCAACCCCCAAACCGACCGGACCCATCTCCTAATCAAATCCATCCATGGCCTCACTCCCTCTGACACGAACTTGTTGATCAGGCTATGCTCCAACCGTTCCAATGTGCCCGCAGTTGAGCAATCGACCTTTATCCGCAGCACCATCCCCTCCCATGAGTAGCTGGTGAACTCTCTGAAACCTTTGAGAGTGTCCTGCATGTTCTCCACCTCGACCTCCCTTACGTCATTCATATCATTCGTCTAGGTCTCTTTGGTCACCTGGGTCTCTGCATCCACCTGTGCCACCGTGGTCGCCTATGTCATCGTGTTCGCTTGTGCTATCGTGTGCTCCTGGGTCACCGTGTCCGACTGTGCCCGCCTGGTGTCCTCTGTCAACGGCTTCATTTTCCAATCTGTCTTCGAATGGATAAGTATACTATTTTTTTATCTTAATATTACTAGTATGAAAGCTGTAGTTTGGCTTAGCATGTCTAGGTGAGTTGAAATTAAATAATATAAAGAGTTTATATTAATGATTGTAAATAATGTAGGTAGAGCTATGAGCAATTGAGAGTAATGTGAGAGTTAAGTCTTCAAAAATCTCTTACTTTGATAATAAGTACATGGTCTCCTACTTATAACATTTCATAGGAGTACCCAAAATTAATTTGGTATAGTAAATTGAACAAACAAAATTTTTATTAACTATTTAGTGTCATTATTCATTATATCTACCTATCAAATACTTACAAATTCATTTTGTAAGGACATGTCCCTTTCATTTTCCTTCATCAAATTTTAAATTCTTTTAATAAAAATGTTCTAACACATGAAGCCTAAAAAATAGATTATAAGGTTGAGGACCTTATAAATTAATTTTTTTATTAGTTAGCTTAATGTAGCCTTTTTTGTTGAAAAAACATCTATGATGCTTATTCAACCATCTATTTTTTATGATTGTATTGTATGGCATCCTAAACAAATCTTTTGAAATTTTTTCTTATTGGATGAATTCAAAGTAAAGAATAGAATATGTTATTATGATCCTTAAAGTAGAGATGATGCCCTTAGATGTTAAGCTATTTATCCGTTTATAGCATATACTCATAATCTCTTTGAATTCTCATTAAATAAATAACATAAAAGGTAATGTTGGCAACTTAAGGTGCATGATTTCATGAAAGAATTTTATGGCTCATTAAATGGAATGTTTAAGAGCACATTCTTTATTTTTATTTTAATAAGTTTCCAAATTGATGAAACAAAAAACATATTTCAAAAAATTTTGGAAAAATGTAAAAGGAAAGAAACATTTCTCTTTGAATAATATTAGGAAAAGTGTTTATTGAAAAGTAAACTAGTTAGCTATTGCTATTCCTCACTATTTGTAGTGCATAGTTAGAAAAGCACAAATGAAATCTCATCATTTGAGAGTTGAAATAAGCAAATGACTCAAAATTCCCTATTTTGTTGGGACAAGGCTAGGTTGATGATGATATATGAATCACATATGAAATATCAATTCTAGATAATGTTTAAATATTTTACAAATTACTAATTCTATGTTTAGCTCCATTGCACCTTGCTAATACCTAATTCTCTTATAGAGTTTCTACCATAGAAAACAAAAACACTTTTGAATTTGGACATGACTTTGCAATTTTACAAACCCATAACCTAACCTTTCCTTCTCACAACCATGATCATAAATAGTCAGATCCCATAATTACAAGTTGTTCAAAGTCTAACACCTATATTCAATTGATCCTCCTAGATCTTTGTAAATAAAAAAGCTATTTTTTTTTTAAAAAGAAGAAGATCATTTTGGTTAAATTATAAATATATAGTAAGTTATGATCATTATAACATCATTTTTTTTAAAAAAATCTAGCTATTTTATCATGAATACCATTAATGTAAGGATTGCTAATGAATTTTTTATTTGAAACCAAACTATTATTTTCTAAAATTTTTGAATCACCCTTTGTAGAACCCATCAAAAATGATAACTCCTCTAAACATTATAGAGGATTAATAAATAAAATTTCTTTATGTAATGGTAAGTTAAAGAATCTTTAGAATTCACTTTAATAATATTAATCGAAATCAATACTATTTTACCCACATGGATTGGTGGCATATTTTAATAAAATTTAGCAATTTAAAACTTTTCTTCAAAATTTTACTTATTATATATTAAGAGGTTCTATGTTTATTATTAAATTTATAATTTTATTGGTAGGTTCTATGTTTATTAGTAATCATAACATGACTCTATTTATAATGTTGTTTCCTTATATGTAAACAGTTACTAGGTCAATTTCAAAAAATTTAAGAGTTATTTTATTTGGTCAACATCATTTGAGGATAAAGAACTTAGAAGGGGCTTGAATAAGTTCCCCAATTTAAATTACTATAGCCACCAAAGTCAAAGACAAAATTTACATGGTTTCCTGACTTGGGTACGTCCACACTCAAAGGGTAGAATGTGTGCACACCTTTGAACTTTATTTCTTCAAAAATGTTGTTTGAAGGGCACCACAACCTTTACAAGATTTGAGCTCCACTCGTGAGTGTTTCATCGCTAGAAAACCACTCAACCTCACAAGGTCCCAACAATTTCAAAATGTGGTTTGAAGAGAACCACACCCTATACAAGCTTTGAGCTTTGCATCTGAGTGTTTCATTGCTATGAAACCACTGAACCTCGCAAGGTCCCAACAAGCTCAGAATGTCATTTCAAGGATCCCACAACCTTTACAAAATTAAGCTTCGCTCTAGAATGTTTTGATGCTACAAAACCACTCAATCCTCTAGGATCCCGACAAGCTCAATATAGATGCCTTCTCGTAAGAAGCACATTAACCCCACAAGGCAAAGAGAAAGAATGTAAAAATCAAGGAAATAATGTAACTACAATTACAAGACCTTTCCATTAAGGCTCAATTCAACATACAATTAACATACAACCAAGAAAATGATGTGACAATGTAGGAAAAGAGTACAAGAGGATAGATATGATAATGATTACCTTAATGTTGACAACACTTGCTTAATTCCCAAGAATTTGGAGTCTTCTTATAGCATCAGAGATCCTGAAAATACCTCGAAATTCATGCAATAGCTATCCAATGGCTAATGAAAATGTATCCTTCAAGATTGGGATGTGTCTTTGAATTTATTGTCAATTCTAGGGAGATGTCTACTTCATGAATGGGATGTCCCTGGGGAGATTTCTTCTTTTAAAAGAAGACATTTCCTATTTTTCGAAAACATCTTCCTATGAATACACTTCTCTTGGTCAAGACGTCCTCTGTTTCTTAAAGACATCTTCTCAACTATTGAGCACTAGTTCTTGAGGCTTTTTCTTATTGATTTGGTTTCTTCCCAATCCTTGTAGCAAAGTTGTTATACATATCCATGCTTTCATATTTCCTATGAAGTCTTCATTATGACATCTCTAGATAGATCTCATGACATCTCAACATAGATCTTGTTTTCAAACTCAAATCTTGTTCTGAAGTCCTTGCTCATTTATGGCCCTACTAGACTACAAAAATATTTCCATATTCTTTATTTTCCTTAAGGTTTTGACATACTAAAAATTCAACAATCTCCCCCTTTTTGTTGATGTCCAAAAATTAAGAAAATAAGTTAGTATATCCTAAGGAAATATAGCACAGAGATATTTCAAAGCTAAACGGCATGAATGTATATATAGATATATCAAAGTATAATTCATTAGCAAAATATATAAAGTTACCATGCTTGACATCTTGATTCTAACTAAATATTCTACTCTCTTCCCCCTTTTTGGCTGCACCCGAAAAGAGGTGGGAAAATTAAGGACCAATCATAATTCTCAATAAAGTTCCATCGTAGCTACAGAACATCATATGACAATCCCATAAAAATACAAACATTTAACTAAGGAAGAAAACTTGATGGATATTAGTTAAAGATTTCATAGGTTTGATTAAGAAAAACCAAATTCCATTAAGAGTTGTTCCTTATTTCCTCATAGACCAAGTTAGATAATCAATGAATCACAACTAATTCAAGCATAACTAATCCAATCAATTCAATTGATATCCAAGAGAATTTATAAACTAAAGGCCAAACTCCAAAGTCTAAGAACTGAAGATCAAGTAACCTGTCTTTGAACCAATAAGCCATTAGTAATAAATAAACAAATATCTCATGATTCTATAATCATCCAATACTCTACTCATTTTGAAACATTAACAAAAAGATAAGGAATAGCAATTTCATGGCAAGTGAGTAAAAACATGCACATTCAACTTTTAAGACAAAGCAACACATCTTATCATGCTAAATATATCAAAAGATCAAATACAATCAATCATCTTTTTACCAAAAAAAAAAAATCATAAACTAAGATATGAAATCATATTGAGAGTAGAAATACTATATATATATATATATATCTCATTCCTTATCAAAAGAGATTATGAATACTTTTTCTAGTTTCAATATACCATTGTGAGTACTTGAGATCTCTAAGGTGAGTACTTCTCAACTCAAATTTGCAATAAGTACCTTAGGTACTTAAAACAATACATTCTCAACAACAAAAGGTTAGACATGAACCATTAAATCCTTAACATAGTAGTCACAAGTAAGTTTATATAACATATAAAGTTCAAGAGCTTTCACCAATAAAGACCATTTTTAGTTAAGGATTTTAAAGATTGATAAATAAATATCATATTTTACTTTCAAAAATTTACCAAATGAATATGCTCTTCCTTGCTTATTTTCTAATATAGGTGCTATAGATTGGAAGCTTACAATTATGATATCATATCTTTGAGAGAATCACTCAAGCCTCCCCCTACATTGATGCTCCCCTTGCATATATGACACATCTTTTGAAACATCTATTGTAATTCATCTAGTTAAATCTATACTAAATGTCTTGAAGACATAGTAGACATCTTGTATGTAGCTAAGATGTCTAACTATTAGAGTAGATGTATATCCTACCAAGGAAAAAAATAAAGATGCTCATTTTGAGGTCTGGAACCTCCAAACACCTCCAAACAAGTTCCCAGGGCTCCCAAAACCTTCTAAAATTTTCCAGATAAGTCTAAAACACTCCAAAACATGGCAAAAAACCTTGAAATCATCATAAAAAATTCAACACGAGAAAACACACATAACATCATTCATACTTTAAGAAATACACAAGGGGTGGGTGATATCTCCATAAATCTAGAGCACCATATCAAGATCAAGTTTGGAGACTTTTGAGAGTAAGGCCCCTTATTAATAGTACTTTATGATAAAGATAGTAAATAATTCATGTGCTCAAGGAATTAATTTTGAAATGTTTCTTTTCTTAGAAGATGCATGAATTACATTAGAGGTACCAATTCAAATGCTTCAATTATCATACATTAAAAATCATCTAAAAGCAATTGGACTTTATGATTTTAGAGGGAAGAAACAATGCCATATCATATGGAACACAAGACATATATGTTTAAACAACAATGAATGTTAAAAAAAAAAAGCTTTTGATCCATGAATTACAATCAAGGGTTTTAAACCACTTGAAACCAATACATGCTAATTAAGAATCCAAAAGATGATTTATCAATAAAAAAGTAGCACAAGCTTCTATTCAATCATGAAAATAAACTAATCTAGTTTAACCTCATCAAGTCAAGGTATAATGATTATAACTATACTTACCATTAGTTTCCTTGCTTGTTGATGAAGATAAAGATGTTTAAGGAGATTGGAACTAAGGTTCTTCTTTCGAAGTTCCTCCTTTCAAACCAATTTCATTTATTTCTAACATCCTGCTTCCTTTCACAAAATTGTTGAGAGTTCTTTCACTTCCTTCTTTTCTCTTGATTCTCCACACCTTTTTGTTCTCTTTACCCTTTTGATTTATCCTTCATTCCTTTTTGTCCTACAAAATTTCCTTTCTAGGTGAATTTGGGTAAGAACAAGGAGTCTAATGATATGATCAAGTGTTTATATGATAAAACATATTGTAATTCTATTGTATGTGTCCAAAATTATTACAGTAAAAATAGCTAAAACTTTTGTTGAAATTATCAAACCTTGTAGTTACCTTTTGGTTACCTGTAGTGCTAGTGGTTACCTCAATCTTTGAAGTGCTTTCTTATTCAAATGAGGTTGTTGTAGATCTTTGTTCTTTTGAACAACATCCTAGTCCACTTTTATCATGTGGACTTCTTCCTTCCACAAGAACTATCCAAATGGATTCTTTTCCTTTGAACAACCTCTGATTTAGAAGTTTAGCATTTGCAAGCTCTTTCTTACTATGCTCATAAGACAAGTTTAGCTTTTTATTCTTAGCCCTCAGGTCTGAGATTTTTTTTTATGAGATGTAAAATCATTATATTTAATGAAGAAACCTCTTAAATCCTTGGTTTTGATTTGCTTATTCAAATTTATACATAGACTTTGAAAAGATAGAAGTTCCTTACACAATAGGTCATACCTCTCCTCATCATTTTCAAATTAATCATTATCTGAGAGCCTACCATTGTCATCTATCATCCACCACCTCTTCTTCACTTTGGTCTCTGTCATCCTAACTAGTGTATATATTTTTTGCCTTTTTATCATCTTGAGTTGATTCCTCTTCATCATCCCAACTTGTATGGATGCTATTCTTCTCATTTCTTCACTATACTCTTTCTCTTGAAAGTTGTAAGAATTGGGGCATTCAAAGGCTGTATGGCCTCTTCCACCACATATCTAGCATTTTATAAAAAAAGCATCAAAATTTGAAAGTTTAGATTACTTACCTCTTTTCTTACCTTTGCTATCCAACATGTTGTTGATGAGTTGAGTGTATCCATCCAAGATGAATACGAAAAATATGAGCCTCATGTACCTAAAGAATTTTTGCATTTGAATCTTCTAGCATGTAACATTAATCCTATTAAACATTGGTGACTTGATGTATGATCCTTCTTCCATTGTTTACTCTTGAGTTGTTACACTCAAAACCAAGAGTATCAAGCTTTGATACCACTTGAGGATCGAGAACATAGAAGAGGGATTGAATAAGTTCCCCAATTTAAATTGTTGTAGCCACCAAAATCAAAGATAAATTTTACATGGTTACCCAACTTGGGTATGTCCACACTTGGAGGGTAGAATCTGTGCATACCTTTAGACTTTGTTTCTTCAAACATGTGGTTTGAAGGGCTCCACAACCTTTACAATCTTTGAGCTTCACTTCTAAGTGTTTCATCACTATGAAACCACTCAACCCCACAAGGTTCCAACAAGCTCAAAATGTGGTTTTAAGGGAACCACACCTTATACAAACTTTGAGCTTCGCATTGAAGTATTTCATCTCTATGAAACCACTCAGCCCCACAAGGTCCCAACAAGCTCAAAATGTGATTTCAATTATCTCACAACCTTTACAAAATTAAGCTTTGCTCCAAAGTGTTTTGACATTGCAAAACCACTCAATCTTGTAGGATGTCGACAAGCTCAATACAAATGCCTTCTTGCAAGAAGCACATCGACCCTGCAAGGTAACAAGAAAGAATGTAACTACAATTACAAGACCTTGAAATTGAGGCTCAATTTAACATATAATTAACATACAACCAAGCAAATGATGTGACAATGTAGGAAAAGAGTATAACAGGATAGATATGACATTGATTTCTTTGATGTTGACAACACCTGCTGAGTCCACAAGAATTTGGAGTCTTCTTATAGCATCGGAGTTTCCAAAAACACCTAGGAATTTATGCAATGTCTATCCAATGGCTAGTATAGATGTCTCCTTCGAGATTAGAATGTCTCTCTAAATTCAACATCAATTCTAGGGAGATGCCTCCTTCATGAATGAGATGTCTCTAGGGAGTTGTCTTCTTTTAAAGAAAACATCTCCTTTTTTGGGAGACGTCTTCCTGTGAATGCACTCCTCTCGGCCAAGACATCTTCTATTTCTTGGAAATGTTTTCTTAACTTTTGAGATATAGTTATTAAGGATTTTTTTCATTGATCTAGCTTCTTCCCTACCTTGGAGTAGCTTACAATTGTCATACATGTTCATGCTCTCATCTTTCCTATGTAGTCTTCATAACGAAATCTCTACGTAGATCTCATGACATCTCAATGTAGATCTTGTTTTCAAACTCAACTCTTGTTTTGAAGTCCTTGCTCATTTATGGCCCTACTAGACTATAAACACATTTTCATATTCTCCATTTTCCTTAAGATTTTAACATATCAAAAGGTCAACATCATTTCCTTAAGCCTTGTATACTAAATCTTAGAACAATATTTGTGAGTCATCATCTCTTAGTGAATGGAGTTTAAAATAATTAGAACTTCTAAATTTAGTATTTTTAGGCAAGCATGCTTGGTATATACAAAGTTAAAATAAGCCTTAGATTAATGTTATAAATGCCAAATATTTGTATATTAGTATGTCATTTCATATACCTCTTAAAATCATGAATGCATCTCCTACATGGAGAGGCATGGAAACTATAAAACAATGATATATTTACTAGGTAAACATTGATGAAGTCAATTACATAACAAATTTTATTTACCAATAATCATAATTCTATATATGCTAAATGGCATTGTAGAGCTTCAACACCAAGATTCAAATTATTTTTGAACAAGCCTTAGTTATGTGCTTGAAGCATGATTGAGTATGATAAATATCTTAGATTTGGGATTTTGAGGGATATCAATCATGTTTTAATATCTTGACCATCTCCTCTAGCACGCGATTTCAATGTATCTTTAAATGACCTAACACAACAATGAAATATTGTGGGTGTAAATCATTTTAAGAAGTTAATATATAAAGCTCTCCTACCCTACATAGGAATAACACTCTAAAATTAGAGAAATGAGTTTAGTAGAGGTACAACTCAGCTATTTTTGTGAGGCTTAAGGCTATAAATCTATGAATGAATTTTGAGATTAGAAGGATAATTTTTTATTGGAAACAAAGTTGATTACCTTTTATGATTATAAAATACTACTTAGTTATCACATTCGATATTCTTTTATATTATGTATTTGAATTTTTGAAGTTAACATGCTTGAAACTGTGACTGGATAAGAATAGAATAGGGATATTCTAGTTTTGAAGAACATTAACAATGAATGCAATTTCAATTTTGTGTTTTAACTCTTCCTTTAAAATGTTCATATTAGGGTGATCTAATGTAGTATATTAAAAAATGCTATGAATGGACTCACCTTAACTTCATTCATACCTAAAAAGCCCATCAAGAAATTTATGATGAATGAAATTTAATTTTAATACATTTAGTTCTTTAACTCAATCTTCAACCAAAATTTTCAAGTATAGTCAATGTAGTGTAATAAAAAATGCTATGGGTGGATCTACCTTGAATTTCACTCATGCCTAATGAACACCCATTGACAAATTAGTGATCAATGCATAGCTGATGGTGTTCAACGGATGTCTATATGGGTATAATTGTTTTTCTTAGTCCCATAATTACATTATTCCATGGACAATGTAAGGTTTTAGATTCTATGTAGTTATGCCAAGTCAAAAGCTTAATAAAGTAGTATAAATAAGCTAATCTATTTAACTTTCATTTATTGTTTTTAAAATAATATATTTGGTATAAAATATTTGATTCCTTTTATAAATATTTTATTTTTATAAATTAAAAATATAGAGGAGGATACAGACAATAAGCATCCTACAAAGTGCCTCAATGTCTATAATAAAAGTGGCCTACAAAATTTCTTTGAGGATCTTACTTTCTTTTATACACCTAAACTTATTGGTATTGAAGCGATTGGTATTAAAGCCTATATGTAAAAAGTGTTAACATTGAAAGCTACTAAATAAGCAAATAGTTAATGACTTCAGGTGATTGATGATCAAAATAAGAAAGATTATTTTGTTTTATAAATTATGAATTTTTAACTTCAAATTAAAGATTGTTTTAGAATCTTTCTCCATTGTTATAGAGATGTGGATCTTTGTTTACGAATTCCTAAATTGTGAGATCCTTAAAGGTGTACTTGGTTTCTAGAATGTGTATATTGATATTTTAAATTAAAAAATTATTTCATTTCACATGAGTTTATCTTTGGATGGGCTACTAGATATAGCATTTTCTATAAAAATTTGAATCCTAAATAATTTAATGTACTTTTAACCTCTTCAAAGAATATCTTGACTCAACATCTATTAATAGATTTATGTAATCAAATACATCCTAAGCTTGCTCATCATTAATCTTCATGTAGGTAATTCTTTCTCTTTCTTGGTACTTTGATTTCAAGCCTATGAATAAATTATTTTTTTTCATTTCTTTAAGTTATAATCTAGAATTAAGATCAATTATCTTTTAAGGTTTGATCTTTATGATTATTCAAATGCATACATTAATGATTTTAAAATTAAAAAACTAATAGATATCTTTCTTTTTAGATCATTAAAACACATCCGTCATGAGATATTGAAATAGTTCTTTCATGTTCTCAAGGGTTGTATTCAAATGCATTGATTTAATTCACTATTATCTAGGATGAGGTTATTTGCTTATCAACTCCATTATGAGTCATCATAAGGATGATATTACCATGACCTGCAATGTGATTACAATGAATATTTCTACTATTATGAATTTTTAACTTCAAATTAAAGATCTTTTTAGAATCTTTCTCCATTGTTATAGAGATGTGGATCTTTGTTTGCGAATTCCTAAATTGTGAGATCCTTAAAGGTGTGCTTGGTTTCTAGAATTTATATATTGATATTATAAATTAAAAAATTATTTTATTTTGCACAAGTTTATCTTTGGATGGCCTACTACATATAGCATTTTCTATGAAAATTTGAATCCTAGATAATTTAGCCTGTTTTAACCTCTTTAAAGAATATCTAGAATCAACATCTATTAATAGATTTATGTAATCAAATACATCATAAGCTTGCTCATCATTAATCTTCATGTAGGTAATTGTTTTCCTTTCTTGGTACTTTGATTTTAAGCCTATGAATAAATCATTTTTATTTTCATTTGTTGAAGTTAGAATCTAGAATGAAGATCAATTATCTTTTAAGGTTTGATCTTTATGATTATTCAAGTATGTACATTGATGATTTAAAAATTTAAAAATAATAAATATTTTTANATATTTTTCTATTTCTTTCTAGATCATTAGAACACATCCATCATGAGATATTGAAATAGTTCTTTCATGTTCCCAAGGGTTGTATTCAAATGCATTGATTTGATTCACTATTATCTAGGATGAGATTATTTGCTTATCAACTTCACTATGAGTCATCATAAGGATGATATTACCACGACCTACAATGTGATTACAATGAATACTTCTACTATTATGATCACTACTTTATTCAATTATAACTTGTAGTTTTACTAGTGAATTTACCATGACTAGTAGCGGGTCATGATTTATATAGAAAAAAAATCAAGTATAAATTTTGATATTGAAATTGAATCACCTGATTCTTTCTAAATGTCATAGTCTTGATGATGAATCTTAGTCACCTTAGAACTAAGTTTTGAGCGTGTAAACATTGCAACACACATGGCAGATGATCCTTATACTTTTCAACAATGATTTATGGCATCTTAACATGAGAATATGCATCCAATATAAAATTACATACTTCTTGGTTACAACTTACGTACTTCTTGATTACAACTAGCTAAATGTATTTTATGTACTTGCTACAACATATTCATGTTATCAAGATAAAATTTCAAGTAGGAAAGAGCACCAAAAAATGATTTATCGTATATTCTTCATACAAATATGGAGCCAAATGAAAATGGAGTACTCCTATTAAAAATATGTATAGCTTGAAACTTCTTTTAAACTATCCTCTATTTTTTCATTCATCTATATTACTCATGCTTTAAGGAAAATCATTCTATTATTGTACTTTAATCATCTATCATCAATTCTATCTATAACACATAAACAAAAATAGGAGTAAAAATAAAGCAAGACTAAGAACTAAAAGCAACAAAAAATGAAAATGAAGCTAGACTTTAGGATAAATGAGTCTAATGCTTTAATCTATAGCATTAGAGGATGGTTATTTTGACTCATGGGTTGAGTTACTTGACTCATGTATAAAGTTTGATTAGTCATTAATGTGTGAAGTAAGCTCCACTTTGAAATACTTTGACACAAATTTGAAATATTTTATTCTCAATTAGCTGGTTAGAATAAATTGTTGAAAGTATGGTAAATGTTGAATTTTCCTTAATTTGAGATTTTGCAAATATTTAAATAACTTTACCTACACTAAGCTTTAAGTTCTTTGATGAGGAATATTAAATGCAATTATATGTTAAAGCTTTGAAATATTAAGATTTGTGAGATTTGTTGTGAGCTTATTGAAGAATTGAAAGATAAAATGAGAAAATATGAGATAGTTGAGAGATAAAGTGAGAGATAATGTGAAATGTAGAAATAATGAAGAGTAAACATTTTTATTTCTTTTTAGAGAATTACATAACTTACAAGGCATCCACATATATAAACTACATGTCAAGCCAAAATAAAATGTTTGGAACAATTATAAATACTTCCTATTTACAAAATATTCTTAACTTTAATATTTAAACAAAAAAACTCTTTGACCTTGAACCTATTACTCTTATGAATTTTAAATAAAATTTTCAAAATAAACAAAACCATTGCTTTCCAAAATGAACTAATGATAACAAAATTTGACTAAATAAAATTAGAGATGTAACCACATGATATAGACCAATATTTACACTATGACCAATATTCATAAAACTATCTTTAGCGAAGGAGAGTGATGAAATTCTCAATCAATCATCAAATATCTTAAGGAAAGTAATAAAACTCTTAACCATGTTACAAATCTTTTAGTGAAGAAGAAAATTTTTTACTAAAGTAATTTTGGCCAAGAGGCCAATTACCAACCTCATCCAAGAGAGTCCTTTTGGTCATAGTAAAATTATTTTATTGTTTTAATTATAAAGTCTAGTTACCATCTAATTGGACTTTGTCAACATAAATAAATAGTTATGATAATGTTGTTGGGGTAAGTGATAACTTTTTCGTGGAATTATTGTTTTGGATAACACATTGCTTTTGATTTTTGTTTTTGATGTGAAAATCAACTCGAATTGAAACAATCTAAAATTTCATTAATTTGAAAAATATAAAATATTTTCTTATTCAAATAATAGATATATATCATAAATATATAGCTAAAGTAATAAATATATTAGTTATTTTCATTAGTAATTTCCACATTGATTATTGTCTAATAAAATCAAGTAAATTGAAATTTTTAGTATTCTTGTCTTCCTAAGTTTCAGTAACTTTAAAAATATTAAAATGATTTAAAAATTCAATGTTATATTAATGATATCATCATTTACATTCAAACATTCACTCCAAAAATTATTTAGGCATCTTTTGGAAAAAATATTTAATTACCATAATATACTTTGCATACAAAAAAAAAAGATAACTTTCCTTATATTTGTTCTACTTTTAGTTTTTTTTTCAATTTTATTTATTTTATTTGCAAAACATTTTTCATGGGATATTTATTTATTGAAATTTGAATCTTTTGAGTTCTTATGATTAAGCTAAACCATTTCTTGGATAATTGAATTTCAAAATTCCATAATAATATCATGTGATCTATGACCTTTTCATAAGTATACTAGGCACCAACAATTAGTTATATGGAGATATTCTTTCTATCATAATATCCTTAATAACTTCAAATAAATCTTCATTTTAATTTTACAAAGTCAATAGATCATATGGGTCTTGAGATGCAATAAAAACTTAATTTCATTTTCCAAGTTAATAATAGAGAAAGGTAAAGAATGACTTCACTTTTGTAAGGCTACTTGGCATTTTTGTACTCAACCAATATTAGAAGGATGATTGGGTCTTCTTAAAACTTATCATTAAAGTATAGCTTTGGCTACCAAATAGGTTACTAACTCTTTTGATTATAGAAGTGTTTGGAGTATTATTATTATTATTTTTCAAGAGACGGGTAATTTTTTTTCCTAGAAAAAATATTGGTTGGTAGGGCACCTCTATTCATAATTGGATTTTATGTCATGATATATTTTTACTACAAGGTTCTTTTGTCACTAAGAAAATCTAGAAATTGACATGTTATTAAGGTATAGAATTTTAAGAAAATCATAATTCCTATCAATGTTATGGATGAGATCTCTCCCTTATGGTTAACCATGCATGGTGTGTATTTTGCTATTGCAAGAACTCAATTATCTTCTTGTTAGTTCTAATAAGGTGTTATTTCTATATCCTAGCCATTCTCACAAAAATAGTTGATGACCTATTCTAAATTTAAAGCTAGCTATAGTGTTTTTTGAATTTAAAGCTCATCTTGGAGATGCTTCTCCCCCTTTTTATGAACTTGCTTTTTATTTAGAAGTGCATGCATCCTTGCATTTTGCATGCTATTTGAAAAATAGCTATGATATTTTTCATAATCATGAAGTTATTCATGAAAATTTCATTATGCTCCAAAAAATCAACATTACTTAACTTGTTAAAATTGCAAATTTGATTGATTTGTTTCAAATGTTACCAAGATTACATGGTAATTTTCTTAATGATATTGTCAAAACTCATATCATGTATATCTCTACCTCTAATAGATCTAGAGGATCTAAAAGTGTCATAAAAATTTTAGTTTTAGTTTTAATTATTTTTCAAGTCAAGTCTCAAGTTTGCAACGCTTTACTAAATATTAAAAATCTTGTTGAGTTAATGGAACCTTACACTACTACTGGTGCTACAAACTTTGCCTAGCTTATGATTAAGCCTTGGTTTTGCTCTCTATTATTTCCCCTATATATTTGTTTTGCTCTTTTTGGTTGTTAACAAGGAAGACTTTAGTAAGAAGTGAAAATCTGCAAGGATACTTTCAAACAAGGTCAATATCTAACCCTTTTCCTACCCTAGAGGAGAGGTTTTTAACATTGGTTGTAAAGATGAAAACTCATAAAGACATCCTTTAATTATTAGACCTTTCCTTTTATTTTTTATATTTTTAGTTTTTTTTGTTATTAATTATATATGTTGATGTACACTACTTTTGGTTCTTAATATAATTATATTTTTTGGGTCTAACACCTCTCTCCACTCCCCTAAACCCTCTCATCCTCCCAAATAATAACTCACTTCTTAAAATATGTGATAAGATTTCCTTTTTTATGTAAATAAAATTGATAAACTTTTTCACAACCCAAAGAATAGCTATATGAAATTAAAATTGAATGTCCACTAAGATCCACTATGTTTTTTAACTTGATAATAAAATTTTATCTTGATATCTTATGGTACATGAAGGTACACTAGATTAGCTATATATTTATTATATATATCTATATTTTGGCTAAGAGAATCTTTTCCTTTATGAAAAATCAAATCTTACAATTAAATTTTTTCATAACCACAACTTTCCTTACATGCTCTCTTGCATTTTGATTGAAAAGCTTTCCCTTGGCATACCATAAAAAATCATTTATAGTGACCAATAAGAATCCGCTTCAATCTAGTAGTTGGTATTTTGGCAAAAACTATGTCAAATTTTGAAATTTAAAATAAAATGGAATGAAAATAAATTAGGAAAAATATGAGAGGGAAAACCAAAGAACAAAAATGAGATTCTACATCCTAGGCCAAACCAAGGCCTATGATGAGGCACTTTCACTTTAGCTTATCAATCCAATTTATACATACTTTATTTCCATCTTTGACATAGAATATGAATGGAAATTTTCAATATCATATTCGAAAAACTACTAGATTATTGAGGAAGGTGAGAAAAGATATTTCTAAATACATCTCTAACATTCCCCCTCAAATTGTGACAGTGGCAATGCCAATATCACAATTTGCCTTAATACAACCAAGACGATAGAAGATACCGATATGATTATTGAAGCAGTTGCTAAAATAATAATTAATGCTCAAAATACCAATGATAAAATAATCCCAACACCAAAAGACTAATACAAAAATGGGTAGCAATAGAATGATCACTGTTATAAAGGAGGATTGGCACTTGCTGAAATATCATAACATTAGCAAGCAAAAACAAAAATCCATATATAAAATTATGAATTAGTTCCTAGTGGTAAAAAAATGATAACTATCATAGTAAAAATAATTAGAATTAACACTCACTCTTCCATGCTTAGGAAAGAGAATGATGGCAACAACAACAGAAGTAACAAAGAAACATTGAACAGAGAAAACTTACTCTAATACCATGTCAAAATTTAAATTTAAAATAAGATAGAATAACAATAAACTAGGCAAAATATAAGAGAGAAAACCAAAGAATGAAAATAGGATTCTACATCCTAGGTCTAATCGAGGCCTACAAGGAGGCACTTTCACATTAGCCTATCAATTTAATTTATAGATATTTTATTTTCTTCCTTGACATAGAATATGATGGAAATTACTAATATCATATTTGGGAAACTACTGGATTGTTAAGGAAGGTGAGAAAGGATAGTTCTAAATACATCTCCAACAAACTATATTTTTGCAAATTTCCTTTAATTAATTCATTATAAGCAGAATATTTTTATAAATTAAATGTAAGTTTTATTATTCTAACTTATTTCCTTATTAATAGAATGAGATAAACTTACAAAATGATTGATTTTAAAGCACTAGATATCATTAAATAGTTATAACAAAAAGATAAACTCTACCAATGTTGATCCAAAGCTTACATAAAAAAGGAGGGTTAGTGTTAGGTTGATAGCCAACTGTAAAACTATGCTAAATCTCATGGATGAGTTCTTTTTTTAGATTCTGTAGATCCCAAGGTACTCCTGAAATGTAATGCACAATAATTATAAGGCTTGATTGCTATGGAAAATGAGCAAGAACTTGCTATGGCTTCATCTAGAAATGACATACAACATCATTAGTCAAATGTTGTCGAAAGCAAATAAGGATTCCCACATCAAGGATGTGTATAGATAAAGAAGTAAGTCCAACAACATAAATTTCAAGGCAACTTCAAACATTGGCATTCTCAATAAAAAGACCTTTAAAATTATCGATATCATAGAGAGATGAAGAATCCACATTGTCTACCTCCAAGAAATAATATAGGAAGGGGAGAAATCTCAAGATTAAGGAAAGCATTTCAAAATTTTCTACTCATAAAAAGAAAACCACTAAAATGGAGTGTTTCTCATCATTGGTTGATTTATCACAAATAAAATGGTACAAGTATACCACCATTATGATCGAATTATGAGCATCAAACATGTACTTGGAAATGAGATCTTTAACACCATCAATTTATATGCTCTACTAATTGGTCTAGAAAACTTCATCAAGTAAGATTATTGGGATTCTATGGATTTTTTTACTTCAAGAAATTTTCCACCAAGAAAGCATATTCATTAGAAGAGATTTTAATGATCATGTTAAACCTATGAAAATGAGATCTAATAATATTCATGGAGAACATGGATTTGAAGAGTCCAATGATTTGTGAGATTCATTATTGCAATTTGCAAGTGCCTATGACTTTGTAATTGTAAGTACTTATTGTAAAAGAGGATAAAACATTTAATTATCTATAAGAGTGGTATGGACAAAACACAAATTGATTATTTGTTACTACCTAAAAGAGATTGGGTCATATGCAAAGATTGCAAGGTCGTACTTGTAGATTGTCTTGTAACTCAACATTGCCTAATGGTCATGGACTTATCTATTTAAACCTTCAAAGGTAACATGAAAATAGAAACTAAATACAAAAATGATGGAATTTGAAGGAGAAAACATTACCTTATTTAGAGAACGATTGGTTCAAAAAGGCATCTAAAATTATGATTTCTTTACAAATTTAATTTAGGTCCAAATAGAAAGTTGCATTCAAAAAACTTAATAGAACATTTTAGGTGAAATAAACAGTAAAAAAATACATCCCAAAGGAGATATTGTGGTGGACTAATGAATTGTAACATACCGTCCAAAACAGAAAAAGGATGCTTTAAGGAATGGCAACAAAGCAGAAACAAAAGAATGAGGCTAGTGTACAAAATGGTAAAAAAGGAGGTAAGATTAGCTGTAGTCAAAGCCAACTATAAGGCCTTGAATAACTTCTATGAGAAATTAGGAATCAAGAAATTAAAAAAATCTATTTATAAATTAGCAAAATTCACAAACAAGAAATGTAAGAACATTAATAATGTTAAATGCATCAAGGAGGTAGATGAAAGAATTTTGGTGAAATATAATGTAATTTTGAATAGGTTGAAAAATTATTTTAAAGAATCTTAAATAGAATACATTCTAGAAAAGGAACAAAATTTTGGTTTGGTTCATGGATTTTCCTTCTGTGAGGTGAAGATAGCCTTATCAAAGATGAAAAATGAAAAAGCTGATGAACCAAGTAATAGTCCTATAAAAGCTTGGAAAGAACAGGAGATACAGAAGTGTTTTAGTTGATACAATTATTTAAGAAAATTTTGAAAGATGTTAAAATGCCTAACAATTAGAGAAAAATAAATCTTGTGCCCATTTACAAAAATTATGCAAACTATATAGGGACCAAGCTAATGAGCCATACTATGAAGCTTTGGGAGAGAGTAATGCAATAGTATCTTAAACTTGAATCAATAGTATTAAAAAATCAATTTCAATATATATATATATCATCATTTGATATATATAGGAATCATCATTTGGAATAATGGTAAGATGCTCATTTCTCTAGTCAAAGACTTGGGTTCGAGCCTAGGTGCAACTACTACAAGAGCTTAAACTTTTGCCCCTTTAGCAACCCTCCTAGGACCCCACTTAGTGGGATGAGCACTATGGATCTAGGTGATGATTCTCTTTATAGAGAAAATATACATATAATCTTCATTGACTTAGAAAAAACTTATGCTCTAGTGCCTAAAGATGTTATTTGATGGAAATTGCAAAGGAAGAATATTCCTAACAAATATATTAAAGTGATCCAAAATATATATATAAACGAGCTCCCACTAAAATTAGAACAACTTGTAGAACAACATTTGATTTCTCAATCACAAGAGGTCTACATTACTTATTTATCATTATTATGGATGAATTAACAAAGGAAATACAAACTGAAATCCTTTGGTGTATGCTATTTGCAGATGATATTGTGTTGCTAGATACAGCTTCAAAAAATATTGGTTCTAAAATAGAGAAATGAAAATATATTCTAAAATCTAAAGAATGAAAAATTAGCAAAAGTAAGATAGAATATATGCAATGCAATTTCAATAACAACACAAACTACCTAGGATCAATGCTCCAATCAAATGGTGAAACTAATAAAGATATAAGAAATAGAGTTGAGATAGGATGGTCAAAATACAGGTTGGTAATGTTTATATAATAAAAGAATTCACATAAAACTAAACATAAAATTTTACAAGATAGCAATCTAGTATGCTATTTTATATGATGTTGAATTTTGGATAGTGCAACAAAGGCATGAGCAACAAGTCAGTGTGGCAGAAGAAAGAATGCTTAAATGGATGTTGAATGTTACTAGAATAGATAAATTGCACAACATAGATATTAGAGGCAGACTTGGAGTGGCTTCAATTTTAGATAAGTTGCAAGAATAGTGGCTTACATGATTTGGGCATGTACAAAAAAGATCAAATAATGAGCCAGTAAGAAAAGGTTGCTACATCACTATTCTAGGAAATCTGCTAAAAGAAAGACCAAAAAAATACATAGAAAAAAATAATTAAAGATAATTTAAAGACATTGCACATAAACAAAGATCTAGCTTTTCTTAGAGTTAAATAATGAAAAACAACTCATGTAGATGAACCCATTTTATTGGAACAAAGCTAGGATGATTATGAGCTATAATAAAAAGATAGGGATGAAATAGTAATTTTTTTCATGGTTCAATATTAAAAATTATTTCAAGAATCATATATAAAAGCTTAGTATATATTCTATTTTCCATTATATATTACAAATTTCTTATTATTTAATTAATTAATTTAAAGTTTCATACAATTAATATGATAGCTCAATGGAAGGAAAGTAGACACCACTTTACTATATCTTAAGAATATAATGAAACTAAAATTGAAGTTTTACTTATGTCCACTCAAATACCTTGGATCTATTAAACCAATTTTAGAATTCCTTTTTGTAGAATTTCTTTTTATATATAACATAGTGCTACACAATGGAATTGAACCTGTGATTAGGGGTTACCAAACCAAGACTCTTACTCTAAGCTAATCCCTCCTTTGAATTAAAGTTGCAAGGTGAACAACTATAGGGTACATGCTCTAATCTAGTTAAGTATGCTTCATTAGCTCTATTATATTTTAAAATGAGTTACTTATATGCATGATTTATCCTATTATCTTAGATATTTTCTTCTATTGAAATTTAAAGTTTTAAAAACTAATATAATTATTCCTTTATTATATGTTGAGATAATATGGTAACAAATAAACAACTAACTATAACAAATTATTATCATGTCCTTCCCCTACCTTCTCAAGTTAACCCATGTTGATGGGATAAAGCCACCAAGATGATGAAGATAGTATATTTATTTTTTATTACATTTATTTTGCATTATATTCATTTGCATAAATGCTTATTCCTTATATATATAATCCATATGCAAGTTTGTTAGAGAAGGTAAATATTTTAAAAGACATGCTTGTAAGGGCAAGCATATAGTTTGGTTAAAACGATGCTCATTGGAGCAAAAAATGCAAAGAGTTTAAAATAAGTATTTACACAAGGCAAGTAGCATGTGGAGTTTAAGTTGAAATGTCACCATTCATCATGCTTTCTTTTACTTTTTTATAATATGGTTAGTTTTTATATAATTTGTTTTTTAATGAAAAAAGTGCCACTTGAGAATTCCAAAATGTTTCACTTAGCTTAGTAATGAATTTATAATATAAATACATAATCATTGTATAAGAATGTGTTTGGTAAGAAATGTGAAGGGAATATAGTTTAAATTAAGAGTTAAAAAAATAAAAGATAGTGATACTTAAGCTAATGAGCCATATTATGAAGCGATGAAGCTGTGGGAGAGATTAGTAGAGTAGTGTCTCAAACTTGAACCAATAATATTAGAAAAATAATTTAGATTTATTTTTATTTTTTTTGAAAAGGTTCAAGTGAATGTAAATTTCAAAAAAAAGAAGCTATACAGCTGTACAGCGCGGGCCAGGGCTGTTGGTCCCACTCCTGCCAAGGAATTCCCCGCCAATGAC